>PVHX01000144.1:0-239192 GCA_004024805.1 Geosciurus inauris
TTCCCACCTCCCTTATTCATCAGCATCCACTAATCAGAGAGACCATTCGGCATTTGGTTTTTTGGGATTGGCTTACTTCACTTAGCATAATGCTTTCCAGTTCCATCCATTTGCCTGCAAATGCCATAATTTTATTCTCTTTTATTGCTGAATAATATTCCATTGTGTATATGTACCACAGTTTCTTTATCCATTCATTGTTGTTTCTTATCTATGTTTCTAAATCACACTTCCTGAATTTTCCTCAATTTTTCATTGTAAAAGAAAAGTGCATTTTTAATTTCCCATATCTCTGACAGCATTCCTTAGTTTCAAAAAATTAAATTTGAATCTGGATTTTTAATAATCCTCAGTAATAGCAATAAAGTTTACCATTATATTTAACACAAGTGGAAAACAGACTAAATAAAAACTGGAATTTTCCCTTTCCCAGATTGCTATTTCCTTTTCTTGTTATGATCACTTTCTTTTCTTTTTTATTTTTTTACATTTGTAGCCTAAGCTAGAACATTCCATTTTATTATTTTCATTAAAATATGCTTTTTTCCCCCAAATGGGTGTTTTGTATGGCTCTTGTCATAATGGATCTTAAGGAATTTATAGGAAAATTTTATTTTCCTTCCTCAATTATGGGGGTGGGGGTTAAAACATTTTGCTTTTGTTGTTTCATTCAATGATGACCTAATAGATAACCCAGAAAAATCTCTATTTATAAATATATGCATGAATTTGAGCTCGATGATGAAGTCAGTATGAAAATACCATCAATGCTTTCTTAATTTCTGTTTACTACTTAAATCTCTTTGAAGAGTCATTCTGCTTTAAAGACTTCCTTTGAGCCTCTTTGATAAAACTGACCTTATATTTTTTACTTGATTCTCACAGAAGCATTTTATATTTGTGATTCTGTTTGTTCATTTATAGATTGAAGCTGGGCAGTATTGCACTTTTGTCATTTCTACGGATGGTTCTGTCAGAGCTTGTGGTAAAGGCAGCTATGGGAGACTCGGGCTTGGAGATTCCAATAATCAGTCTACTTTAAAAAAGCTGACATTTGAGCCTCACAGGTCCATTAAAAAAGTTTCATCTTCTAAAGGATCTGATGGTCACACTTTAGCTTTTACGACAGAAGGAGAAGTCTTCAGTTGGGGAGATGGTGATTATGGAAAACTGGGACATGGAAATAGTTCAACACAGAAATATCCCAAACTTATTCAGGGCCCTCTACAGGGAAAGGTATGTGATATCTTTCTGGATTTGAAAGTAATTAGATACAGTGCTATTATAGTTGATAATATCTTTCAGAGTTTGATGTATTCTTTATGAAGTTGCCTGCCCCTTCTCCTTCTCTTGGCTTAAATTTTGTGTATCTGATTTATAGTTTATGTAGTACTTTCACATACATCATCATTATTATACTTATTTATTTAAGATACTGGGGATTGAACCCAGGCATTATGTGTGCTAAGCAAGCATTCTACCACTGAGCTTTATCTCCAGCCTCAATTTTAATTCTTTATACATATTTATTTTATTTTATTTCACTTTTTTTTGAGTTGAGGACTTGCCATGTTGTCCAAAATAGCCTTCAACTTCTTGACTTGAGCCATCTTCCTGTTTTCAGCCTCCAAAGTAGTTGGGACTACAAGCATGCACCATTATTCCTGGCTCAGTTTTAATTCTTATATTCTCATAAAAATAGTTCTTATTCTCATGAGGCAGTTTTCCTTATTTGACTGATAGGGAAACCGAGAATCATTCACTCAACAAACATTTACTACCTTCCAAGTGGCAGGCAGAGTTTTAGGCATTAGATATATAGCAGTGAACAAGAGAAGACAAGGTTCTCTGCTTTCATAGAACTTTAATTTTCAGGATAGAGATAAATAAAATAATATAAAATAATTTCAGATAATATTAAAGAAGAAAACTGTAACAGAGTAACTTGTAACAGAGTAACTTGGACTGGTTGTGATATTAGATAATGGAGTAAGAGGTACTCTTGGAGTAGGTGGCATTTTAGCAGGCTTAAATAATGAACCATTTAGAGTGGTTCCGTAATTACCTAGGATTCGACACAAATAATTTTCACTATTAGAAACTAAACATAGATCTCCTCTTTTTATACCTCTTTAAAGAAAACAGATAAACTTATATTCACTTATGATTACATTCTTTCCATGAAGTATTCTTACATAAAAATCTTTGTAAATTTTAATTTTAGACCAGATTTACAAGTGTTACACTTTTCCTTCATGAGAGACTATAAAATGAATTAATAATTTGCAGTATTATAACTTACTCATCAACCCAAAGGCAGTGGGCCTGGAAACATTCTATATTGTAAACATCAGAGGATACTTGTTAAGATGTTGAATATGAAGCATTAAGGAACTTCAGATAAATATGTTTTGAAATTGTGTTTTTTATGGTCTAATACTTTCTTTGTTCCTTGATTTTATTTCTTTACTTATATTCCTTTGAATTTTCTGAATTTTTTTATTCTTGTTTTTTGTGGTACTAGGCACTAAGCCCAGGGTCTTGCTCATGCCAGGCAAGCACTCTACCACTGAGCTATCTCCCCAGCCATTAATGTTCCTTTGACTGGCCCATTTTTATAATGGAAACGTTGCTAGTTAAAAACAACATTGTATGAGCATCATGAAGGAGAATTGTCACAAAATTAAAAATTAAATTTTGCAGATAAAAATTTCAAAATTTCATAGCTTAATATTATTGCTCAGTGTTTTTAATTGAATCTCAAATTGGAATTTTATAAAGTGAGTTCTAATTTTTGGAGGTTAAAAAGATGTGGAGCAGCTGGGTGTGGTAGCACATGCCTATAATCCTAGTGACTAGGGAGGCTGAGGCAGGAGGATCAAAGTTCAAGGCCAGCCTCAGGAACTCAGGGAGACACTGTATCAAAATAAGCAAAGAAAGAAAGAAAGGAAGGAAGGAAGAGAGGAAGAAAGGAAGACGATGGAGATGTGGCTCAGTGGTTGAGTTCTCCTGGGTTCAGTCCCTGGTATAAAAAAAATAAAAGTATGTCAGGAGTTAATATATTAACATACTCTTTTTGTTTTTTCTGTATTGGTAATAGTTAATGCCTTTGTGAGAGTTATCCTTATCATGTAATGACTTTTTCTTGATAAACCAGGACTAGAGGTTTTTTATATTTGAAAAATTGTCACTCATTGTTCCATAGGTGTTACTCTCTTTCCAACTTTGAATAAAGACTTGATTGGTGAGATAGTATTCCTGGAGGTGATTAGACTCATCTTCAGGGCCCCTGCTATCCTTTTCAGTGACTTTTGGTGACTTGACAGTTTAACTAGTCACCCTTTTCCTGAGTACAGCCTCCACATCTGTACATGACAATTCCTGGATGAGTTGTGAATATTAATATCTCTAAAGTGTCTGTGTATGGGATCAAATACAGATTGTTTCAGTGTCTGTGTTCTAATCAAATTGACTTGTGTGCTTTGCAGGTAGTTGTTTGTGTGTCAGCTGGATACAGACACAGTGCCGCTGTCACAGAGGATGGAGAATTATATACATGGGGTGAAGGAGACTTTGGAAGGTTAGGTAAGGTATTTTTAAAAATTGAAGTTATTATCACAGAAAACCAGAAATGATTATGATTACTGAGAAACAGTAAAAGTAGGGTTTTTTTGTTTTGTTTTGGCAGTGCTGGGGATCAAATCCAGGGCCTCATGTATGCCAGGCAAGGTACTTTACCACTGAGCTGCATCCCCAGTCTGGAGAACAGATTTAATAGGCCATTAATTTTAATAATTTAGTTATTACACTCAGAGTATGATAATTTTATAGATAATACCTAGATTCTTACACTTATATTTAAGATGTAATTAAATCTAGGAAGAACTTACCTATCAAGACCTGGTGCTATAGGATCTCAGGGATAAGAAACATACCATCATGATGATGAAATTTATAATCTATTAGGTAGTGAAAACAAGTTGACATGACAGAATAATGTTACTACTATGAAACGAGTATAGATAGACTGTTCTAATGGTTCATTGAAGTGCCTGGATGCCCCAGTTTGGGAGCAGCCTGGAAGACTGATTGAGATGATGTTAGAAGTGATTCTATTTTTTTTTTTTTTTAAATATTTTGTTTTTTGTTGTAGATGAACACAATATCTTTATTTATTTTATGTGGTGCTGAGGATCGAACCCAGTGCCTCACGTATGTGAGGCAAGCGCTCAACCGCTGAGCCACAGCCTCAGCCCCGTGATTCTATTTTTTATATTTATTTGCACTTAAAAATAGCTTGTAATTTTTATTTTGCTTTTGAAGTGATGGCTTAGACAAAAATAGTTAACATTATTTCTTTGTTGTTGTGTGTTTTACCAAAGGTCATGGTGACAGTAATAGCCGTAACATTCCAACATTAGTAAAAGACATTAGCAATGTAGGAGAAGTTTCTTGTGGCAGTTCACATACTATTGCTTTGTCTAAAGATGGAAGAACTGTATGGTCTTTTGGAGGAGGAGACAATGGTATGTAAAAAATTATTTATGGATAGCTTTGGCTTTTTCCTCTTTTTTCCCCAGTTATGCATGCCTGGTGTAGGAAAACCCACAATACAGATGAGTAGAAATAAAAATTAAAATTTAAAAAATTTAAAAAATTAAAGTAGGGGCTGGGGCTGTAGCTCAGTGGTAGAGCGCTTGCCTCACATGCGTGAGTCACTGGGTTCGATCTTCAGCACCACATAAAAATAAATAAAGATATGTGTCCATCTACAACTAAAAAAAATTAAAAAAAAATAAAGTAAACTGTGCTTCTGCTAATGTTGCTTTAAGCATTATTAATGGTTTGGTAGACAGAATTTTAAAAAAATATATATGTATATATAAGTATATTTATTAAAATATTTACATATATTTCCTGCATAGATATTTTTTAAAAACCACAGTAGACCTGTGTGTACTCCATAGGTAGATTATAATCTGCTGGGTTTTTAAAAAATATTTATTATTTAGTTGTAGATGGACAAAATATTTTTATTGTATTTTTATGTGGTGCTGAGGATCGAACCCAGTGCCCCATGCATGCTAGGCGAGCACTCTACCACTGAGCCCTAACCCCAGCCCCAATCTTCTGGTTTTAACAGAACAATATTTCATGAATATCTTTTCTATATCAATACAACTCTGTACCGTTTTTTCTTTCATGTGTTTGTAGTATGATTTATAAAACCAGTTTCTAATTATTGAATATGTAGATGGCTTTCAAATTTTTCAGTATTAAATACAACATTGCATCAAATGACCAAATCTTTGTTCACAACTACCACAACGTGATTGCTCACTTGCCCATATCTCTCAACAATTGGTATAAAAATTAAGATAGTTTAAAATTAATTACTGTAATGAAATGGTATCATTTAATTTGTATTTCTTTAATATCTAGTGAGAGTGGATTTTTATATTGGCCATTTGTTTTCCTCTTACAATGATTTGCCAATTTTTCTATTTCATGAACTATTGAATCTTTTTTAAGTTTTAAATTACATGAATATACATTTTTTGTCTAGAACCTGTATATTATGCCAGCACATTTCAAGTTAGAAATATAGCTATTTAAAGGAGGAGAAAGAAACAAAAAATAATTTTCCTGTTTCCTTAAAGTGATTTTAATTGTTTGAGATTAAAAACAAAAGGTTATTAGTTGTTGGTTGTTAACTCTCAACAAAAATACTTCTTTTTTTGTGTGGGAGGTACTGGGTACTGAACCCAGGGGTGCTTTACCACTGAGCTACATCCCCACCCCTTTTTATTTTGAGACAGGGTCTCCCTAAGTTGCTGAGCTTGACCTAGGACTTGCAATCCTCTTGCCTTAGCCTCCTGAGTCTCTGGGATTATAGGTGTGTGCCACCATGGCCTGCAAACAGTGCTCACTTGTTTAACATCTTCTGCTATTAGAAAACAGTTTACTACATCTGTCAGGTTAGCAATGGAAAGATTGGAGCACTTTATGAACTTTAGTACTTAGAAAAAGAATAGAAACTCTTTAAACAATTGAATTCTTTAACTTGAATGTGCTTGTTTTTATAGGCAAACTTGGCCATGGCGATACCAACAGAGTGTATAAACCAAAAGTTATTGAAGCTTTACAAGGAATGTTCATTCGTAAAGTTTGTGCTGGGAGCCAGTCTTCACTTTCTTTGACATCAACAGGGCAGGTAGGACTGTGGAATGAACATAAAAAAGAGTATTTCAGAGACTAGGTGACTAAAATGTAGTAATTGTATTTAAATTTCAAAATTAAAAGATAAGTTTTTAGCTGAAATGAAGTATTTTCTCCTTTTTGAAACAGAATCTGAGAAGGATCTAGGTTTTCTTTTTCTTGCTCTTTCTTTCTCTTTTTTAAGTATTTTTTTATTTTTGGTACTGGGAATTGAACCCAGTTCCAAATTATCACTGAGCTACATCCCTAGTCCTTTTTATTTTTAATTTTGAGACATGGTCTTGCTAAGTTTCTGAGGGCCTCATTAAGTGATTGAGACTAGCCTCAAACTTGTGATCCTCTTGCCTCAGCCTTTTTTTTTTTTAGAACCAGGGATTAGATCCAAGGACAGTTGACCACTGAGTCACATCCCCAGCCCTTTTTAGTTTTTTTTTTTTTTTTTGAGACAGGGTCTCAGTTACTTAGGGCCTTGCTAAGTTGCTGAGGCTGGCTTTGAATTCACTATCCTCCTCCCTCAGCCTCCTAAACCACTGGGATTATAGGCATGCACCACCACACCAGGCCCTGCCTCAGCCTCTTGATGCCGAGATTACAGGCCACTATGCCCAGTGAGGAACTAGGTTTTGAGATCTGGCCTTTGTGACCCTGATGAATTTTTCTTCAATTCCCTGTTCTTTGTATTAAGTTGATTTTATGAGATTGTTTAGCACTCAGTACCCCTTAATCCTTTCCCCCCAAATCATGGATAGTCAGGGAAAGCAAGATCAGATCTTGGTGAAACTAGAGAAGATGATCAAAAAAGAGGGTAAATAGAACACTTCTATATTAACATAATCTGGGATGGTTTTGTTTGAGGAATAGGATAGTCAGGCCTAGGATAGTCAATTTTACCATTGCTTTAAAATTTTTGAACTTTTACATGTGTGCATTGACTATTCCTTCAATTGTTTGTTAGTGATAAAAAGGGGCCAATTATGATGATAGACTGACAATATTTGCTGCCTCTTGTCCACCAGTAATAGCAGTGAAAAAGTGAGCCAGCCACTTACTCTCTTACTTGTAGGAGCCCATTGTGTGCCAGCCAGTGGTATAAAAATGTTTTCTGATTAATTCACCAGGCAGATAAAACAAATTACTATATGATTTAATAATTTTTTGAGAGACTTAAATGCCTTATGTCTCTGGGTTAAAAAATCTAACTACAACTATTCATCACCTTGTATTTAATTACATTAATCAGTTGCTGCCTTAAAAATTCTTTTACATATTTCTCACTATGGATTTTGCAATAAGAATCCCTGGATTGAAGTCAGAAGATGCTCACTTATTTTTTGTTTTTTAATTTTTGGTTGTAAGTGGACACAATACCTTTATTTTTATTTGGTGCTAAGGATCGAACCCAGTGCCTTACGCCTGCTAGGCAAGCGCTCTACCACTGAGCTACAACCCCAGCCCAAGATACTCACTTATTTGATATATAGTCACAAGCAAATCATAGCCCTCTCTTGAGCATTATCTACTTCTTTATATGAGGGAAAATAATGTCTCCTTTACCTACAAATGATCATGTAAGATGATTATTTGAATTGAAATTTTTTATAAACTATCAAGGACCATTTACCTGTTGATTGGTGGTAAATCATAAACAGGAAATTCATTACACTGAATTCTAAAGAACTTTAAATTATTTGCTGTATAGAATAGTTGTATCATGAGTACATTAAGTTATGTTCAGAAAAAAGTGAAAGAGATAGAAATACTTTTAAATGTTAAGAGCAGTTCTTTTTACAACTATACTTGTTGAACATGAGGTGAGGATCAACATTTGTTTTTCACTCAGTCTATCTCAATCCCCTCAGGATTATTCAGTGCTAATTTACTACCATACTAAGTACAATTTTATATTTAAAGATAGGGTATATATTTTTTATGTAGAATAATCTGATATCTAACTATTACATATGCCTTCTTAATTTGGTACTCAACTGAAGGAACACTACAAGAGAGAATTTCAATTATGAGGGCCTTACTAAATTTTTATGCTATATTATACATTATGAGTGATTTAGATTTAAAAAAAAATTTTTTTTAGTTGTCATTGGACCTTTATTTAATTTATTTATTTATATATGGTGCTGAGAATCAAACCCAGTGCCTCAAATATGCTAGGCAAGCACTCTACCACTGCGCTACAAGCCCAGCCCTAGATTTTCAGTTATGATTTTGATTATATATTATCTTACCTTCCTTATCTTTAGATCCTTATCTCTTTACTTTATTAGAAATACTTGTCTTTAGTAAGTTCTTTGGCAACTAGTGTAAATATGTTCTTTTTTTGTTGAAGCGGCTTTACTTCTCAGCAGCAATCTTTCCTAAAATAATTGTAAGACAAAAATAAAAACAAAACTCAAAATCCATGGCATAAAGATTAAAGTCTGTGTGATCTTATTAAAACCCATTGAAGAAAAAAAAATTTTTCAGTTTGCTGATTGTTTTGTTCATTTTGGGTTGCCAGATTGGCAGTCATCATTTCATCTTCTTTCTTATGCAACCCTTTGCCCAGATGTTTTAAATCAGTCATTGGTTATTTTGGTATTAATTAATAAAAATGAAGATGTTCAAAAGGAACTATGTCAACTACTTCAAATGACTTTCTTTTAAAAAATTAAAAATTATCATAATAGTGAGGTAAGGTAATTTTTAAACTAAATTCTAAACATTAGTGATTTATCCATATATGATCACAATCTTGGTCTCATCTGTGGAGTAGAAACATGTAAAGGAGATGTTTTAAGGTAGAATTTCCAAAGTTGCTAAGATAAGGTAAATATTAACAAAATACATGCCAATCAGTAGTAGCTTTAGCAGAATCTTTCAGATCTTTTCATTTTTTCTATGACCAATTGTTTTTCAGCCTAGCTGCCTGTCCACCTGTACAGTGATCACTGTGACCATCTTTAAAATAAAGCAATAAATATTATTCTAGTATCTGAAAGTTGTTATTTAGTATCAAAGTGTACTCTTGTTTGATATATGATGTTTATTCCTAAACCATTTAAATTGACAGACTAATTGTCTCAAGAACTTACTTTTAGTGTATTTTTGTTTTTTCAGGTCTATGCTTGGGGCTGTGGGGCTTGTCTAGGTTGTGGTTCTTCAGAAGCTACTGCCTTGAGACCTAAGCTTATTGAAGAACTGGCTGCCACAAGAATAGTTGACATTTCTATTGGAGACAGTCATTGTTTGGCTCTTTCTCATGGTAAATTCATTTGTTTTAAAGAAATAGTATTAATAATTATCTTTCTTAAATATATTTAAGTTTTGAATTTTCTTTTGTACTTTGTTTTGTTTTTAGATAATGAAGTTTATGCCTGGGGCAATAACTCAATGGGGCAGTGTGGCCAAGGAAATTCCACAGGTCCAATTACTAAACCAAAGAAAGTGAGTGGCTTAGATGGCATAGCTATTCAGCAGATCTCAGCTGGAACATCACATAGCCTGGCATGGACTGCTCTCCCTAGAGACAGGTAAGGTGCTTATGTTTAAAATTTCTTATGTTTTAATAATAGTAGAAACACCAAAAAAACAGAAATAACTGTACTTTGTTCATTAAATGTCCTTCTAAACATTTCTAGCATTGGTTTGGAAATGACATCTAGATTTCATTTGAATATTGAGGTTACATGTGTTTTGTAAGCAAGAAGTTATACCCTGTATTTAAGATAGTTTCTTAATTGCATAGTTTTCTTCTTTTTGTCCTCCTACCCACTACTTGGGATTGAATCCAGGGGGTGCTCTACCACTGATCTACATCCCCAGCCCTTTTTACTTTTTTATTTTGAGACGAGATCTTATTAAGTTGCCAGGGTTGGCCTCAATCTTGGTCCCAAGTCACCAGGCTTAGAAGTATGCACTATTGCACCCAGCTAATTTAATGATCTTCTAAGCATTTTGAATTTCATCTCTATATCTAGATAGATTTAAAAAATTAAATGTTGTCATATCAAGAGGAAATTAAATAATTAAGATAAGAACTAGGCTTTATGGATTTAAAACAGTTGTTTAACTTTAGTGTCTTTATCTGGTTCATTTTTTGGAAAAAACAAAACAACCCCCCACCCTCACCCAAACAGTGGCAATATTTTTAAATTAAGGAAGCTATTTTTTGCAGAAATTTAACTTTTTCCTAAAGTGATAACCATATCTTAATTGGTAATTTTTAGCCACTAGTAGGAGATTGAATTTTAAGGAATGTTTGGGTTATTTCAGATACTTATGGATGCATGTGTATTGATTTACAACTTAGAGTGTGTTATATTTGTATTGTAGACCTTTGATTTGGAGGGGATTTATTATGATATTCTAATCAATTAAAATATTTATGACCAATTATCCCTTCAAAATAAAAGCCAAAAAAAGTTGAATATAAATAATTTTCTATTAATATTAAATCTGCAACTTCCCATTTCATATGTATGTAGTTGTTTCCCAAGATCTTATATATCTTCACAAGAGGCTTCAGGAGTTTTTCTTTTAATAGATATTAGTATATCACTTTATAAAATCAGGCTACTTTTTCTTAATATGAAATACATATTTTATAGATGCTAGAACCAGAATTTAGTAGATCATGTGGCTCAGCCCTCTGCTTTCAGATAAATGTGTATCCAAACTTTCCAGCACATGTGGTTATGTTTTCTTCTTAAAGATAGCAAATTCTTGGTTTTTCTCAGTTGTTAAAATGAAGAGTTTTACAGTATTAATTTTGAGGAACTTAAAAAACCACATTCGTAACACAAAACACAGAAAATGAAAACAAACTCTGGCCATAAAGTTAGAATGCACAGAAAGTTTTCTGTGTAACTTGTTGAAATCCCTTAACTATGTTTTGACTTTTGTTTTTTATCTTGTATAGAAATTTTCTTTTAAGGTTCATTCATGATTTTCTTATGCTTCTGTATAGACAAGTTGTTGCGTGGCATCGACCTTATTGTGTAGATCTTGAAGAGAGTACCTTCTCACACCTGCGTTCATTTCTTGAGAGATACTGTGATAAAATAAACAGTGAGATTCCCCCTCTTCCTTTTCCTTCATCAAGGTATGTTATAAATAGCTGTGTATTTTATGTTTGTGTGTAATATTTTAAAATTTGACTTTCTTATTTTTCCATAAATTATATGAAACTTCTTTATAAGCTAGAAAAGAGATAAACTTAATTATTCTTAATAACTTCTAGGTTTTAAAGTTTATCCATAATTTCATAAAACATTTTAAAAATTTCTGTTGGGGGGCTGGGGTTGTAGTTCAGTGGTAGAGTGCTTACCTTGCATGTGTGAGGCACTGGGTTTGATCCTCAGCACCACATAAAAAAGTAATAAAATAAAGGTATTATGTTTATGTATAACTAAAAACAATTAAAAACATTTCTGTTGGTCATGACTTTTTTTTTTTTTTGATACCAAGGATTGAACCCATGGGTGTTTAACCACTAAGCCACATCCCCTAGCCCTTTTTAATATTTTGTTTAGAGACAAGGTGTTGCTTATTTGCTTAAGGCCTTGCTAAGTTGTTGAGGCTGGTCTTGAACTTGTGCTCCTCCTTTCTCAGCCTCCCAAATGGTTGTGATTACAGGTGTGAGCCACCGTACCCACGAATTGACACAATTTTGAAAAAAAAAAAAAAAAGTTAACTTCAACTGGATAGCACATGTACTTTTAGGTTCCAGACATTTATAGCAGTTTATTTGGTTTCAGGGAACACCACAATTTCCTCAAGCTGTGCCTGAAGCTGCTTTCTAATCACCTTGCTCTTGCACTTGCGGGAGGGGTAGCTACCAGCATTCTTGGGAGGCAAGCAGGTCCACTTCGAAATTTGCTCTTCAGACTGATGGATTCAACTGTTCCAGATGAAATCCAAGAGGTAAGAGAGTAGGACTTGTGCATCTGTAACTCAAGCCACATCTTTTCTGGAAATTTTAGGTATATGATATATTCAACTGTACAATAGACAACTTCAATTGCATGGTCTTTCTTTCTTTTTCTCCTATTTTCTTGATGGGAGTAGATATTTTGGTTAACTCATCCTTTTAACACAGGGCAGGTACCGTCTCTAAGAAACCCATTGAGTCTTTTCTCTTCCACAAGGTTGAGTTTCTGTCATTTAGGTTCTCCTTGCATCACATCATATTATAGTTGCCTATTTATAAGCATGTTCATACAACCTGAATTTCTGAGGGTAAGGACTCAGTTTTATTTATTTATATATCCTTAGCACCTAGGCCTGTCTTATTCAATAGTGGTAACTGAATAAGTGGACTGGGTCATCTAATAGAGCCCCAGTAAGAGCTGTGATAAAGGTTGGCTTAAGGAGGAATAAGTGGATACAACAGAATAGTGATTATACCAGAGATGGTCTGAAAAAGCTTATTTGGTATTATCTACAGTATTAATTTTGGAAAGCTGAAAAATAAATTATTTTTATAATATAAAACACATAAAATAAAAATAAACTCTGGCCAGTAAGGATAGAATACACAGTAATTTTTAAGCAATATATTCCTGAATAATCAATGGGTCAAAGAAAAGATCATGAGGAAAATTAAAAAATACTTTGAAGTATATGAAACTAAAAATGTACCAAAACTTAACAGAAAAGTAGTGCTGTACTTAAAGGAAAAATTGTAACCATAAATGCCTGTTTATAAGTAGTACAGATCTCAGGTCAGTAATTTAATATTTTACCTGAAGAAATTAGAAAAAGTAGAGGCAACGAAACTAAAGCAAGTTAAAAAAAAGGAAATAATATAAATTGGAGTGAAATTAAAGAAATAAAGGATAGGAAGGCAGTTGAGAAGATCAGTGAAATTAAATGTTGGTTCTTTGCAAAGATTAAAAAATTGACAAATTTCTTGCTAGACCAACCAAGAAAAAAGAGAGAGACTTCAATTACTAAAATCAGGAATAAAAGAAAAGACATTACTACTAACTTTACAGAAATGAAAGGGTTTCTAAGGAAATACTGTGAACAACTGTATTTCCTTAGGGGTTCTAAGGAAATACTGTATGTCAACAATTAGATAACCTAGATGAAATGGACAGATGTCTAGAAAAACACAAATCACTAAACCAACTTAAAAGAAAAACTGAAGAAGAAATGGAAAATCCAATGGACCTATAATAAATATAAGTAAAGTGATTAAATTTATAATAATAATAATACTGAAGTACTCCTATAAAGAAAAGTCCAAGACCGAATGACTTTACTATGAACTCACTAAATATTTATGGGTTTAACACCAATACTACATGAACACTTAATACATGGAAGAAGAGGAAATACTTTTCAACTATATTCTAAGATTTTGAAAGAAAAGAAAACCCTGGACCATTATTCATTAAGAATATAAATGTGAAAATCCTCAATAATTTATTAACATATCAAATCCAGCAATTTATCTAAAAGATTATACACCATGACCAAAAGGGACATATCCCAGGAAGTCTAGGTTGGTTCAAACTATGAAAATCAGTCAAAATAATACATCATATTAATAAAAAATAAAATGTGGTTATCTCAATGGATGCAAAAAAAGCATTTAACGAAGTTCAATATCCTTCATGATAAAAACATTCAGCAAAGTAGGCGTAGAAGGGAACCTTCTTTTTTCAAAAATGAAATCATTATATTGATTTTTGAGATTTTAAGCAATACATGCCTATTATAAAACAAATCATTCAAAGTAAAAATATTATGAAGGAGAAAGTAAAGCTTTTCTAATATCACTCCTCCTGTAAGTATTCAGTGAATGTTGTCTCAAACTTTTTATTCTTATCTCTTGATTTTCTCAGGATAAATTCATAAATGTACAATTGAATACTGAAGGGTACACCCATTGTAAACTTTCTATATATTGCCAATGTTGTCTTTAACCTGTTTTCCACATCGCGACCAGAGAAACATTTTTTCGTGTAAGAATGATTATGTTATATAAGGGAACCTTCTTAATGTGATAAAGATTGTCTAGGAAAAATTCACAGCCAATATCATCTTCGTGGAGAAAGACTTGAGAGACACAAAGATCTGTATGTTCTTTGTCTCCTAAAACTAAAGGGAGTGTGAGAATAAAGTAACAGAATTTAAGAAACTAGAAAGGAAGCAGAGCTCCCACTGGGGTGGAGTCCCAAAAGACTATTACAGCAGAGTTGCTATTGTCTAGATGTTTATATGGTTTTGCTGGAGGCGACCTTTAAAGTATTGGCTAATGACTTTAGGGAGGGGGATTTCTAGATTCAATCAAGATGAGACACTTGGTGTTGGGTACCTTATCCAAATAGGATGTTGATCACAGCCGCTTCTTAGGGTGTGGCTCAGGGTTCTGGCAAGTACCTTCAGACTCCAATGAATTTAACGACCAAGAGCTGCAAGAAACATGGAGACTGCCACTTATTGAGGTCCCTGCCCTGACTGACTATCATATCTTTGGCTCCTGCTCTCACTTGAATGTTTTCCTCTTAAGATCAGGAACAAGACAGTGGTTTCCACCCTTGCCATTTCTGTTCCAGTCAGAGCAATTATGCAAAGAAAACAAAAAGGTATCTAGATTGGTAAAGAAGTGGTAAAAATATTTCTATTTGTAGATGACTTGATTTGGATGTTAAAAATCCCCAAGGACTCTGCAACAAAACAAAATATGAGGCAAGGTGTAAAGGTGCATGTTTCCCATGCCTGCAAGGCCAAGATGTGAGAATCCTGAGCTATAGGCCAGCCTAAAGTAAGACCCTGTTTAAAAACAAACAACAAACACACTGTAACCTAGTAGGGCTCATAAATGAGTTCAGTAAGGTTGCAGGATATAAGATCAACATACAAAAATCAGTTGTATTTCCATACAAAAACAATACATAAAAAATGAAGTTGAGAAACAGATTCATGTACAAAAGCATCGAGAACAGAATGCTTAGGAATAAATCTAACAAAAGAAGTCCAGGAGTTGTACACCAAAATTATAAAACATCATTACAAGAAGCCAAAGAAGACAAATAAAAAGACACCTCGTGGTCATGTATTACAAGACTCAATATTGTTAAGATGTCAGTACTTCCCAGATTCATTTACAGATTCAGTTCAGTCACTATCAAAATTTAGTTGCCTTTGTCAGAAAATGAGAAATTGATCTTAAAGTTCATATGAAAATTCAGGGAACCAAAAGTAGCCAGAATAATCTTGAAAAAGAAGAACAAAGTTAGAAGACACATTTCTCAACTTGAAGACTTACAACTTTCTATCTACAGTAATTAAAATAGAGTGGTACTGAAAAAGAATAGACACATAGATCAATGGAGTAGAATAAAAGTACAGAAATAAACTCATATGTTTGTCCTTTATTGATTTTCTACAAGACTGCCAAGAAAATTCACTGAGAAAAAGAAAAATGTTTTTAACAAATGGTGTTGTGACATTACCTACATGCAAAGAAATCAAAATGCACTTTATCTCACATCATATAAAAAAGATTAACTCAAAGGATCTCAAAGACATATTATACAACTTAGAAATAGAAAAATCATGGAAGAAAATGTAGGTATAAATGTTTATGGCCTTGGCATTAATTTCTAAGTATACCAAAAGTACAAGCAACCAAAGGCGGAAAAATAAATTGGACTTCTTCAAAATTGAAAACATTTGTGCTTCAAAGAACAATATCAATAAAATGAAAAGATGGCTCACAGAATGGGAGAAAATTTTTAAAATCAGACATCTGATGAAGTTCTAGTTTCTAGAATATCTGAAGAATCCATTCAACTCAAAAATAGAGACAAAAACCGTGATTTTAAAAATGAGCAAAGAATCTTACATATGTTTTTGGAGAAAATATACAGATAGCCTATAAACACACAAAAAAGTATTTAACATCATTGGTTATTAGTTAAATGTAATAAAAACCACAGTGAGATACTCATTATACCCACTAAATAAGTAGCACCCAAAAGACTGACAATAGTAAATGTGTGGGGTGATAAAGAAATTAGAACTTTTGTATGTTGCTGATGGGGATATAAAACCATGCCATTGCTTTGGAAAACAGTTAAATAGTTCCTTAACTAGTTAAACATAGAGTAACCGTACAATCCAGTGATTTCACCACAAGGTCTGTACCCAAGAGAATTGAAAACATTATCCACACAAACACTCTTATGCAAATACTCACAGAAGCATTATTCATGGTAGCCAAAAAGTTGGAACAACACATGTGTCTATCAGTTGATAAGTGGGTGAACAAAAGATGGTGTATCTATACAATGTAATACTACTATTCAGCCATAAAACAGAATGAATAGACAAAGGGGAATGAAGGGAAGGTGGGGAGGAACAGGAAAGACAGTAGAATGATTCTGACATAACTTTCCTACGTACATATGTGAATATACCACAGTGAATCTCTATGTCATGTACAACCACAAGACTGAGATCTTTAAAAGATGTGCTCCATGTTTGTATAAATAAGTCAAATTATACTCTGTCATGTATAATGAAAAAGAACAAAAAAAATATAGAAGTGTAATGCTTTATATTTTGGAAAGCTGGAGTTTGGAGTCCAGATCTATTATTCTGTTAAAAGATATTATAAAAATTGTAACATATTAAAAATTGTAAAAATAAAAAACCAGAATGAAGAACTGTGATATATGCTACATGACTGTATCTTACAACATGCTAAGTGAAATAAACCAGACACAATAGTTTACATGTCAGTATGATTCCATAAATATGAAATTTGCAGAATAAGTAAATCTATAGAAAAAGAAAGTAAGTTAGTGATTGTCAGGGGTTTGGGGAAGAGGAGAGTGGCATAGAGTTTCTTTTTGGAATGATGAATGTGTTCCAAAATTAGATAGTGATGGGTGCACAACTCTGTGGATATAGTAAAAACCAGTGGATTTTATGACACAGGGATTATAAGTCAATTTGTTCAGCACAGGAAAATTAAAACCATGATTTTTCAACTAGAAGAATATATTCTCTGAAATAAGGATGGGAAGAGTTGATCAATAGGAACTGTAACAATTTAATAATTATCAGCAATGGGCTAGCATAAGATTTTTAAAAATGTTTTTTAGTTATACATGGACACACAGTGTCTTTATTTTGTTTATTTATTTTTATGTGGTGCGAAGATCGAACCCAATGCCTCACACATGCCAGGCAAGCGCTCTGCCACTGAGCCACAATCCCAGCCTCTAGCATAAGATTTTTAAAAGATTAAAAATTCCAGACTAAAATAAGGAAAAGTAGACTTTAAAAAAGTAAAATTATCTGTTTATTCCTTGGATCTCCTTGACAGCCACTCCATCCTTGGAGAGTACTTAAGAGATGCATTGTCCCAGGATGTATATAGGGTTGTTTATATTTATGGCTATTTCTTTTCGTCTTTACTTTTCCCTGAAACTTCTAACAGTTTATCTGTTGGCAACAACTACTGTTAACTTCTCTTTCTTGTGTGCTTTCCCATCTTTTTCCTTGGACCCTCTGAATTTCCTTCTTTCTTTTTAGCTTTTTATTTTGTATTTATTTTATTTTATTTATTTATTTATTTCTGCTGTAGATTGAACCTAGGGCCTTGTGCATGCTAGGCAAGTACACTACTGCTAGAGAGCCATATCTCTAGCCCTAACTGTTTTTTAAAAAATATTTTTTAGATGTTAGTGAACCTTTATTTTATTTATTTATTCATATGTGGTGCTGAGAATCAAACCCAGTGCTTCCCACATGCTAGACAAGTGCTCTACCACTGAGCCACAACTCTAGCCCCTAGCCCTAACTTTTATCTGAACCAATTGTAGACTTAAAAAAAAGTTGCATAAGTAATGGTGTGTGTGTATATATATATATATATCTTACCCAGCTTTGCCTAATATTAATTTCTTACATAGCCACAGTATAATTATCAAAACCAAGAAATTAGTACTGGTTTAAAACTATTAACTAAACAGCTTGTTAGAAATTCCATTTGTTTTCCTTGTGGTTGTAGGGTCTTTTCTAGGATCCCATATTTAATTGTTGTTTCTCCTTAGCTTCTTATAACAATTTTTCAGTCTTGTCTTCCTTTCCTTCCAGAAACATAGACAGAGATTTATTTAGGAAAGTAGATACATATTCAAGGGACAACGGGGGCAGTCTCAAGAGAAAGAATGCTTTTGGGGTAAAGCAAGGAATTCACATTCAAGGGAGAATACTGGCCATCTTCACAGAGGTTGTCTTTCTTGGCCTTGGTACTTCATGACTACTGGCCAATTATTTTATTGCATATCTATTATTTTCTTATGATTGAATTAATTTTTTATATTTTTGGCAAGAATACCACTGAAACGATGTGTCCTTGGTACATCATCACGTGGGGTTCATACTGATCTATTTTTACTGGCAATGTTGATCTTGATCACTTGGTAGCATCTGCTGGATTTCTGTAGCCATCATTAGCTTCTAAAAGATGGTCAGTAAGAAAATACATTGAGGATATTCTTGCTTTAATAGCTCGAGAATAGAAAATATTTATGAATAGTTTAGTCAAATTCTAAATTAGAAATCAAGTTCTTATAAAAATTGTGAAGACATAGCTTGGTTTTCTTCTAGCTTTAAGTGTTGTTACTTAGAAAATCAGGCTGTTCAAATTGTTTCTTAATTATGTAAATTAGTTTTCCTCTCTGGATGTTATAACAGGTTCTACTTGTCCTTGGTGTTCTCACATTTCAAAGTGATAAGAACTGATATGGGTCAGACTTAATGCATTGTAGTAGGTATTTGGGTGGGTCCTCTAGATGGGAAACTCATAGCTTTCAGTTTTAAGAAAATACCTTGAAGTGGGCTGGGGCTGTGGTTCAGTGGTAGAGCACTTGCCTCACATGTGTGAGTCACTAGGTTCAATCCTCAGCACCACATAAAAATAAATATAAAAAATAAAGATATTGCATCCATCTACAACTAAAAAAGAAAATATCTTGAAATAATTTGTTGATTTCCCCTTCACTGATTTCTTCTCTAGAATTGTTTTATTACTGGATATTGGACCTCCTGGATCAGTCCTCTTAATTCTCTTGTATTTTATTTCCTATTTTCCATTTTCCCCTTTTTCCTTGAATTTAGTTTTATATTCTAACTTTTCTATTGAGCATTTTTGTATGTATATGTATGGTACTGGGGATTCAACTCAGGGCCTGGTATATGCTAGGCAAGTACTCTACAGCTGATCTACATACCCTTTTTATATTTTATTTTGAGATGGGTGGGCTACCACTCCCAATATTGCATTGAGATTTGAAATATTTCTTCTCTCATTATTTTTTAATTTGTGAAAGCTCTTTTTTTTACACTTTGAGTATTCTTTAGTAACCTACTTTTCTGATTTCTTATTCTTTTTGAATATAGTAATTTTTGTTCCTTGTAAGCCCAGCTATTTGGGAGGCTGAGGCAGGAGAATCACAAGTGTGAAACCAACTTGGGCAACTGTCTCAATATAAAAACTAAAAAGGCCTGAGGGTGTAGCTCAGTGGCAGAATACCCAGGACTGGAAAAAAAAACAAACTGAAGTTCTTTTTATATGTAATTGGTATTTTTATTTTTAAAACAAATTAGACTGTTTTAATCTCTTTCGTAATGAAAGGCTTTTCTTAAGTTTCTTATGCATTTTGGCTGCCCAGTCATGTTTAAGAGTGTGGCATCAGGGATGGGGATGTAGCTCAGTGGTAAAATGCTTGCCTGACATGAACAAAGCTACTTGGTTCAATCTCTAGCACCATTAAAAAAAGAGAGAGAGAGAGAATTTATGAATGAATTTAATACCAAATGAGTGCAATGAGTAGTTCAAGATTCTGTGCCCCTGTAGCTTGAAGGGCTGGGCTGTTGTTCTTTTTTTGGGGGGGGGGGCCAGGTGGTCAGTGATAGAGGGACTTTTGGTGTCTGTCCTGTAAGGTCTTTGCTTTTAGGATAGTCAGATTCCCCAAAGGAAGGCTTTCCTAACATACTGCCAGAAGGTATAACCCTGGTAACAATCCTATGGTAGGGGAAAAAAGCTCAGTAGCCTCAATAGAAAATATTTTCTCTTAAAATTCCTTTATTTTCAGTTTACTATTCCTGTCCTCAGCTGTGCCTATTATTTTAACCAGTTTTTAACGAGTCCTGTTTCAAGTTCCTCCTTTGACCTCTGTTGCAGAAGTGCTTGAGTATAAATCAAAGTGTGTTTTTATTTTTCTCATTTATGACTTAAGATACAGCCTTTTCAAGTCTGTCAGTTAACTTGTTGCTTTCTGTTTCCAAAATTTTGATGCTGTTTTTCCCTTACCATTTAAAAAATCTTTTTATATTAAGTTCCCCACTCTCCTCCATCCTTTTAGATGGGCTATGGAAAGGAATAGTACATTAATTCAGTCCTTAACCCTCCTTAATCACCTCTGTTAAATTTATATAACTAAAATTTAGTATGATAATAGTAACCTGAGGAAGTCATTAAAAATTCTTCCAATTCATGGGCTGGGATTGTGGCTCAGTGGCAGAGCGCTTGCCTTGCATGCGTGAGGCACTGAGTTTGATCCTCAGCACCACATAAAAATAAATAAAATAAAGATATTGTGTCCATCTACAACTAAAAAAAAATTCTTCCAGTTCTTAACTGTTGGTGAACACATGACTTTTGATAGAAGGGTTATTAATTCTATATACTTGAAGTTTTAAGTTATTATACTATATAATTCAAAGAATTGGAAACATTGGTTAACAGAAAAATTTAAGCTTGGATAGACAGAATTAGCATTGTCAAAATGGCCATACTACCAAAAGCGCTGTACAGATTTAATGCATCCTATTAAAATCCCAATGGTATTCTTCATAGAAATAGAAGAAGCAGTTGTGAAATTCATTTGGAAAAATGGCCCAGAATAGCCAAAGCAATCCTTAGTGAGAAAAGTAAAACAGGAGTCATCACAATACCAAATCTTAAATTATACTACAGAGCTACAGTAACAAAAGTGGCATGGTATTGACACCAAAACAGACATGAAGACCAGTGGAACAGAATAGAAGACACAGAGACAAACCCACATAAATATAGTTATCTCATATTAGACAAAGGCACCAAAAACAATCATTGGAGAAAAGATTGCCTCTTCAACAAATGGTGTTAGGAAAACTGGAAATCCATACATAGCAGAATGAAATTGAATCCCTGTCTCTCATCCTGCTCAAAACTGAACTCAAAGTGGATCAAGGACCTAGGCATTAGATCAGAGACCCTATTCTTACTAGAAGAAAAAGTAGGCCCAATATCCATCATGTTGGCTTAGGAACTGACTTCCCAATAAGACTCCTAAAGTGCAAGAAGTAAAATCAAAAAGCAATAAATGGGATGGTATCAAACTAAAAAATTTCTTCATAGCAAAGGAAATAATCAAGAACATGAAGAGAGAGCCTACAGATGCCACCCACACCTCAGAAAGAGCATTAATCTCTAGGATACTTAAAAAACTCAAAAGCACTCAACACCAAAATACCAAATAACCCAACCAATATATGGGCAAAGAAATAAAACAGACACTTCACAGGAGAAGAAATATGAATGGTTAACAAATATGTTCAGAAATGTTCAAAAATCTCTAGCAATTAGAGAAATGCAAATTAAAACTACACTGAGATTCCATCCCACTCCAGTCAGAATGGCAATTATCAAGAATACAAGTAACAATAAATGTTGGTGAGGATGTGAGGAAAAAGTATAATCATATATTGGTGGTTGGAGTGCAAATTGGTGCAATCACTCTGGAAAGCAATATGGAGATTCCTTCAAAAACTGGGAAAGGAACCACCATTTGACCCAGTTATCCCACTCCTCAATATATACTCAAAGGTTTTAAAATCAGCATAATACAGTGATGTAGCTGCATCAATCTTTATAGGAACTCAGTTCACAATAGCTAAGCTATGGAACCAACCTAGGTGCCCTTCAACAGATGAATGGATAAAGAAAATGTGGTATATATACAAAATAGAATATTATTCAGCCATAAAAAAGAATGACTTTATGACTTTTGCCAGTAAGACTTTTATGCTAAGTGAAATAAGCCAATCCCAAAAAACTAAAGGCCAAATTTTCTCTCTGATATATGGATGCTGACACACAATAAGTGGGGTGGGGGAGTGGAGAATAGAAGTTCATTGGATTAGACAAAGGGGAAAGAAGGAAGGAAAGGGAGGATGGGAGTAGGAAAGACAGCAGAATGAATTGGACATAACTTCCCCATGTTTGTATATAAATACACAACCAGTGAAACTCCACATCATGTACAACCACAAGTATGGGATCCTAATTAGAATAAGTTATACTCTATGTATGTATAATATGTCAAAATACACTCTACTGTCATGTATATCTAAAAAACAAAACAAAACTGTGTAGGCTAGTAAAAAAATTGATATTTAATAACCCTGAGAAGTTATGAGGTCTAAGATAATATAGCTCACTACTCCTTATATTGTTCACACTACTTGGACCTTTATCTGGCTAAGTCTTCAACTCTTAAATACTTAATTCTTAGACCTTCCATGAGCCTATGGGCCATACTAATTATCATCCTTTGTATGTTTGCTCTCCTTATGTGACTCATGGTTTTCTTGGCAGGGGGTACTGAGGATTGAACCCATGGGGTGCTTAACCACTGAGTCATATCTCTAGCCATTTTTTAAAAAAATATTTAGAGACAACCTCTCACTGAGTTGGTTAGGGCCTCATTAAGTTGCTGAGGCTGACTTTGAACTAACTCATGGTTCTCCTGCCTCAGCCTCCTGAGCTGCTGGGACTACAGGAATGTGCCCTGTGCCTGGCATCACTTGTGATTTTAATTACTTTTTCAGGGTCTTTTTTCCCCATTAGACTGTGTACTCATAAAAGTGGGGCTACTTTGTGCAATTTCTTACTAGGCCCCACACTGTTAGATCAACACTAAATAATAGTTGGGTGACGGTTAACTATTTAGTAGCAAATCAAAAATTTATCTTCTAGACTTGTTAAAGATATCTAAAGACGGACTTGTTTTGCTTTCTTCTGCAAATGCCACTTATGATCCTAATAGTCGGTGGACTCACTTTTCATTAAAGCAAACAAACAAACAAAATAAAAAACCAAGAATCAGGCCTATCAGTTTACCTTTTTTTTTGATGTTAGGTGGTAATTGAGACTCTGTCAGTGGGAGCAACCATGCTGTTACCTCCCTTACGAGAACGGATGGAATTACTTCATTCTCTTTTACCCCAAGGACCTGATAGATGGGAAAGCTTATCTAAAGGACAGGTAAGCCTTTGCATGGATCCATGTATACCAGTAATATCACAAATAATTGAGAGAAAAAAAGCTAATCAACTGCCATGTGTTCATGGAGTAGTACTTGATGAATCTGGCAAAATGCTAGTTATTTAATGTTATTTATTAGAAGAATTCCCAGCCGTCTAGTGACTTTGGGTGATAATTCATTAAATTATTGGGGCTAATCATTAAAATTATGATTAGTTTTTTCAGTGTTGATTATGGTGTCAAATCCAAGATCCTTTGGTTTATTTGTAGTATGCTGAATTTAAATCCAGGGCATGTGCTACTACCATTGGTTCTATGCCCAGAATTTTGTCTGAAATTATTTGTCTAAAAGGTAAAAGATGATATTAAGAGAAAGTATTTTAGGATATGAATAAGCTATTCTTTTCATTTTTATTATCTTAAGTACATTAAAATAAGCATATTTTATTGAATCAAGTAGAAGAATCAATTGTAGAAGTATAGATTTGAGGAGGAAAGTGGTAATAACTGGCAATATAATATCCATAGACACTTTCCAATGAGTAGTTTGCATTGGTTTGGATTTCAAGTGATTTATTTTAAACAGCATAATAAGTAGTTGTCATTGGTAATTCTGTAGAGTAACATACTTATTTATTGGCATTTCCTATTCCTATCTACATATAGTAGTTAAATTATTATGCACAGTATAACATTTTAGCTCACAGTTTTAGGTTTTATAATGAAATGAAATAAAATCTGTAAGTTGCATTTTTATGAATGATTTTAATTGGGCAATTTTTCTTATAATTATACACTTCATGAAGATTACTACTGGGGCTGTTAGGTGGATTAGTTAGCATCATTAGTGTAGTTTTTTGTTTCCCTAGGATCCTTTTTAAAAAAATTCTAATGCATTTTAAGCTGATTATGTGTTCCTTTTTCATTGTTCTTTAGAGAATGCAACTGGATATCATTTTGACAAGTTTGCAAGATCATACCCATGTAGCCTCCTTACTTGGCTATAGTTCACCCTCTGATGCTGCTGACCTCTCTTCTGTGTGCACTAGTTATGGAAACCTGTCAGATCAGTCTTATGGCACTCAGAGCTGCCATCCAGATACCCATTTGGCTGAAATTTTGATGAAGACCCTCTTAAGAAATTTAGGATTTTATACAGTAAGTTACTTTTTCATTATAATAAAAAAAAAATAAAGGGATAAGAATCTTCTCAGGTCAAGGTATTTTGACATTTAAACACTTATGATGTAAATGAAACTTTAGATTCCGCCTCCCCAAAGAGGGAAACATGTCAGTCAGATCTTCTAAAATACTGTGGGGGCCAAATGAAATGTAATTGAGAATTACAAAAAGATTTATAGTAGAATCTTACCAAACATTTTTCATGTTAATTAAGAAGAATAAATAGACAAAAATTTGAAAAAAATAATGAGCAAGGGATTAACCTTACTCAGATGAAATCTTATAATTAAACAATGCAGTTGGTTCTGAATAACAGGCTGGTCAGTAGGAGAGTACATAGGGGGCCTCATAGCTTTCCTTGTGTTATGAAACTATTAATTTTTAGTCTGTGGTGTTTCTTAAATTTTTCCATTTTTTTTTCTAGTCCATTTCTTTAGCTTCTAGGCCATTTTTTCTAACCCATTTCTTTGGGTTCTAATGCAGGCCATTATAATCCTTTATAGCAATTTTCCTCCTACTTTAGTATCTGGAATCATACATTTTATTTAATTTTCATGTCTCTAGTTCACTTATTTTCTTTATAATTAGAAAATATTTAATTACTAAGAATGATGTTATAAATCCACAAACATGAAAATAAAATCTACATGGAAGTTACACTGTTTTAGTTATGCTGTTTTTCTTTTTCTTGTTTTCAAAATTTCTGTAGTGAAGCATGCATTACTTGTTGTTTTAATGGAAAAACAAATTGAAATTGCTTGATGAATTTTACTACCTAATAGTTAATAGCATAAGGATTACAACAAAGATTTTAAAATTTGTAATGGGAAAAAGGAGATGATGACTTATTAAATTAGAATCATTTGTGGTAGTACATCACTTTGATTTTCAAATTTTCAAATGTAATATTCATTTGTGTCATTTTAGGATCAAGCATTTGGAGAGCTAGAAAAGAATAGTGATAAATTTCTGCTTGGAACATCATCATCAGAGAACAGTCAGCCTGCTCATCTTCATGAACTGCTGTGTTCATTACAGAAACAGCTGCTGGCATTTTGCCATATTAATAATATCAGTGAGGTACATGATTCTTTACCTTTTATAGTAATCCATCAAGGACCTTGAAACTCAGATATTTGTTTATATCATAATATATATGTATACATATTTTTTTTGGTACCAGGGAATGAACTCAGGGGTACTCCACCACTGAGCCACACCCCTAGCCCTATTTTGTGTTTTATTTAGAGACAGGGTCTCACTGAGTTGCTTAGCGCCTCTCCTTTGCTGAGGCTGGCTTTGAACTTGCAATTCTCCTATCTCAGCCTCCCAAAGTGCTGAGATTACAGTGTGTACCACCGTGCCCAGCCATGCCATAATATTTTTGTACCTTGAATCTTTCTTCCTTTCTCTCTCCCACCTTCCCTCCCTCCCTTCCTGGGATTGAACCCAGGATTGCTTTATCACTGAGCCATACTCCCAGCTGTTTTTATTTTGAGACAGGGTCTTGCTAAGTTGCTGATACTGATCTCAAACTTAAGATCCTCCTGCTTCAGCCTCCCAAATTGCTGGGATTATAGATGTGCACCATTGCACCAACTGTACTTGAGTCTTTCAAAGTAGTAATTAGGAACTTCTTTTTCCTCAGAACTCAAGCAGTGTGGCATTGCTTCATAAACATCTTCAGCTCTTGTTGCCTCATGCCACAGATATTTATTCACGTTCTGCAAATTTGCTCAAAGAAAGTCCTTGGAATGGCAGTGTTGGAGATAAGTTAAGAGGTAAGTTTGGTTTTGAATTTCACATTTAATTGGTGGGTAGGTGGTTAAAAAGGAAGACTCCATAGCCTTTCCAAAGCCTTAGAGGGCCTAAAGCCTGTGAGTGGAAGAGGAATGACCTTGAAACTTCTTTCTGATAAAGATCCTTTTGTATTAATATGCAGTCCCACCAACAATGTGTAAGTGTTATGTCTACCACCCCCACATCCTTGCCAGCAGTTACTGTTATTTTTATTCTTGATGATTGCCATTATAACTGGAGTGAGATGAAATCTCAGTGTCGTTTTTTTTTTAGTTGTCGATGGACACAATACCTTTCTTTCATTTGTGTGTGTGTGTGTGTGTGTGTGTGTGTGTGTGTTGCTGAGGGTGAAACCCAGTGCCTCACATGTGCTAGGCAAGCACTCTAGCACTGATCCACAACCCCAGCTCCTCAGTATAGTTTTGATTTGCATTTCCCTCACTGCTCAGGATGTTGGATATTTTTTCATGTCTTTGTTGGCTACTTGTATTTTTTCTTTTGAGAAATATCTGTTTAGATCATTTGCCCATTTATTGACTGGGTTATTTGAGGTTTTATTTGGTGGTAGGTTTTTTGACTTTTTTATATATTCTGGATTTGAATTCCTTGTCAGAAGAGTAACTGTCAAAGACTTTCTTCCATTCTGTAGGCTCTCTCTTTTCTGTGCAGAAGCTTTTTAATTTGAAGGCATCCTACTTGTTGATTCTTGCTTTTAGAATCTTATTAAAGAAGTTGTTGCCTGTTGGAGTGTTGATCCTGTTTTCTTTTAGCAGTTGTAGTGTTTCTGGTCTAATTGCTAGGTCTTTGATCCACTTTGAGTTGATTTTTGTTCAGAGAGATAGGGTCTAGTTTCATTCTTCCACATATGGATATCAAGTCTCCCCAGCACCATTTGTTAAAGAAAAACTATCTTTCCTCCAATATGTTTTTGGTGCCTTTGTGAAAGATCAGATTACTGTATCTATGTGGATTTGTCTCTGTGTATTCTATTCCTTTGGTCTTCTTGTCCATTTTTATGCCAATATCATGCTGTTTTTTGTTGGGATTGCAAGTTAGTACAACCACTGTGGAAAGAATGTGGAGATTCCTCAAAAGGCTAGGAACGGAACCACCATATGACCCTGCTGTCTCACTCCTTGGCATTTATTCAAAAGAACTGTAATCAGTATACTATGGTAATCCATGCATACCAATGTTTATCACAGTTCATAATAGCCAAGTTGTGGAACTATCCTAGGTATCCATCAAAAGATGAATGGACAAAGAAAGTATGGAGATAGATAGATATATATATGTATATATATATGAGTTTTACTCAGCCATAAAGAATGAAATTATGTCATTCGCTGGTAAATGGATGGAACTTGAGAATATCATGCCAAGTAAAATAAACCAGATTCAGAAAGTCAGGGCTGCATGTTTTCTTTGTGTTTTCTCTCCAGCCAGAGAGAAATAAGGGGGTGAAAAAAGAGGGAGGGAGTATCATGGATATAAAAAGGGAAGCAGTAGAGGAAGAGGATCCAGGGGAATAGAGGAGACGTTGGTAAGGGGGACCAACTGTGTAATGAAAATGGCCAACTTATGTTATATACATATATGAATATATTACAATGAATTCCATTTATATATATATGTCCCAAATTTAAAAATAAATAGAAGGAAATTCAGTACAGTAAAGGAGGTAGATCAAATAGAAGGAGGAGGAGAGGAAAGAAGTACTGGGAATTGAGAAGCAGCAAACTATGGTATATGCATTTATGATTATGTCAAAGTGAGCCCAACTGTTATGTATAACTTATAATGCACTAATAAAAACATCGAAAAGCTATCCCTTTGATCTTGGTTTAGGGGTGATGGCAGCACTGATTGCTCTTAAAAAATTCTAATTGGCATGGCAGAGGCTTAATTTAAAGACATTGGATGCTATAAACTCAGAAACATTAATTTTAAATGGCATAAAGTGAAATGCTTTATCTACCATTTCTCTTTCTCCAGCATTTGCCAGTGTTCCTTTTTCCTACTTGAAATGCTTTCTCCCATGGTCTTCTTTGTAGTCACAGGTTTGTCTTTTGTCTTGTCTCTGACCATTGTTTTTCTGTGAGTTCCTGTAGGCCTCTTCTTTGGATATGACCGTTAATGTTGAGGATCCTCTGAATTCTGTTTTAACCTCTTTTTGCTTCCTGAATGGACTTGTCTAATCTCTGTGATGTCTTTAACCATCACGTGTATGTTAATGACTCCCATATCTGTATCTAGCTAAGAACTCCTTTCCTGAGCACTACAGCCTTTTTCTTGTTGCCTGCTTGTATTTTTTTCCTTGGTTGTCCAAAATACAACTAATAATTTAGCATGTATATCCTTAACCAAATGAACTGTGAAGTTTTTCTGCTGAAAAAGAAAGAAACAAGCTGAGAAACTCAGATTATTTCTTATTAGATACCTTCGTTCTACAAGCATCTAAAATTTACTTTTTTTTTTTTTCAACTTGATGATGAACAACTTTATTTGTATACATAAAGTCTGATGAAAATCATTACTAGTTCTATTAAAGAAAATCCAACATTGTGATGATACCAGATTAGTGGGCATAAGAGTGTTTTGGGACTCAAGTAAAGAATTAATTAGAATAATCTGAATTGCTGATTTCGCAGGAATTGATGATTTTTCAGCAGGGAACTGTGAGGCAGGCATCTTCACTGCAAACCTTTGCCCTGTGAGAGACATTGGAATCTTTACTTTAATTGAAACAGGCATAGTTTGTGAGGCTGATGTGCCTAGTGTGGGAGTACTTAATGTGATGTTAACTGAACCAGTACTTAACTGTGGAACTGTTATTGCTGCTGAAGTAGATGTCTTTTTTTTGTATAGACTTGAGCTTATAGTTTGGAGCTGTTGAACAATATCTATCAGATTGGCAATCTAGAACCTGACTATGGCTTGGTCAATGGCAAGGGGGTTTGATTTCTTTGCCTTACCATATCTAATAAAAAAATCTCTTGGGGAAGGATAATTAAAAGACTGGTGAGCTCAACACTAGATTGCCATTCTAAATGCACATCATATACATCAACCGTAGCTTTCTTAGCATGGCTTGGATAAGTTTTAGCATCATCTGGAATTGTGATCACATATCAGAAGGCAGACTCCAACACCTGATTTATAGCTCTTGCCTATTCTGTAATCCCTGTATCCTTCAGGATTTGGAGCATCATCTGTGCTTTTTTGGGCATATTCGTGGAAGAAACCATCTTGCCTGACTCCGTGATATCCATTGATCAAGCTTATTGAGCTAAATCAACCACAACAATGTGTTTTAGTCCTGATTTGGATGCAAGTTTTTTGCCTATTGTGGTTTTTCCAACTTCTGGTATACTGAAGAACAAAATGTTCAAAACCAACATCGTCTTTCCTGTGATCTAAAATTTAATGTGTTCAAACTGATGTCATCTCTGGATGTTCCTTCTAGTCTCAAATGCAAAGAAATATTGAAACAAATTTGATTTGAAATAAATACCCATAATAAGACATGTTTTAAGGTGGTCTTAATTTCAAAAAGCAAATTTGATTTAAAATATAAGAAAAGTTTTTCTCACTAGAATATAATCACCACAAGGCAAGAAATTTTGACTACTTTGGTAATGGCTGTGTCCCCTTTACTTAGAACAGTGCCTGGTCTTGTTGGTACCCCATACATTTTTCTTTCCAGTACTAGGGATCGAACCCAGGGATTGACTCATGCTAGGCAAGCACTATACTACTGAGCTACATCCCCAGATGGTTCTCAGTAAATATTTGAGTAAATTTTAAAATGAGGATAAATTAATGAGTAAGAAATTCATAAAGCATTTTAAGGAAAGCAGTTTCAATCCTTTGAATTTGTTGGTGTGGAAGGTATGTATGCTTTCTTATGAAGTGTTTGTTGATAGTAAGTAAATTCTAGTATGATACCAGCTACCAGGTGGGTGTTTAGCAGTTACTGAACTGGTCTACCCTGTTCCAAACTAAAGTAGTATTTCTTAGGTTTTTTTTTTTTCCCTTTTAAGTTTGTTTAAAACAGTTAATTGACACTGCATTTTTTTGTCCTCATAGATGTGATATACGTCTCAGCTGCAGGCAGCATGCTTTGTCAGATTGTTAATTCCCTGCTGTTACTCCCAGTGTCAGTGGCTCGGCCATTATTGAGTTACCTCCTTGATCTGTTGCCACCGCTTGATTGCCTTAATAGACTTCTGCCAGCTGCTGCTCTTTTAGAAGACCAAGAGCTACAGTGGCCTCTTCATGGTAAGTAAAGATAGTTAAGAGGTTAAATAATACTTCTCAGAAAAGTTGTTCCTCTTGCATACATCATTTAAAGTCTTGACACTTGGGTGTTTCGTGTAATCACAGAGATAAGATAATCTTCTAAGACTTTAGAGTCTAAAGTGAGAAACTGATATGAGGCAACCAAGAAAGTTGCTTGTATATGAAAGTCACAAAAAGTGCCTTTATGGTCATCAGGCTTGAGTATTGTCATTTCAGTGGTTCTAAGATTTCTTTTCCTTCAAAATATGACAGTTGAAATTGAGGTGCACCTACAATGCATGATAGGAAAGCATTGTCATAATTTATTCAGCACCATTTTTCTCTTAAAGGTACTTAAAATGATGTAATCAATGTATTATTTATAAAATTTGAAATCAATATTAGATTGATCAATATATTAGATTCAACTAGGAAGTTTTATTTGTTAAAACAAAGATTTTTCATTTTAAATCTCTGACAGTAAAATATTTACTATTTTGGTTGGATATATAGATAGCTGGTTGGATGTAAAAAATAGAAATTGAGAACCTATCTTTCAGTGCTTTTTGTGGGGTACTTTGTAGGAAATAACATTTGATTTTAGATATGGCACTTTAATTCACTCATTTTATGCCAGGTGGGAAGAACTGGGAATTGAACCCAGGGGTGTTTTAGCATTACATCACCAACCCTTTTTTTAAAATATTTATTTTAAGACAGGATCTTCTAAGTTGCCAAGTTGCTCTTGAATTTGGAATTGTCCTTCTTTAGCCTCCTAAGTATCTGGGATTTTGGGGGTATGCTACCACTCCCAGTCTTGTCTTTTTAAATAATTGCTTTTTGGATTTTTTGATTTATGTTTTTCTTTATATCACCATATGTTCTTAAATTTGTCATCTTTTTTTTTTTAAGTGAAGAACTCATAAAAACAAATGTTCAGTTGGGTGCAGTGGTGCATGCCTGTGCTTTCTTGACTCAGAAAGCTGAGGCAAGAGGATTGCAAGTTTGAGGCCAGCCTCAGCAACTTGTGAGACCCTGTCTCAGAATAAAAATTAAAAAGGGCAGATGATGTAACTCAGTGGTAAAGAAGCCTAGGACTCAATTCCCAGTACTAAAAACAAAACAAAACAAAAACCAAATGTACAGCGAGAAAGCATGAGTCTTCATCTTAGTACAAAACAATTCTGAATTCAAAGCCCTGAAAGCATTAAATAGTACTGTCACTTTAATGGATCCACTCTTATTTTGATTTTAGAGTAATGTGCTCAAAGACGAACTAGAAATGATAAAATTTGATCTGGAGGATAAGAATAGAATACATGGAATAATTTTGTGATAGAGCATTTTAATATTTATCTTAAAACTAGTGACTTTACAAAGGAACATTTTATTTCAGAAAGTTTATTTATTTATCTGTTTTTGGTCTGCATTGGGAAATGAACCCAGGGGCCTTGTGCATGCTAGGCAAGTGTTCTACCACAGAGTTATAGCCCCAGCAGATAATAGTATAGCCGCAGGAGAAGTTGTAATAGTACAACTTCTCTGAATGTATTTTAAACTAGCCTGGTATACCAGAGAACATATATAGAAAGTATTATAATATATGTTTTCATTATAAAATTATTTTGCCATAAGAAAGCTTCTAAATCTTAAATGTGCCAGATAAAGACATAATTACTTTATCTGTAGGAGGGCCAGAAGTAATTGACCCTGCTGGTGTTCCATTACCTCAGCCAGCTCAGTCTTGGGTGTGGCTTGTGGATCTGGAAAGGACAATTGCTCTCCTTATTGGGCGGTGCCTTGGTGGCATGCTTCAGGGCTCCCCTGTGTCTCCAGAGGAACAAGATACTGCATATTGGATGAAAACACCACTTTTCAGTGATGGTGTGGAAATGGACATACCTCAGTTAGGTAATGTGCTTCTCTACTACTTTTAAAATGTCTGCTTGCTTGTACCTCCATTGGAGATTCTCTTATTCTGAGTTTGTGGAATAGAAAACTGATAGTTGCAATGTTAGCAGTTATCTGAGACTGTAACTTGGAGCCCACAGAAAAAACAATTATGTCTTGCAGCATGGCATGATGAAGAGAGCCCCCTACATTAAGAAAATGTAGGTCTAGTCCTAGTCTGTTATCTTTTTTACTAATTTTGAACAAGGTATTTAACTCATAAAAATAGAGAAAATGCTTGATTAATTTTGTTCTGAAGCTTAGGGAGTATAAACTACTTCATGGAATGTAAAATACTGAAAGAATACCTGTTGTGACTTAACTATTGCTCATTTTTCAAACGCTCCTCAGATGTGAGTGGTAGTCTTTTTTCCTCTCCATTTGTAGTATCTGGGGTTTTCCTTTCCTGCCTCATGTCTCACTTCTCTACTTTGCTGGCAAGCTAGCTCTCAGACTGAACATGAGGACTTATCTATTACTCCAACAGATGATCTACTTGTTTCATCTAAGATTAGTTCTTTAATCTTTCTGGACCTCTAATTTTGAATCTATTAAATAATGAGTTGTATTAGTCTATATAGTCTTATTAGATCTAAAACTCATTTCTTGAATTAGAGAAAGAAACTCAGTGTTCACAAAGGAAAGTTTGAAGAAAGGGAGAGGAGTTGTGGAAGGGGAAAAATGGAAGGGAGAGAAGAAAGGGAGGGGAAAAGAAAAGGAAAGAAATCTAAGACAAAATGAGAGAAAGATTCTCCTTTGGGACTTGCACGTATGAAGAGTAGGATTGAGGGAAGCAGTTGAAGAATTTCTTCATTTTCCTAATAAGAGTGTATATTTGTCATTTCATTTATGAACCAGAAGGTGATTTGGACCATGGTTGATGAATGCTAGACTGATGTTTATGATACATTGGAATTAAAAAAGTAAAAAAAATCATGTGTTTTTCAAGGGATATTTAATATGATAAAAGAGAGTTTTCATTGCTCTCAAATACCATTCTGATAGTCCAAAATGATCTTCTGAGGAAAAAAAAGTATCTACATCTCTTCCTTCTTCATATTTCTGTTGTATTTTACTCAGTTAACTAGACTTAAATATGAATAAATCAACTTCAATTTTAATGTTATTTTTCAGTTTTTAAATCAAAATCATGAAAGTATAATGTTTTTTGTTTATTTATATAAAGGAATAAGTATTATCTTGTAAAATATAAATATTTAATAATTCTATTGTATTATGGGTTAAATTGACTTTTGGGACTTGCCAAAATACCTTACCATCATTTAGAGCATTGTTTTGTGTGTTTTTAAAATATGAGATGAATTCTGAATGCTAGATGTTTCCTTGAAAAGTTAGGAACCATCTGTACAAATATGATTGCCAATTGAAAAATTGTTCATGGTATCTTTGATCTTTCTTGGATGATTTTTTAATGATAATTTTCCGTTAAGTCTAACAAAAAAGAAAAAAAATTCAGTCTTGTTTCTTTTCCTATGGTCCCATGTTTCTCAAAGAGGATATCATTTCATTTTGATGAAGAGAGTTTTATGTTATACAGGACTGTGCTGCACATATAGAACATTTTGTATCCCTGGCCTCTGTCTGCCAAAATGCCAGAATTCCTCCCTGAGTGCCACATTCTTCTAGAGCTAGTAAGAAGGGTAATGCTACCTCCAACTGAAAAACATTGAATGACTTTACCTTGTAGCATCTACTTAAGATGATTTGAAGTATATAATTTCATATATGCATTAAATAAATATGGTATAAGTATTTATTTGTAGTAAGAAAGTTTATGAGGTTTAAAATCGGTAACTTCAGTCTATATTTTTTTTAGATAAATGTATGAGTTGCCTATTAGAAGTAGCTCTTTCAGGAAATGAAGAACAGAAGCCTTTTGATTATAAATTGCGGCCTGAAATTGCTGTCTATGTAGACCTAGCATTGGGTTGTTCTAAAGAGCCTGCCCGAAGCCTTTGGATCAGCATGCAGGATTATGCTATTAGCAAAGGTAAGATAAAGAGGATAAGGAAATAAATATGTTGTTGACTCAGATTGCTGACTAACATATATGCAATATTTAGAGGAACCACCATATTACTTTTTTTTATAGGAAAAGACATTTTATACGTAGCATTTTTAAACAGTTTCTTTTTCCCTTCATGGAAAACACACTAGGTATTTTTTCATATGCATGTATTCAACTTACAGGAAACCCACTATGTGAAAACTGAGATATATATGATAAGTCATTTTACCATTCTATAATGAGAGTCTATTTAATGAGTATCTTCCCTTTCCAAGCCCTACTTTAATAACTGGAAAAATGTGTACTTAGAAATCTAAGCTCTAAACCTGATGAGTGTTTTCTTCATCTATAAAATACTTGCCAACTTCCAAATGTTGGTAGAGATAGCAGTTTGATAGCCATGAGGCTGAGGTAGGAGGATTACAAATTCCAGGCCAACTTCATCAATTTAGACCTTGTCTCAAAAAATTAAAAAAAAAAAAAGGACCAGGATGTAACTCAGTGGTAGAGTACCCTCAGTTTAGTCCCTATACCTACGCCCCACCTCTGTTATCAGTTTGAGACAAGGTATACTATTAAATGGAGTACTATGTAAATTATATGGTGGTATTTCAGTTTCCTATATTATTTGATAAAATTATTCATAAATTTTTAAAGAATGTACTTGATTTCATTTTTGTTCCCACGTTTCTTTTTTTTTTTTTTTTTTTGGTACTAGAGATTGAACTCAGAGGCACTCAACCACCGAGCCACATCCCCAGCCCTATTTTGTGTTTTATGTAGAGACAGGGTCTCACTGAGTTGCTTAGCGCCTCGCCATTGTTGAGGCTGGCTTTGAACTCGCAATTCTCCTGTCTCAGCCTCCCTAAGTGCTGGGATTACAGGCTTGAGCCACCGTGCCCGGCTTGATCCCATGTTTCTTTAACAATGACTTGTGTTGTTCAGAATCATGTCTCTAGTTAACTTTCTCCATTTTATTCTCTCTTATGCCATCTTTAGTTTTCTCTCATTTCTTTGGATTTTCTTCTATAATAAAAATGGTAAAAGTAAGCATGTTTTCACTTTTTATTGGCTTTTTCTAAATAAAATGAATGGAGAAACATATTCAGATTTTTTCTGCCATGGGTGGTGGAACATATTCAGATTTTTTCACCAGGGAGTGAACCCAGGGGAGCTTAATCATTGAACCATATCCGCAGCATCCCTCTGCCCTTTTATATAATTTTGAAACAGAGTCTCAATAAATTGCTTAGGGCCTTGCCAAGTTGTTGAGGTTGGCTTTCAACTCACCATCCTTCTGCCTCAGCCTCCTGAACCACTGGGATTACAGGTGTGTGCCACTATGCCAGGCTATTATTTAGATTTTTAAAATACTGGGGCAAGAAAATACCTTTGAAAGTTTAACCTCCACACACAGGGCATGGAGCGCATGCCTGTAATCCCAGCAACTCCAGAAGCTGAGGCAGAACGATTACAAGCTCAAGGATATCTTGGGCAATATAGCAAGAATGCCATCTCAAACAGACAGAAAGAAAGTTTAACCTCATTCACTTTGTTTGTGTCCTAATCATTCATTCATTCATTCTATTGTGTTGATTCCTTCTAGAAGTGAAAAGATAAGGTCATGGTGAAGAAAAATTCACTTTCTAAGTTGTGTATTCTAATATTCTCATATTTGTATCATTTGCTTAGAAATGCAGTTAGATTTTTTTTAATCTCACATTGTAATTTGTTTCACTGCAATAAGAACTTTTAAAACCTAGATATAAATATATGGTGAGTAAAATCTGACCATTTACTCTATTGCTTATATGCTACAGCATGAATTTTATTCCTAAATAGTGGAAATATTCTGTAGTGCTTGGTGCAAAAGGAACATAACTTTAATGAAAATGTTTTAAAAGAACTCATTATTTTAAAAATCACATAGGAGAATAATCCCTGCTAAATTTGTAAGAGTCAAGGGTGTTACTGTAGTTTGCTTTTTAAGATGGGTTTTAAGCCTCCTTGAGTTAGAATCCTATGTGATTGTAAATCATAGCAGTTTTCACAATAGTTAGCAGACCTATAGAAAAGATGATTTCTCAAGAATCAGATGTGGATAAAATTTTTATGTGATACAGACTGTCATTCTAAGACTCTTTGTGGGACATAAAGTTTTCTTAAAATTGGGCATATTTGTATAGTCAGTTTTTTCACCTATAAAATAGGTAAGTCTGAACTTATTTTTGGACCCAGAAATGAAATGGGAAACCAAGGTGTAACATTTTATCTTTTGAGATAGGAGAATTAAGAAGAGAGTAAGAATAAATAAAAAGTTGGGTTTAATTTTCCAAGGATATTTTTGGTTGATTTTGTTTTTAAGTAGCACGGGCATTTAGTAAATTTTCATATGAACAGAGTCTAACAATCACTCTGGGGACATAGTGACAATAAACCTTCCATCCCCATTTGGAATGTACTGTATTTTAAAAGTGCAGCACTAATGTGCCAACATAGAATTAAAGAATGGGAAGGAAAAAACCATCTGACTAGTTCTCTTTATCTCATGATGTAATTTTTATTGCAAGTACTCATTTCTGTCCAAATGTTGTTTTGTTTCTTACCTACTTTAACGTACTTGTGATCACAGACTCTTATTTCATGGCTTTAAATACCAGATATATACACACTTAGTTTATTCAGTGTTTTTATTAGTATGTCCAACAAATAATATTCAAAATGAGGCTCTTGATTCTAGCTCCCTACCCTCAAAACTGTTCTTCTGTGGTCTTCCTGTGCTAACTACATTTTATTTATTTATTTCCAACTACATTTTAAATAGATTTAGATACAACTATGACTTCTCTTTCTTTTTTTTTAATTTTGGTACCAGGGATTGAACTCAAGGGTAATTGACCACTGGGCCAACTTCCCCAGCCCCATTTTGTGTTTTATTTAGAAGCAAGGTCTCAATGAGTTGCTTAGCGCCTCAGCTGTTGCTGAGGCTGGCTTTGAACTTGTGATTCTCCTGTCTCAGCCTCCCAAAGTGCTGGGATTACAGGTGTGCACCATTGCACCTGTCATGACTTCTCTCTTATTCTCACATCACTTATCTAATCCATTAACAAATCCTGTCAACATAGCCTCTGCCACTTCTCACTACCTCCACTGCTCCTCCCCTGGTTTGAGCCATCATCCTTTCTCACTTCAATTACTACAATAATAGCTTCTTTGCTGTCACTATAGATATTCCTGCTCTCAGCAGTCAGAGAGCTTTTTAACACACAAATCAGATCTTGTCATTATCTCTGCTCAAAGCCTTCTAATGCTGCGTCTCATTTTCCTGTTAGGAAAACCTGGAGGATTTTCTTTGTTCTGCAGACTAATGTGATCTCATCCCTAGCCACCGCTCTAATGTCTTCTCCTACTACTCGCTCTTGTGCATGCACACTTTGCTTCAGCCACACTGGCCTCCTTGAACCCTCTAGCTAGGTCCTCTGCCTAGTAACTTTGCTGAGGGGATACTGTTTCTACCTGGCTTCTTTCCCTACTTCAGTTAGATATCTGCTCAAATGTAGTCTCATCAGAAACTTTCTCAGACCATCTTATTTAAAATAATAATAGCATACAGTACAGTACTCCCTTTTCTCCTTATTCCGTTTTGTTTTTCTCCTTAGAATTTACTTATCATATTAATGATTTTATTTGTTCTCTTTTACGCTCTACCTTCTTCTCCTCCCACCAGGAATCTAAACTCTCTGAGATTAGAGATGTAGCTTTGTTTACTGCTGTATCCCAGCACCTGAAACAATATGGCATTTGTTAATTAACTGTTTAGAAAAATGATAAAATTCAGGTGTTGGATGACTAAAATTATTAAATTTACCTCTGAACTGTTTTCTGATTCCTTTTAAATGTCAATGCATCATTTTTATTTTCAGATTGGGACAGTGCAACTTTAAGTAATGAGTCACTCTTGGACACTGTGTCTAGATTTGTTCTTGCAGCACTTCTGAAACACACAAATTTACTTAGTCAAGCATGTGGAGAAAGCCGGCAAGTAACTTAAAACTATCCTCAGACAAATATTTGTTCACATGATGTTAGAAATTAGGTGACCTTTCTATTTTGATTCTTTTAGATATCAGCCTGGTAAAAGCTTATCAGAAGTGTACCGTTGTGTATACAAAGTTCGAAGTCGTTTACTTGCTTGCAAGAACCTTGAACTTATTCAAACCAGGTCATCATCACGAGACAGATGGGTAAAGTTGGAAATTAATTAATTCCTGTATTTTTCTGCAAACTGTCACATAGCTCCATATTAGTTTGAGAAAATAGGTGCCTTGATTGTTGTAAATGTTCAATAAATGTTGAATAGTTCATCCTAGTGAAAAAGATGAAAGTTGAAAGATTTGGGGTTTATTTAATGTCACTTCTATCAAATGGAATAGGACTGCTAAGAAAGTTTACGTAGTCTCAGCCTGCATAAATAATATTAATAGCAACAAATTCAATTGTTCAAATCATCAGAAATATTCTTTTTTTTAAATGTGGATCAGGCCACATTTGAATTACTCTTTTTTACTTGGGGTGTCAGAAATTATAGAGGATATTACCAAATGCCTTGGATTGGTAAAAGGTCCAGAAGTCATTTCATATAAGAACAGAAAGTATCAAAAAGGTTCAGCCTAGAAAAGTGAAAATAAAGGAAGGAATCACCACATGAAAACAGGTCTTCTTATGATTTGAGTTGTTTTCCACTGAAAGTGAAGATTGAAACTATTTATTAAGGATGGTCCAGAAGTAATTCTTGCAATAAAAATGAGATAATTTTTGAACTGCTTGGTGATTCTGGTAACATGATCCTGTATTATAAATACAAGCCTGGGAACATCATCTTCAGAAATACTTACTTTGAAACTTGATACTATAGATGCTTTCCACTCCATCATTTAGTTCTTAGATTTTAAAAAACCAATCAAATTCTGCATTTGTTGTTTAGTTGACTTTGGACATGCACTGATTTAACATTTCTGGATTTGACTGAGAGTGACCTTGAAAGTCCATTAAAAAAAAGTGTTAATTTGCCATTTTATTGAGGCTCAAATTTGAAACTCACATATTATGGGGACAAATGACTTATATATTATGTAGTCTGATTGCTTAGTAACTCCATCTCTGTGAAATTTCTAAAAAAAATTTTTTTTTTGGTACCAGGGATTGAACTCAGGGGTACTCAACCACTGAGCCACATCCCCAGCCCTATTTTATGTTTTATGTAGAGACAGGGTCTCACTGAGTTGTGTAGTGCCTCGCCATTGCTGAGGCTGGCTTTGAACTCGCGATTCTCCTATCTCAGACTCCCAAAGTGCTGGGATTACAAGCATGAGCCACTGCGCCTGGCTAAATTCCTAAATTATTCACTGCTCATGAATCACAAAATAACTTACCATGGATCTGAGAATACAATTAAATTTTTTCATTTGTGTTTTATACTGATATTTGTGAGAGAAATTTTATGCTGTTACGATATTTGTGACCCTCTGAGTACCTGTTTTCAGGACTCCTCTATCTAGATGATTGCTAGGTGGCATGTCTACTATGGGAAATAAAGTTAACATTGTTCTTACTGTAGTGCTAATTTTTTGGTTTTTTTCAGGGGCAAAGTTAAAGAAAAAAGAAAACTATTTTAAATTTAGAGTTATTAAACATTATTTATATAGAAGAGTATTATACACAATTTGAGGGAAACAATGGAATCAAGATCATATTCTTTAATTACCTTTTATGCTTGGTGTCCTACTCAATATAACTTATTTTAACTTGCAGCACTGTAGTTTTATAGCTAAATAGTAACATAAATGTGCATCACTTTAGGGCATGGCATTTTAATCAAAATACTGAGAGAAAGAGAACATGTATATGTTTGTATATTTTGTGTGCATAATACTTTCTAATCTTTAAGATTTATCCAGTATTCTCTCTTGAGTTTTTGTTGTAAAATTCATGTGTTACCGTTGATAGCAGCAATATTTCCCATGATAAAAAGTTAAAATTTTAGAAAAATTTTAAAAGCTTTTGAAAGATACATTCAGTGTAGTTTCTGATAATTTCTTTAAGATCTCAGACAACCAAGACTCTGCAGATGTTGATCCTCAGGAGCATTCATTTACCCGGACCATTGATGAAGAAGCTGAAATGGAAGAACAGGCTGAGAGAGACAGGGAAGAGGGACATCCAGAGCCAGAGGATGAGGAGGAAGAACGGGAACATGAAGTGATGACAGCTGGCAGTGAGTACATCCTTCTTACTAGAGACAAACATCATGACATTTTTTTTCATAGGAAAGCTAACTTGAGAGATAAAGGCAAAGTTTCTATATGGTTTTTCTAAATGGATCTGATATTCTACTGGTGATCTGAATTTGCATTAGCTAGCATTTCAAGGGGGACCTTAAAACTAGTGCTATTCTGAAGTTTTGAGATTGCATGTTCAGGGCCGAAAAGCTCTGGAAATGGGCATGTCAGTATCTGTTTAACTCAACTGAATGTATGAAATAAGTTATTGAATAAGGTCATTCAAAACGTGTCCTCTGGGAATACCAAGTTGTTCATCAGCCTTGCAAACCTCTATGTGGGGAGAAACAAAGCCCACTTTCTGTGCCTGTTAGGAGAACCAAATTGTTTTCCATGTGTAAAACTTTTAAAACTATAAATTTCAACTACATTGCAGTATCAATAGAAAGCAGGAATATATATGAAAATATCATCGGGTGAGTGAATAAAACTTTTTTCATAATTTTATATTCCAAGGCTGTAAATGGTTTTTAAAGGTAACTATGTTTAAGAAAAAGGTCAATGCTTTTCAAACATTTATTGGTATTATCTGAGTGATTTGGCTCTTTCAAATTAAAATGTATTCAATCTGTCGCTTAAAACATTATGACCAAGGCTGGGACTGTAGCTTAGTGGTAGAGCACTTGTCTAGCATGTGTGAGGCACTGGGTTCAATCCTCAGCACCACATGTAAATAATAAATGAATAAAATAAAAATCCATCAACAACTAAAAAAATATTTAAAAAAAAACCATATTGGCCAGCTATGCATTTGTTGTTGAGATTGTATGTATCAGTCAACTTGATACTTTATTATTGATTTATTTCTATATTGCATACTTCTAAAAATAATTTGGAGCTGTCTCAAAACAAGACTAAAAAACATTTAAACAAAGAGAAAGAAAGAGTCTAAATGGGGAAAATGAGTTTGGAGATGGTGAGGGAGAACACATTTTAAAAAAATCTAAGCTGAGGGAACTTTTGCAGTTGAACTTAAAACTTAGTGTAGAAATTCTTGGTAGAAAGGCCAAAGAGGAAAATATAATAATAACAAAGTACAACCCTCAATTACAATAAAAGAATGCGTACCAGTCATCTAAGGAGTCATTTTTAAAACTAGCTATGATTTTTGAGCACTGACATACTGGGCACTGACTGGGTCAAGTGCTTCACGTAGATTAATTCAGTTCTCACAACAGTCTTATGAGATAAGTTCTAGTGTTATTCCATTCTAAAGATGGGTGAACTGAGGCTTAAGGAGACAAAAATTATGTACCTAGGGCCACAGTTAATATCCAGTGTAGTTAAAAATAAAATCTGCCCAAAATTCTGGTGACTTTTAACTACTTTCATTGATTTCTAGCTCTGGATTCTGGGAGTGTTTGTTGCTTTGATTTTTATAGATGTAAAGGACTTTTAGCAACATAAAGAAAATGTTGTCAAAATAAATCTGTATATACACAGATTCATTTTTAAAGTTTGTATTTCCATAATAACACATGAATTGAGTATTTTACTAACTTTTCTGCCTGGATTCCCCATTAAGAATACTACTTTTACTCTAAATTTGAGCAAAAAATTCCTTTGTTATTGTGAAATGAAATATCTGCCACTACCTTGTAAAATGCCTAGTAGCATTTTGCACTTGTGAATTAGGGAAGGGCTGGTATCATCAGATGGACCGTTCTGGGTGATGCCATTTGATTCTGGAGGCAATCTTGCCCATGTATCATTACCGGACTCTTTTTCAGCAAAGACCTGTGGGGTTGCACTTATTTAATGTGTTTAAGGTAGAGCAAAATGTAGATGTTAGGAATTATATGAACTTTGTAAGGAGGGGGAGTTTTTATTATAAAATAATATTACTTAATTTTTTTTCCATTTTGTAACCTGAGGTTTTTCATACCAAAGTTATGAACAGAAATAATCACTTGTTTTAATCTAAGCTAGTGCTTCACGGGCTTTAATGGACTTTAAAATCAGCTGGAGGACTTTTTAAAACACAGATTGCTGGGTTCTACTCCTAGAACTTCTGATTTAGAAGATAAGGGTGGGCCTGATAATTTGCATTCCTAACAAGTGCCCAGATGCTGCTGCTGCTGTTGGTCTGGGACCACACTTTGAAAGCCACTTACGTTGACTCTTTTGACTGGATCTAGGAATCAAGTTAATACAAGAGCTGATTAATAGAAAAGCATACAAGTTTTATTAATTTTACATGTTCATGGATATCTTCATAAGACAGTGAAGTCTGAAAAAATTACCAAAGCTGATGCTTTCATTCTTTTAAAACCAAGAACAATAAATTTGTAAAGGAATGACAGGACAAAATGACATCTGGACTAGGGGAGTAAACTCTAGAGAGTTTACTGAGAGATACTAGGGGTAGCGGGGATTGCAGAAGCTCGTGGAAGATAAGGATTATTTGAAAGAGTTTGTTCAGATTCTCTTCAGATCCAATTATCAGTCTCTTCTGATTAAGGCTATTATCTGGCCTTGGTATATAAAAGGCATCCCTTCCGAAAGAATCTGCATGGCTTACTACATATAGGAAAAGACAGGCCAAATGACCTCTTCTGAATTTATAGTTCCTTAAGTGATTTCAGCTTCCAATAATCAATATACCCATTTGGCATGTTTTAAGATAGCATGTACTTAACTCTTTCGTAATAGCCAAATTTAAGTTGTATAAAAACATATGAACATTTCCTATTATAATATTGATGAAAAATGTAATGCTTACTACATTTTTTACACAACTTTAAATTGTTATGCTGCATTTAATGTCTAAAAATAATTTTTCCCTCTTTCAGTAAGTTTTTGGTCCAAACTTTTTGACTATTTTTGTTGTCATTTTCTTTGCTCTTGTCTCCCCATGTGTTAAGACCTTGTTTTTGTGTTGCATGTTACAGAAATCTTTCAGTGTTTCCTCTCAGCCCGTGAAGTAGCTCGTAGCCGAGACCGAGATAGAATGAACAGTGGGGCAGGGTCTGGGGCTCGAGTTGACGATCCACCTCCTCAGTCTCAGCAAGAGCGAAGGGTCAGCACAGACCTTCCTGAGGGTCAGGATGTGTACACTGCTGCCTGCAACTCTGTGATCCACCGGTGTGCCCTGTTAATATTAGGAGTAAGTCCTGTCATTGATGAACTTCAGAAGCGAAGGGAAGAAGGACAGTTGCAGCAGCCCTCTGCCAGTGCTTCTGAAGGGGGTGGACTCATGACCAGGTGGGACTGACTAAAAACTTAAAACATCACACTCTTCCATTTATTACTTTACACATCAAAATGGTTTATTCTCAAAGTTCCAGTGTTCTATGAAAGACATGGAAGAGGAAATGCAGTTACTAGGATGAATTTATAGTAACCTAAACAGTGATACTGGTTCAGCATAGAATATAAATTTCTGATTAAATGAGGAAGCACAGTATTTCATGTATATAAATAACAGGAGTTGAAAACCATACAAAGTTATTTGCATCTCTCTATAATTTAGTGACATGCAAATTATTATAATTGATACAATTGGTAAGGGCTTTGTGCTTAGACAAGAGTCAGGATTTCCCACCAACAGACATAGCTACTTTTCCCTTGTATGTGTGTGTATATTATCTTTATGCTGCCAATTCATTCAATTTTATGTTTGCTGACAGTCCCAAATCAAAAAACTTTTCACTCTTTTGCATGCGAGACAGGAGTGAAAGTCTTACTGCAGAGAGCCGGCTAGTCCATGCAAGTCCAAATTATAGACTGATCAAATCGAGGAGTGAATCTGATTTGTCGCAGCCTGAATCAGATGAAGAGAGTTATGCACTGGTAGGTATACCTAGATTCAGTGAAGGAGGATTTTTGTTTTTAATACATGGATACACAAGGCTTTTTAAAAGATTAATTTGTGTTTATATTAGATATATAAAAACTTTTTTAAAAAGAAGTTTAATAGAAATGCTATTAACTATATTGCATAAATATTTACCACCTATATATTAATGATTTTTGTCTTTAGTCCTGGCTTTTTAAGACTTCCTTAGCTCCAGATTCATACATTTGACTTTGATGGGCATTCCACTGAATGTATCATTAGGCTACCTCAGTCTTACCCTGTCCAAAAGTGAATTCATCTTTTTTGCAAAACTGCCCCTCTCACATTCCCTGTTTTACCAGTCGATACTGCTTATTACCTAGGCTGGAAGTCTGGGATCATCCTTGACTCTTCTTTTTCTTATCTTTTGATATGATCATTTCCCCCTCCCCTACTCAGTCAAGTCTTGAAAATTTTACCCTTAATGTTTCCAGTAATGTCCTTTCCATCCCTCTCACCACTGCTGTGTTTCAAAGTTCCCTTATTTTTTTGCTGGACATGTTCAGAAGACACTAAACTGGTTGCCTACTTCTTGTCTTGTGTTCTCCTTCCTATATACCTTCCTAAATAATATAATAATGTATTTAATACAAAAATCTGTTTATAGCTCTACTTAAAAATTTTTTGTACATATTAGTTGTCTATCAAAAAAGCTTTAGGACGGGCATGGTGGCGTACACCTATAATCCCCGCAGCTTGGGAAGCTGAGGCAGGAGGATTGTGAGTTCAAAGCCAGCTTCAGCAATAGCAAGGCGCTAAGCAACTCAGCGAGACCCTGTCTGTAAATAAAATATAAAATAGGGCTTGGGATGTGGCTCAGTGGTCAAGTGCCCCTGAGTACCAAAATAAATAAATAAATACATAAAAATAAAGCTTTAGGACATATACTGTAGGTATTTAGGGTAATATTAATCAAGTAACATGTTGATTTGCATAAAAGGTAGGAAGTAGGATAAATATATGCTATAATGTGACTGCTTAAATAATAAAGTGAAAACTTTTTTTTTTTTGGCACTGGGGATTGAACTCAGGGGCACTTGACCACTGAGCCACATCCCTAGCCTTATTTTGTGTTTTATGTAGAGACAGGGTCTCACTGAGTTGCTTAGCGCCTTGCCTTTGCTGAGGCTGGTTTTGAACTCACGATTCTCCTGTCTCAGCCTCCCAAAGTGCTGGGATTATAGGCATGCGCCACCGCGCCCAGCTATAAAGTGTAAACTTTTAAAGATTGCTTGTATTTAAGGAGTTTTGGACTTGGAGTTAATAGCTGGATTTTCATTTTGTCTGTTCCTCTGCCTTATGTGTGATTTTTTATGTGCTATGGCCTTTCTGGACTTCAATGTCTTTAAGATAATAGTGTATGTTGTATATTATGACAATGTGTAAAATTTGACAAACATCAAGAAGTCAAAAATGTCCTGATTTTTAATGCTGGAAGAGCTGTGAAACCTTGGTTGTGGCAAGCAACAGCTGTAATAGAAAGGTTTTTTAGACTGAGTAATCTTCATGCTCCATTTTTAGTTCTGAAATTCCTCTATTGTATGAAATTGATATAAGGGAAATGAAAATATTTTTGAAAAGTATAAGTGCCACATAAACACAAAGCTATTGTTTAAAATAAACTTCAAAGCATAAAAGAGTCCTCATTTGAAGACAATTGAACAGTGTATTCAAGCAAGTTTCATTTTATTAGGATGTTTTTATTTGTCATCCCCATTATATCTCAGTGTACCCACTTTGTATTCCTCATCTTGTGGTCTAGTGAGATTCTTCTTTATTCGTTTATTTTTCAGATCTGCTCAGTCTCATTATCGAGTCACCCATCCCTATGTATATTTTATTTTATTTATTTATTTTTAAATATTTTTTTAATTGTAGATGAACACAACGTCTGTATTTTATTGCCTTGTATGTGGTGCTGAGGATCAAACCCACCGCTGAGCTACAATCCCAGCCCCCCTATGTATATTTTAAAACATAGATCATATCACTTCTCTGCTCAAAATCCTGCAGTGTCTTCACTTTTTCTTAGAGTATAAGCCTAAGTTCTTACAGGGTCCTACAAGACTCTATGTGATCTGGCCCCACTACCTCTGATCTTCTCTTTGGCGTCTTTCTTTCTTGATGACTATCCTTCTGCCACCCTGGACTGTTGGACATTCCGTGCACATACTGCACAAGTTCCCCTTTGTGTCTTTATGTGACTTTTTCTTCTGGCTAGAATTATTGTCTTTGCAGCTAATTCCCTTGCTTTCTTCTTTTTAATGTTATTCTTTCAATGCAGCTTACCCTTACCACCCTATTTAAAATGGCAGTTTTCCCTCCCTTTCACATACTCACTCTCTGTCTCCCTTGTCTTTCTCAGTTTTTTCCATAGAGCCTATAGTTTGCTTTTGTTTGAATATTCATTGATCAGTTTCTGCTAGCCTGCACTAGGATATAAGCACTTCAAGAACAGAATTTTTTTTTTTTTGCAGTTTTATTTGCTGCTGGATCATAACCACCTGTAATAGGTGCCTGACACATAGTAGGGAGTCAGGAAATAGTCTTTGAATTTATGAGTGATAAGCTAATTATTTTTTTGCAAAATTTCTATGTCCATTAAATCTTTTGTCTTCATTATTTCTTTTTACCTTTTGCCTGGATTAAGAGTTTTCACTCTGATCTTGCTTTTTCTAGTCTTTTCTTAGACACAGCTTCCAAAGATAGAGCTTTTGAAAACACATGCCACCAGCAACAACAGCAGAATCCCTGTTTATATACTACCTTTCTACTCAAACTTTCAGTGACTCTGCACTGCTTACTTAGAAATAAGAGATTCTAGGAAACAACCTGCCTTATTCTAAAGCCAGTTTTACCCTGTAGTAATCTGCATTTTTGCCACAACAATTCATCTGCTAGACCCCAAATGAACCTCTTGAGCCTCTGCTCAAGTACCACTTGCCTTAAATGTCTTTTAAGTTTCCTTGCTAAAGTCCTGCCTCTTCCTTAAGGACTGGCTAAAGTGTCAACTTTTCAGAAAGCTTTTTCCTAGATTACTCACAGTGACTCTGTAGTACTTCCATGACAGTTTGTTAGGACCTCTAATAGGCCACTAACAATTTTCTCATGTTGGACTTATTTATAGAATATTAGTATATCTTCCCAGTAAGCCCTCTAGAAGGACTAGGGTTCTTTAATGTTTTATGTTTTTTCTGAATGTCTCTGATATTTCCTACATAGTGCTTTACATATTATACATGATCATTAGTTTATTTGAACTGAATTGAAAAATAAAAAATGAGAATGGGTGTAAAGTGATATGTTTTTTGGAAACAATGAAATATTACTTAAAATACACTTGAAACCTGCTATGGACTTTGACCTTGGCAAGATATTTAACATTTTGAGCCTCAGTTTATCTTTGAAAGGTGAAACAGTATTGCCCCAACTGTGCTGTTGTGAGGAACAAGTTCAGTAATACAATTTAAACATTTGAAAATTATAAATTGGGGAAGAAATATCAATGGAGGAGGCTTGAGTAGAGATTAAATTTCTAAGATTGTTCTTTAGGTTTTTTTGTTGTTCATTTAGTTTTACAAAGTTTAAAAATGATTAATAACCACATTTAGAAAAAGATTGATTTGTGAATGGAATAAAATAAAAAATGCCATAAAAATGGAACTAGAGGGAGAACAGATTTCATTGCAGATAAAGGGAGATCTGGGCTGAACATTCAGTTCCCAAAAGGCTGGGGAAGATGAGTAGGAGCAAGCACTGAGGACAGTTGAATATATATTATCCTTCTCATACTATATAAAGTTTTGTAAGATTAACATTTTTATTTTTGATAGCCAGTACACTGATAGCCAGTGCTTTGTTTACTCTGAATAGTTAGTGAATGAAATGATTTTTTAAAAATTACCCAAGTTAAGCAGTTTAGTGCTGAAACTTTGCTTTAACAATGTTTTCTAAAGTGTATTATATAAATTACCTATTTTCCTTCTTAAATAGAGAATATCAAACCATTTGATTGACAGCGATCATTCTTATCATCATTTCTATTACACCTCTAATCTGTTACCTAGGTCTCTCATGTCTCAAAGGATTTGATTTAGCATAGAGGAGCTGGGCATGGTGATGATTGCCTGTAATTCCAGGATCTCTGGAGGCTGAAACAGGAGGCTTACAAGTTTGAGGCAAGGCTCAGCAAGTTAGTAAGGCCCTCAGCAACTTAGTGAGATCCTGTCTCAAAATAAAAAGTGAAAAGGCCAGGGTATGTAACTCAATAGTAAAGTGCCCCTGGGTTCAATATTTAGTACCAAAAAAAGAAGATGGAAAAGAAAAAGAAAAGCATATAAGAAATACTCTATACAAGGATAGATTAGGTGAATAAATTAGGGCTTGAAAAAAAAAGCCTGGGAAAAAAATAAAACCCTGGACAAGATTTGCATATCTCAGTACATACCATGTAGTGTTTTGCTCAAGGTATGCTACCAAACAGAAATGTATCATGTTAAATGATCCACACTAAAAGGTAAAAGCAGCCCAATTGTTCAAGAGAAAGAGTTATTTCTGGTTTTGAGGCCCAAGCTTGAGTTCTTCCAGAGCAAAGGTGCTATGTGAGGAAAATGTTTCATTTCATGACACAGTGATGCCTTCAAGAGGTATTGTTTGAGATAGTTGGTTTATCCACCATGAAATGAGAATATATTTATTTCTGTTGGTGTATATGTGGACAAGTGAATAATAAGACAAAATGTGTTTTATCTACACATGGGTACACGTATCTGTATGTATGACAAGTGATGATTTCCTACGATGACATTTCCCAAATGGATCTGTTTTGTCACTTCTAAAGATTTACTTCTTTGATACCAACTTTTCTGATTGTGTGAGAGTACAATTGAAATTGCTAAGATCATAATGTCAGATGCATAAACTTAGATACGTGGTATATATTTGATTAGCTGTATATATAGGCAGAGTAGACAGATGTTTACATCCTCCACCACCAGGCACACACACAAATATACTTCTTCCTAAAAGCCTTCACTGTTGTATTAAACTTTCTGCATTTCCACCAATTTGAGATTTCTCTATTTTAACAGGTTAAATTTTTTTTTAAATCTTCTAAAATACCATCAGATGCTTAAAACTATGCATTTTTATGTTAGTGTGGATTAATCAGATAATCTTCTTTAAACACATAGCCAGGACTAATCCAAATTTTAAAAAGAAAGGGGAGATAGAAGAAAAGTGATAATTTTGTAAAATGAGACTTTGCTGCAGGAACTTTAGGTATCTAGAGAATATTAATAAGATGATACCATGACTGAAAGAGGAAAGACAAAGATTCCAAAAAAAAAAAAAAGTAACTGCTAATTAATATGCACCTTAATTTTTTGTTCACTTAGTATCTGAGATGTTATGTGCTTGTGCTTCCTTACAACTGATTATGGTGGGTAACCTTCTGTTGTTAGTCTAACTTGATTAATGAAAAATTGAATATTGCTCTAATTATATATGTATGTGTAACACGTACTTATTATTCTTGTAATTTGTTAAATCTTAAAATGCTTTTCACAACTAAAATATATTTATTTTTTATTGTTAATAGAGTGGCAGACGAAATGTTGATTTGGATTTGGCATCATCTCATAGAAAAAGAGGTTAGTATTAAGAAAAATATTAATATCTGATTATATTAGATAGCTGTTTTTATATCTGATGTATTTAGATTTAATTGTTCTTGAAATATAATTGCGAAAAAATAATTTAGAATCATTTTATCAGAGAGTTAAAATTAAGATCATTTTCTTGAATATATGCCCTTTTAAAATCTTCATGTACTTTGCAAAAAAAATTGCACTTTTTAAAGTCCTTAGGAATTACAAAAACAGTGCATTCCATTGGGGGTGGTGGTGGTTATGTACACAATTTCCCATGTTTTAACTGACTGATAGAGATTGTATAGCTTAATTTTTATACTTTTATTAGTGAATTATAATTATGCATAATAGTGGTATTGTTACATATTTATACTTGCACATGATACAACAATATAGTTTGTTTGGTAATGCTGTAATTTAAATAGTATTACAGTACTACTCTTTGCCCCTTTCACTTTGCATACATAATAATATACATTAAAACAGAAAGTTTCTAGTTTTTTCTCTTTTGACTTCTTAATATAAAGCATGTAATAGATGAACTGATGATTAAAAAAAAAAAGAAACTTTTCCACGAGAAAAAACTTAGTGTTATCAAGAAGAAACTCTATCTTGATGACATTCTTAATTCATTTATGCAAATAGAGGAAAAGAACAGTTTTAGGTAATACAAATCTGAGGATAACTAAAAACTCTTTTAAGTATTATTCTCTGTTAGCTAGGACTTTTATTTAAAACTATTTATACTGTGGTTGTGAAAATGTGAAATGTTAAAACTTGCCACAAGTGGCAGTTTACTAAAAGCTTATAAAGAAAACATGTTTTCCATGATATTAAATCTTTTGTATTTCAAAATAAAGTCCTCTTACAGCTTCCCTGGCAGCACATTGTTAGGTTTCTACCCCATGGGGGTGGGGGGAAGGAGAGAGAGAAAAGGAAAATTGAGGAATGAGGGAAAGAAACTAATTTTTTTCATTTTTGTGTATGTAACTTAGAAGAAAAGATGTTACCTCTGAAGATTAAAATTGGGCAATATTTTATATTTAATTCTAACTATAATATGGAGAATAATTTTTCCAAAATGTTAAGAATAGTAAGAACCAGAGTTGGTGCTAGTCTTCTGAGATTATAATATATCAAAGCTCCTGGGTTTCTAAAAAAAATTACTACATATTTTTGATAACAGAAATTAGATTAATGTAATATACAATATGCACTTTATTATTTTTTAACTCTGACACTTCACTTGATTTAGGAATTAAAATTTTAAAACAACATTTTCTAATTTTGTTTAGCTCAGGTGACTGTGACTAAAAGTTCCATGTTATATTAAAAATGCATATCATTGGGGCTGGGGTTATAGCGCAGTGGTAGCGTGCTTGCCTAGCACACAGGAGGCACTGGGTTCGATCCTCAGCACCACATAAAAATAAAATAAAGATATTGTGTCCACCTACAACTAAAAAATAAGTATTAAAAAAAATGCATATCATTTGATAGTAGAGAGAAAATGGTTGCAGACTTACTACCATAAGGAATCTAACCTGTAATTTAAGAGTGTCCTATTAGTCATATTTATACTTCTAAGTGGTAGTCTATGGTAGTGGTAGTCTAAATTTATTCTTTGCTCTTGAATCTTTTTAAATTTTTTTATTAGTTGTTTATGGACCTTTATTTTATTTATTTTTATGTGGTGCTGAGAATCGAACCCAGTGCCTCACGCATGCTAGGCAAGCGCTCTACCACTGAGTCACAACCCAGCCCCACTCTTGAATCTTTGTAATGCTTATGGAAATATAAATTTTGAGATTTAATCCCTGTTAACCATATCAGCATGTAGCAAAGTAATATTTTTTGAATAAGCACAGTGGCATCTTTTTAAATTTTTTTCTTTTTTGAAGATGGACAGAATACTTTTATTTTTTTAAAAAATTTTATGTGGTGCTGCTGAAGATTGAACCCAATGCCTCACATGTGCTAGGCAAGTGCTCTGCCACTGAGCTATAGCCCCAGCCCCCACAAAGTAGCATTTTTATCTTAAGTATAGCCTAAGTAATTTGAATGTGCATAACTTAGGAGGAAGGAATATAACATTTTTAAACTACTATCCTAGAGTTTCTGCCTGTTCACATCTTAAAACAATTATCCTAAAACTATATGTAACCTCATTATAGTTCTAAATAGATATAAATAAATAAGCCATTAATTTCAGTAATTCATCTAATTATTAGTCCACCGTCTTCAAAAAGCTCAAGGTGGTATCAGTACCTATTCACTTGTTGGAATTTGACTTTATTTTGCTGATAACAGACAAGCAAATAGAGGACCGCATGGAAAAGTTCTTTTTTTTCTTTTCTTCTCTTAAATACCCATTTAGGAAGTTATAATGGGGACTATGTATATTTTCAGTGTATCACTTAACGTGATACCAGTTTATTGTAGTAATCATCCCATTTTAATACTCCTCCAAAAAAAATTTGCTGATGATTTTGATACTAAGAACAGGTAAAAGTTGAAGCCCTATTTTAGAAAGGTTAGTAAAAATAGTTACTTTTTCAATTTTACAGAATCCTAGAATTTATAGATCAAACAATGAAAATGTACACTGTACCTTTTCTTTTTCTTATTATAATGAATTTCTTTTTAAAATTTTTTTGTTGTTGTTGATAGGCCTTTAATTTATTTATTATATGTGGTGCTGAGAATTGAACCCAGTGCCTCACATATGCTAAGCAAGTACTCCACTACTGAGCTACATTATAGGGCTACTATAATGAATTTCTTTCTTTTAAAAAATTAACATTGAAAATACATTGAGAAGGCTATATTTTCAAAGGAATTTAAAAAATCTTGTATATTTAATGATTGCATTTTGGCCATAGTAGTTTGTTTTTGATTTTGATTTTTGTATTTTTTGGTTTTTGTTTGTTTGTTTTTGCTTTTAAATGGTGGTAAAATAAACCATTCTGATTTTCTTTTTTATTTTTACTATGGATCAGACACCCAAGGCATAATAAGCCTATCTTCAGTTGAGCAAATGAACCTGCCATATCTGAGAACTGATTGGGGCCAAACTGTTAGGTGTTCTAATTCTTACTTGAGCATGAAAAGGACAGATATCTGGCCAAATGAGAATTCTTCCAATATTTTAAGGAAGAAATGTAAAAAATTTTTTCTCACATAGCTTTTGTATTTATTAATCTCAGTGGTCCCAACTTAACTAAAACACTGATAAAAAGAATAGGAGAGAAATGACAAGGTTTAATTGTATCTTATTTACTGAAATTAAATGAGTGTATAAATGACAGTGCTTATATGAATTTTTTTAGCTGCTCTTATCATGCTTCTAAAACCTCCTTGAAAGGGGTTTAAAGGGACCATATTTTCCGTATTTGACATTGGGGACACTAAAATTTGTGTTATTAAACAATGACTACATCCTTTTTCACCTCTCACTCCAGCTAGCTTATCAACCAAGAAAGCAAATGTGGTAGGAAGCCACAGAGCAATGTGAGCAAATACTTTCAGCTCAATTACCTTGCTCGGCTTTTTAGAGGCATCAACACTAAATTCTAGACCAGGTGCCCATAGTCCCAGATATCTGAAACAAGAGGATGGCTTGAAGCCTGGGAGTTTCAGGCCAGTGAGGACAATGTAGTAGTATTTCTTCTGCGTAATACCTCTGAGTCAATGTAAATTCACATTTATTAAAGCCTTATAAACTACTTTCTATATGCCCGGTATTATTCTAAATGCACTGAACTTATAAACTCATTTAATTTTCATAAAAAGCCTATCAAAGTTATTGACAAAATTTGACAAATTATGTTGGTACTTTAATTCTTAAGAGATTTGCTGCTGTTGTGTAGAACTGAGCTGATTCTTCACAGAAATACATGCCTTTATGCAGATACTTGATTTTAGTTTTCATATTTAAGCTGAAGCTATGAAATGAAAAATGGTGGGATATAAAAGCAATAATTTAAGACACATTATTAGAAATCTTATAAGTTAAAGTATGGTTTGATTTTCCCCCCAGGTCTTTACATATATAAATATAATAGTGTAAAGATTTTATTGCTAAAATAATACTAGAAACATTTATCAACATATGCGTGTTTTGTGGTAAAACATTTATGGGTGAAATGCTATTTTATCTATGCATTTCAAATTAGATTATCTAAAGAAGAGCAAATGTACATATTATCTCCTGTATCAAATTTCTCCTTTTGTCTTCTGATTCTTGTGTGGTAGTGTATTTACTCCTTTTTGGCCAGTTGAGCCCCAGAAAAAAGAAGATCTTCAAGCAAGTACATGATGGCATGTTTAATTTTTTTCCCCTTTTAGCTTGCCTACATATTTTATGGTTTATAAAGTATGTATTGCAGCTCTGCCATGTTCATTTTGAAAATTCCATTTAAGAACCAAAGTTGTAAGGACAAGTAAACAATCTAAAAAATTTCTTGTTGGACCTTATATTTTCATGTAGACTCTGAATTAATATTTAGTAAAGATTGGGCTTAGTCTCAATTACTGTGTAGAAGCTTTTGATATGCCTTTTAGATACAATATTTTCTATATTCAGATAAAACAATAAAGAACGAAAGAACTAGGTGCATGTATGACTGCACATATGGTGTGACTACATCGTGTACAACCAGAGAAATGAAAAGTTGTACTACATTTGTGTACAGCAATCTGCTGTCATGTATACCTAATTAGAATAAATAAATTGAAAAAAAAAACTAACCAAAATTAATACATTATTATACTTTTTTTAATATTAAAATTCCTTCCCATTTCCATACTTCCAAGTTTTTGTGTTTCAGAGTATTTCCAATGTCAGACTTAATATTTTGGCAGGAATTGTTTTCTTTATCCTAATGCTTTTGTATGGTATCTTTCCTGTTCTTTCTTATATTTTATTCATATGGAGTTTTACTTGAGTCATGCACCTAATAAATTTCATTCTCTGAATTAAGGGCCACCTAGTAGACCAAGTCTGGCCTTCCACCTGTTTTTGTAAACCAGGGACATAGCTATAGTCATTTGTCTATGTGTTATCTGTGATTGCTTTCACACTGCAAGGGCAGAGTTGGCTAGTTAAGACAGAGACCTTGTGGCTCACAAAGCCTAAAATGTTTATTATCTGACCCTTTACAGAAAAAGTTTGCTGTCCCTTGCTTTAAATTACAGAGAAGATTTAGTTTTGTACACAGCCAGCTATTCCATAGAATATTTTGGTATATATAAAAGCAATTCACTATTGATAGATCGATTGAACCTTTATGGAGCTAAGCAATTGGAATTTCCATGGATCAGTGATTTGTGAGTTGTTTAATAATAGGAATGTAAGTCCTGCACAATGGTGCATGCCTATAATCCCAGCTACTCGGGAGGCTGAGGCAGGAGAATCTCAAGTTTAAGGGCAGGAAGCAACTTAGTGAGACTCTGCATCCAAAAAAAGCGGGGCGGCGCCCAAGGACATAGCTCCTGGCAGAGTTCCCCTAGGTTGAATTCCTAGTACCACGAAAACAAAACCCCCAGGAATATGAAAGACAGTCTTTCATAGAATTAATAAATTAGTGATATCAGAAGATCAGTTTGTTTTAGCCTATTTCCTTGATTGAGAAAACTGGACTAGATGGTTTTTAAGGTGTCTTTTGCTTCTGTGGTTCCAATGTTAGCTGAAATGTTAGTTCATTTTACATTGTTTTTGTTTTGAAAAGTATCTTGTAAATATTGAAAAACAAAATAATCTTGTTCTGAAATGTATTACTTAATAAAACAAGCTCAGTACAAAGAACCCCAAACTGTCCTTTGTACATTAAGGCTAAATATTGCTTTTGAGTTTGGGGAGCTTAAAAAAATGAAAAATGAATATTTCTTTTTTAAAAAATATTGGCCTCTGCTTTATTTAAAAATATTTTAGTATATTATACACCTGTGGCATTATTGTTGTATTTTTGTTCCTTTCTATGTTTTATGAAAGACTGTTTAACTCATGTAATTTGGAAAAATCTTCAGATTGATTGTTATTTTTATGTTCAGTAAAACTGAAACTTAAACATTTTTAATCCCTAAGAATTCTTGCTAAAGCATCTAAGGCAGTAAAACCATACATTCTTTCCCATTCTAAATAATTTTGTTACTATATATATAATAGTGGCTTTATAATATTACCTCCCTGTTAGGATTTTCTGTGTCTGATATTGAAATCCTAAGATTTAATGGTTTTCAATACAGTAATTCAAAAATGATATTATACATTCAATATCATGTTAGCTTATTTTCTCTCTGGACATTAATATGATTAAGTAGTCATCTTTCTAAACTTTTCCATCTAGTATTGTAACAAACATAGTTTTTTCATAAATATTTTATTGTGTACCTTAAAATGAATTCCTAGTTAAAAAAGTAGTATATTCACATTATAGGATATTATATAGTAGTCAAACAGATGAACACTGACTACATAGAGTAATTTGGATGAATGTTAGCAATATTATATGGAACAAAAAGATTATGTCCAAAAAGATTACATAAAAGGATACCTTTTTTTAGCAAGGAAAAAACAACTAAAAGTAAACATTCATCTTAGAAGTACATAAAAATAAAATTCAAAACAGTAAAAGCAAGAGAATGATAAACCTAGGCTTCAGGGGAAAAAAATTAGGAGGAGATAGGAGGAGTTTTTTTGTGGAAGAAATAAATAGATACAAATTATTGTCAGTTGTCTAGTTATGTTCTCAAGTGTTATACATAAATATATAAGTACAAAAGTGGGCCATGCATGGACCATTGATTAGAGTATCTCATGAACCAAGGATTACAATTAATCAAATTCATGTATCTGAGATTAATTAAAGACAAAGGTATGCAAGAATTGGACATTTGTACATATTTATTTTAAAGCAAATCTTAGTATATGACTTAGATAGTTGCTCTTGTGTTCAAACATGTTAACATTTTGATGTCTAATGTAATGATTTTAGCTTTAAAAATGCCCATTGGCAAAACTAATGGTATTATATTTAGCAACTATTATGATGCCACTTGGTAGTTTTATGTAGGTATCAGGTTATAGTAAATCTCACACATTCTTGTTTGTGAAACTTTGTTTCCTCTATATAGGAGTTTCACAACCTGCAGTAGATATGCACATGAAATAGTCAGTGAGTGTCCCTTATTGTTAATGAAACCTAAAGGGTGATGTTTATGTCTCCCTGTTGTGTAAGTTTACTTGCCCTTCTGTATTCATTTTTTGGTAATGTTTCATTGCAGATATGTAGACATTTTGTGCAGTCTTAACTTTTGCAATGATAATGTTAAATTAGATGAAATCCTATTTCAAATAGATTTTATCAGCAGTGTCCTAAGTGCACAGTTCGTGATCTGGTTTAATACTGCAGAGCCTTTTAAGTTAAGCATTATGAGAGCAGCTTCTGCCTTTCTTTTTCTTGTGGCAGCGTGTTGCTAAAGCGCTTTTAGAGATAGCAGTATATCAACAGGGCTTTCCCTTTATTTTCTTACATTGCTCTAGTTTTTGTTTGTTGTTTTTTTCCAAAGCATTTTACTCAGATTCATTTAATGCATGCAAGTATTCAAACATGAGTATCCATTTTTCACCAGTTGGTATGGTAGCAGCACTCAGACCTCATCTAGTTTCAGAATGTATGCTTTAGTTGATCGCCATTGATCCATGTTTGTTGTTTGTTTATAGGTCCTATGCATAGTCAGTTGGAATCCCTGAGTGACTCTTGGGCTCGCCTGAAACATAGCAGAGACTGGTTGTACAACTCCTCTTACTCCTTCGAGTCTGATTTTGACCTTACCAAGTCTTTGGGAGTTCACACACTGATTGAAAATGTTGTAAGCTTTGTAAGTGGAGATGTGGGGAATGCCCCAGGTTTTAAAGAGCCGGAGGAAAGTATGTCTACAAGTCCTCAGGCCTCCATCATTGCAATGGAACAACAGCAGTTAAGGGCAGAAGTAAGTCTTTGATAATTACTCTTTATGAGAGACTCTGGAAACTTACTGAACCACTGAGTATACACTTCTAGGAAAAACTTTTCTTTTTCTATTCCTACCTGTCCCTTTCATTTACCTAATTTTTTTTTTTTAAATAGGGATGAACCTAGGGACACTGTACTACTAAGCTATATCCCAGCCCTTTTTTTGTTTATTTTAAGATAGAATCTTGTGAAGTTGCTGAGGCTGGCCTCAACCTTGTGTTTCTTGTACCTCAGCCTCCCAAGTTGCTGGGATTATAAGAATGTCCCACCATGCCCAATGTCTCATCTGAGCCTTTTGATGTCCTTTTTTAACTAAAAAAAAAAAAAAAAAATCAGTGTTTTCTTCAAACTGGGCAAAAGTGCATTTTTAAAGTTGTCATCTCCTAGAATAAGATACTCTAATCATAAGTCTTCACTGGTCTCCTAGAAACTAGGGTGAAATTGACTGGTGACCATAGGGACTTGCCACTCATAACTTCCATTTTTATTTTTATTTTTATTTTCTGGTACCGGGGATTGAACTCCGGGGTACTCAACCTCTGAACCACATCCTCAGCCCTATTTTGTGTTTTATGTAGAGACAGGGTCTCACTGAGTTGCTTAGTGCCTCGCCGTTGCTGAGGCTGGCCTTGAACTCGCGATTTTCCTGTCTTAGCCTCCCAAACTGCTGGGATTACAGGCATGTGCCCCCGTGCCTGGCTCATAGCTTCCATTTTTAACCCATTTGTTCCAAATTAGACCTCTAGTTTATATTAGAACCCCATAATAATTGTTACAGACAAAATCCACTGATGACTGGTAAAATTTGTGAGGAAAACTTGAATGTTTTGTAGATACAAAGTACCCCCTCACATGAATATTTATTAATTATTGTGGTTTTGACTTATCCACAGATTCTTTGATATTCCTTCTTCTACTAGATAGAGATTTAGTCCCCCACCCCACTGCTTGAGGGTGGGATGGATTTAGTGACTCTTTTCTAACAAAAAGTATGGGAAGAGAAAAAAGGAACTTTACATTGCAGAAACCTGGAAGACAGCACCTTAACTAAGTAGTCAGGATCTATATCTCCAAGCCTGCATGTGGTGGCACATACCTGTAATCCCTGTGACTCAGAGGCTGAGGCAGAAGGATTACAAGTTTGAGGCCAGCCTCAGCAACTTAGTGAGGCCTTTAAGCAACTTAGTGAGAACTTATCTCAAAATAAAAAGTAAAAAGATCTGGGAACGTGGATCAGGTTAAGCACCCCTGGGTTCAATCCCCAATACAAAACTGTAAAAAATAAAAAGAGCTGGAGGGTGTAGCTCAGTGGTAGAGCACCCCTGGGTTCAATCCATCCCCTCCCCAAATATTACTAACACCAGAAAGAAGTCGTATTGGTATCATGTACCCTTGATATAAAATGAGAACATTTTAACTCTGGTTTTCTTGCCCCAAATCCCTAACTCTAGTCTAGATTACATGAATGAAAAATGAGGGAAAGCTAAATTTAGGGTCATCCTATAAGATACAGGATCAGTACTTCCAAACTGTCAAGGTTGTGGAAAATGAGACTGTCATAGACTAATGGAGTCTTAAGAGGACATGATAGCCAAGTGCAGTGTGATATTCAAGACTGGATCCTGGAACAGAAAAGTAACATTAGGGGAAACTGAAATCTAAATAAAGTCTGTGCTTTACTTAATAGTATTATACCAATATTAATTTTGAAGTTTTGATAAATGTACCATAGTTATGTAGAGTATTAGAAATACAGGGAACAAGGGGAGGATATACAGGAATTCTATGTACCATCCATACAACTCTTCTACAAATCTAAAGTTATTTCAAGATAGAGTTTTAAATTTTATTTTAAAAAGTGGGAGAGGCTGATTGACTACTGTGGTGTATAGTCCAGTGGAATGTAGGGAAGATAGAGGCAAAAGTTCAAGAGAACCACAGAGAAATCATTCAGAAATACTTCTAATTCTTGAGCTAAGGAAATGCTCATTCTGTATAACCTTGTTATTATCTCCTTTACCTATTCTAATAATACTACGTTATAGTTTTGAAACCTTCACATATATCTCCTGGGTTTAATCCCTGCACCAACCAACCACCCAAATCTACTACTCTTCCCATTATACCTTATAGTCTCTTTTATATTGAAGTGTGTTTATAGAATTTTTAGAGATATCTTGATTAAAGAAAAAAAACAGTAATAAATGATTTATATTATTACTAGGAAATGTCAGACTTTTCTTTGTGCTAAATAACATGTTGTCTATGGCAAACAATTCTTTTATGTCTGAATTCAAGAAAGATCTCTAAAATATATTCTTTTCCTCAAGCTTCGTTTGGAGGCACTTCACCAGATCCTTGTTCTGTTGTCTGGGATGGAGGAAAAAGGTAGCATCTTGCTGGTAGGAAGCAGGTCGAATTCAGGCTTTCAGTCGTCCACACTGCTCACATCTGTGAGATTACAGTTTCTAGCAGGGTGTTTTGGTTTAGGCACTGTTGGACACACAGGAGCCAAAGGAGAGAGTGGCCGCTTGCATCACTATCAGGTAGGTGACCCTTTACAGTGTATTCAGATTTTACATGAAACTTTGTGGTACTTATAATTGAGATTTAAAAAATATATTTTAAATTACTTTTTAAGATATCTCATTGGTTTAAATAGAGTGTTTGGGATTAAGTGAGCCATATTACTATTGTACTTTTGGGTCCTTTGCCAGCTCAATTTCATTAATCTTTAGCAGAGTGGATGGAATTAGATCTAAGTTGAGATAGGAGTTAGAGTTTGGGAAGATGGGTTTCAATAGTTTACATTTTAGATTTGATTTTTTTCCTAGTTTCTCTGATTCCTTTTATAGTTTTTTAAAAATGTTATATTTATGCCATAGAGGGGGAAATTGCTTTGTGAGAAAGGAGAAGGATTATACAGAATCAAGAATTAGCAGGCATTGCCAGGTGTGGTAGTGCATGCCTGTAATTCCGGTGACTCAAGAGGCTAAGCCAAGAGGATCCCAAGTTTGAGGCCAGCCTCAGCAATTTAGCAAGGCTCTGAGCAAAAAATAAAAAGGACTGGGGACATGGCTCAGTGGTTAAGTGCCCTCGGATTCAATCCCTGGTACCACCCCCCAAGAAAAAATAATTAGCAAGCATTTAAAATTTGATTTATTATAAACCTTTCAAATACTGAAATATAGTAAGTAATTAAAACCACTATAGGACCCTAGCATAGACCTGGAATAAACATTATCACTTTTTGATGTAAAAAGATATTCTTGTGAATATAAAACATGAATCTTTATGTGTAATTCAGGATGGGATCAGAGCAGCTAAGAGAAATATTCAGATTGAAATCCAGGTGGCTGTGCATAAGATTTATCAACAGTTGTCTGCTACCCTGGAAAGAGCCTTGCAAGCAAATAAGCATCACATTGGTGAGTAACTTAAATATAAGATGCAAAGATATATTTTGGCCTGAGGTATGGTAGGTAGTTATGGTCTCTATTTTAAGTTTAACATTAGTAGGCTGACATTAAAAAATAAATATTTGAAAATGTAATAGTATTTTATATTACTATTTACATATTGGAAAAAAAATTATTTTAGTAAATGCTTTATTTCAAAGGAGATTCTCAACTGTCTCACTCTCTCTCTCTCTCTCTTTTTTAGAAGCCCAGCAGCGTCTCCTTTTAGTTACAGTATTTGCCCTGAGTGTTCATTATCAACCAGTGGATGTTTCTTTGGCAATTTCCACTGGTCTGCTAAATGTATTATCACAGTTATGTGGCACAGACACCATGTTAGGACAGCCCTTGCAGTTGTTGCCAAAGACAGGTGTTTCCCAGCTTAGCACAGCTTTGAAAGTGGCCAGTACAAGGTTGCTCCAAATTCTAGCCATCACTACAGGGTAAGTATTAAAATGTCATGGTAGTATTATATGGAGCCTTGACTTTCCACATTTTTCACAATGTTTACCATTCTGTATTCTTACCACTTATTTTTTCTGTTTATTTCTTGTAGGACCTATGCTGATAAACTTAGCCCCAAGGTAGTTCAATCCTTGTTGGATCTACTCTGTAGTCAGTTGAAGAATTTGTTGTCCCAAACTGGTGTACTACTTATGGCCTCTTTTGGGGAAGATGAAGGAGAAGAGGGTGAAGAAGAAGAAGAAAAAAAAGTTGATTCCAATGGAGAAACTGAGAAGAAAGATTTCAGAGGTATCATAAGCCTTTTTCTCTGTGATTACTTAACAGATATTAATTGAATCTTCATTGTGTGCATGTGACAAGAATGTAGATGTCCTTCCATTGTGGAGCATGTAAAGATTTTTATTTGTTCATTTTTTAAACCCCTTTTCTCTCCAAATATGTATGATGTAGATGAGTTTCTGATTGAACCTCCTCCTATACTTAGAGTTTGTTCACTCTGATGTTGCAGCCTACTGCCCTTACACTAGGTTTAACCTTTCCTTGGCTGGGTGGGCTCTAGGATCTAGATTTATAGTAACCAATTTCCTCCAGTTTATATATTGCCTAGTAGGAGATGGTGGGGGATTGTGGGTGGGGAAATAGACTCAATGTTTTCTTATCGTTGACCCTGACACAGTCACTCACCACAGTCCTAGCCTAAATGGTCTCTTGGGATTAAGGGTTTGATACTGGGTCCTGGGTTATAATTAGAGGAGATTGTTTTCCTTCAAGACTTCTCTGTTCTCTAGCCACTAACAGAATTCTTCAACATGTTTGCTGACATCATTTACTCACAGTTTCATAGCAAACACTATTTTTAGAACTTATATATGACATACATCATTTATATAACTAAAGGAGTAAAGGTCTAAAATTGTCGTTTATTCAAAAATGATTATGAACCTACCATGTCTCATTACCACAACAACTCTGGGAGCCCTTAGAATCCTTTTTTTTTATTTTTTAAAAACTGTAATTTGGTTTGAACCCAGGGTCTCAAACATGGTAGGCAAATGCTCTACCATGGAGCTATATATAGCCCCAGCCCTTATTTTATTTTGAGATAGGGTCTTGCTAAGATCCCCAGACTGGCTGCAAACTTGCAATCCTCCTGAGTACCTAGGATTACAGGTGTGTGCCATTGTTCCTGGCTTCCTTAAAGTCTTTTCTAGATTAGATGGATAGATAGAGGGAAGCAGCCAGTTAGTTAACCATTCTGTGCTCCAATTCTATCAATTATCAAGTAAGATTAATTATAGAACCTCTCTGAAGATTGCTGTGAGGATTAAATAACCTAATACATGAAAAGCAGTGTCTGGGACATAGTGAAAGATCAATGGGTCTTAATATAAATATTGGAATATTATAATAAATAATATTAGAAATTAAATAAACATGCTATTTAAATAATTAATGTTGTTGTTGATTTATGGGCAGATAGAAAGAGGAAATACCCTTGGGATACAAAATGGTAAAGCCATGTCTCTTGCCTTCATGGACTTCCCAGGGTAAGGAGGGAAGCAAGCATGTTAACAGATAATTACAGTGTATTATAAGATATTCAAAGGAAATATCTAAATCTCAGAAGTCAGAATGGAAGAGGATATTAAAGATTAAAGACCAGTTTTTTAGTTTCAAAGGCTAAAAGCAGCAGCAAGTTCCTTTTTCTGTTGATATACAGTTACGGTCCTTACACAAAGAACTATGAGAAAGTGAAAGCAAGGTTTTCCTGCCATCACCTGCTTTCCTGAGATCCAGTGGTAGAGAAAGGGTTGTTAAGGTAACAGGTTCTCACCAGTCTGTGCTAAATCCTGCACAAGAGGTTATGCAGTTACTTCTCAGCCTATGAGGCCTACACAAAACTGGAACCTTCTATGTCCAATAAAGAGATAAACAATTCTTTTGTGACTAAATCTTGGTGTATGTGACAGAGTTCATGTCCATTCCTCTTAGTTATCCTAGAGAGAAGGCCATTGGATCCTTTCTTATTTTTAGAGACAGCTGGGAATAAGACTGACTCTAGTATGCATTCAGAGGCAGGCTGCCCAGGTATTAATAAGCCTTAGTCTTTCTAAATGAGATAATTAAATGAAAGGTATATTCTTCATTTCAAATGTAGTATTGACACTGAAACAAATTATATCATCAGAATTTATTGACCAGCTTTATATTTAAGGTCTCCAGGCTTATGTTTTATTCCAGAAATACTTGCTGGGGATGGGAGGTAGACTGCAGATCTCATACAAGGGATTTTCTCAGGGACCTCTGCTGAGAGAGAAGTCTTCATAAAAGAGGTAGCTTTTGAACTGGATCTTGAAAGAATGTATTGGAACAAGCTTGGAGTGAGATATGTGGATAACCGGGGCAGGTTAATATTTTTGCATTCTTCAAACTGTTATAAAAAATATTCACTTATCATTTGGGTAAAGAAGAGGCAGGGTACTATGTGGAGGAAACGGTAGAGAAGGAGTTCGTAGTTTTTTTTTCCCCTGTAATTGTCCTCAGCACTTTAATCCTGTTATACCTACCTCAGCAAAACAGAATTTCTTCTACTAGTTGGATGCATCTTCCCATGAGGCTAGTTTACTAATCTTTTGCTCCTTGGCAAGAGTCTCCCCTCTATGATAAGTGACTTGTCAGTGTGTTCTTTAATTCACCATGTCAGAATCTTCCTGAAAGTTTTATGCATATATATATATTACATATTATACATATTGTATGTATAAGTGAAATGTATATTTTATATATATTCTTATCTTCATATTGTTTTAATTTTCCATGTTTTATTGTCCCTTGGGGATGGCCATTCTGGGCAGCTTCCTCAGTGGCATGCTTCTGATCCTCTCTGTGTGACACTTTGACAATCTGAGAAAGTGTGAAAGGTATTGTGTGATAAGGTGATATGGTATGATACAGGAAGAGAAGATAGTTTTCTGTGGCTTCAAAGTGCCTAGGGTAAAGGGAAACTGCGAGGAGTGACAAAGGAGAGACTTGTGCTAATGCTCTGGAGAAACTGAGAAGATTGGTTGTTTAAGGCAAGACTGTGAAAGGTCTTTTTTGGGGGGTACTGGGGATTGAACTCAGGGGCACTTGACCACTGAGCCACATCCCCAGCCCTATTTTGTGTTTTATGTAGAGACAGGGTCTCACTGAGTTACTTATTGCCTCGCTATTGCTGAGGCTGGCTTTGAACTCACGATTCTCCAGTCTCAGACTACCAAAGTGCTAGGTGTGCACCACCTCGCCTGGCTGAAAGGTCTTAATAGAGTTTGCTCTCAGGCAGACTAGACTGAGGCCTAGGAATGTGTTTCTTTGTAGAATGTGAGAGCAGAAAATCTTTAAGATGTGATTCTTAATTTGATTGGGGAAGGGAATCAAAAATTTTTTGAAAGTGTAATTAAATTTGTAAACTTCCTAATCAGTGCGCACATGCACGTGATTTTTCATACAAATTTAGGGAATTCACAGATTATCATTCTCAAAATTTTCTCCAGCTGAACTCTAGACTTAGGTAGGGAACCATTGTTTTGTAGAGTACCACTTTTTAAAAAATGGGCAAAACAAGTACATATGCACATTCTAACATGCTCGTTTTTTTGTACACTGATGTAAAAGATATTTCATTTGGGTTGTTTTTTTTTTAACCTATCCCTATTCTGTTCTTTAAGTTTTCAAAAATCATTAGCTTACTGAAAAACCTGGATTGTGAATCAGATTTGATTGATATTAGTACAATCCAAATACAAGCTCTGTGAGATATGACTATTTCCACTTAACTTACCGTTATAACATAAACTTGTTTCTTCACTTTTCAGCTGCTCTTAGGAAGCAACATGCAGCGGAACTGCATCTAGGGGATTTCTTAGTTTTTCTTCGAAGAGTTGTATCTTCAAAAGCAATTCAATCAAAAATGGCTTCCCCAAAGTGGACAGAGGTGCTTCTAAATATAGCATCCCAGAAGTGTTCTTCAGGTATCTGTCCCTGGCTTCTGTATTTTTATGTATCATATGTGTCTTATTAAGAGAATGGCAGACTTTGACAACATTGGACACTCAACCTTGATTTTAGAGCTTTTCATTCTCATTTGATTGAAAGAAAGCTCCAATTTCAGGTGTAAAAATTGGTAGAAAATTAATATTAAAAAGTGGCACTGGAGAAAATTGTGGATTTAATCTAGAAAGCTTGATTTTATTTGTTCAGATGATAATATAGTCTAAAAATAAGTGGTGAACATACTGTTTAATATGATAATTTGGTATAGGTTCTGATCTCATTTTTTGGATCTGTCCATTTTATCCTGATGTGATTTCAGTTGCCTTGATTATGCCTTCTGAATGTTTGATATCTATGATAGTTCTATATAATAAATTTACTTCCTAGTTCTTAGTCTAAAAGTCTGGTCTGCTTACATAGATTATTGACAGTCATTTCCTAATCTGATTTGTTTTTTAGTTGTGATAAAATATGCATAATATAAAATTTACCATTTTGATCATTTAAATGCACAATTCAGTGACATTAAATATATTAGCAATTTTGTACAACTATCACCACTCTTCATTTCCAGAATTTTTTTATTATCCTTAGTGTTTTAAATATGCTAAAACATAATATAATGAATGGTCCACAATATGTGTTATTTTATATGTTATTTTATATTCTCACTATAGATTTTCTTAATTAGCATAATTTATAACAGCTTTTTTTCCTTTAATAAGGTGAAGCTTATATTGTTAAATCTTGAAGCATAAAGAAAACTCATATATTCATTTAATTTAAACTGGTTTTATTTATAATAGTTATGTGAATTTTTTAAAGCACATATTTATGTATCAGTATTCCATCTCTATTTTGGCTATCTTTAGAAAAGTACAAACTGCTTACTCCCCATTAACTTAAGCAATCTCTGTGAAACACTCAAAGCATGAACTAGGGAGAGGCAGTGAGAGGGTACAAATAAGCACAAATTTTAGACAGTCACAGACATGTTTAAAATTCTGCCTCTACTTGGCAAATTATTATATTCTGTGATCCTATTTCCTCATCAGTAAAATTGGACTACAGTTTAGGGTCTATGAGGATTAATGGGGTTAAAGTGTGAGAAATGTATAGTATAGGATATTGCCAGGCATGAGTGGTTATTATAGTGCTTTTCTCACGTGTGTGTGTGTGTGTGTATACACATATACATACATGCATGTGCATATATTGAAGCATATACATGATATTTATATGCATTAATGGGTATAGTATGGGTTCAGAATTCATGTGATGACAGGTTGAAGTGACGTTCATTGCACTTATAAGTGCTTAGCAGCCTCAGGGATTTTTTTCAAGAAGTTCATTTTAACTTTGAATTTAAGTCACATTATAATAAGCAACATCTTTTTTTCTTCCAGGTATTCCTCTAGTTGGTAACTTAAGAACAAGGCTCCTTGCACTTCATGTTCTTGAAGCTGTGCTACCAGCTTGTGAATCTGGTGTAGAAGATGACCAAATGGCCCAGGTTTCTATTTTTAAAGTTAATAGAAGATATTTTACATGTCTGCAACATTATTTACCAAAATCTAAACTTGTATACAGCCTTTCTAGTTATAAATGTGTCCTTTATTCAGTAGCATAACTTTCACTTTTCACATTGCTTGCTCTGTTATTTCACTTTCAAGGAAGAGAAAGAGAAACTAAGTTATGGGGTGTGAGAAGTAGAGGGATTAGAAATATTTCAACATCAAAAGGAAAGAACAGTCTATGGAATTTCTTGCTAGGTTGGGCCTTCAGAGAGAGAAATGTGTGAGGTTGTATAGCCTTATCAGAGATCTATATATAATAAGGCAACATAAAGGCTATGGAACCTACTTTCTAGGGTCTCTGTGATCTTTCTAAAAATATATGTTTAACTTATAACCATCAAAAACAGATGCTAGACATTGGTATAAATAAACTATACACAACTTAATATTACAGTTACATCTTTTCTAAAAATACTTAAAATTACTCCTTATAAATTTCATTATCCTTTTTCCTTCAATAAAACAGGTTGTTGAGCGCCTGTTTTCTCTTCTATCGGATTGTATGTGGGAGACTCCCATTGCTCAGGCCAAACATGCTATTCAGATAAAGGAAAAAGAAGAAGAAATAAAATCACAGGTAAGTGATGCTTTCAAAAAGGTGTTTTAAGACGGCCCAGTGTCACCTATCACCTGTCTCTGGTGCAAAGTCTTCTATGGGACCTTGTTCTATTAGTTATTCCATTTTCTCTTTCTGTATTCTTTCTCCTTCTCTATTTGTTCCTTGTCCTTATTTTATAACCATGCCTGTCTTTCATTCCCACCCTCCCAAATCATATTCTTTTAATCCACGAAGCTTTCTTTATCTTCTCTCTTGTCCTTCACTAGTAAGCTTTCACAACTTCCTTGCTTATTATCTCTTCAACCCAACTGTTTATATTGCTACCATATGCAGAAATTAAATGACAAAGATAAGATTAATTGCTAAATACATATAAAATTGTTCCTTAGTATTCGTAGGGAGTTAGCTTTAGGATCTCCCAAGGATGCTAAAATCAGTCGATGTTCAAGTCTTTATATAAAATAGTGTGGTATTTGCATATAGCCTGTGCATATCCTCCCCTGTACTTTAAATTATGTCTAGATTATTTCTAATACCTAATACAATGTAAATATTATGTAAATAGTTATTATGTTATATTGTTTAGGGAATGATGACAAGCAAAAAAAGTCTACCCATGTTCAGTATAGATAATTTTTGTTTAAAAAAAATTTTAATCTGTGGTTAGTTGGATTTATGGATACAGAGCATGGAATATAGAGATCCTACTGTATGTTTCTTTGTTCCCATTTTGCTTGACCTCTAGAAACTGTTGTTTCCAAAGCACTGCTTTTTCAGAATTTGAACATACCTTCCACCAAGTCTTGGTTCCCTCTGGAAGTAACTCTTCTTTGGTGGCACTTTGACCTTGCCTTTATACCAAAATGTTGGTGTTCCTCAGAATTTAATCCTTAGCTTCACCATCAGTCTTCTTCATACTCATGACCACTTTCTCCTTTATGCATTGCTTTCCAAACTTAAATGCAAGCCCACTGTCTCCCCAAAAGTTTTCCCCCTTTTTTCCCCTCTCCCACTTGTTTTGTGATGGTACTGTTATTCACCTTGTTTTCCAAACCTATATTCCTGGTAGTTCTAGATTCTCCTAATGTCCCTATCCATGTAGCCACTAAGCTCCATTTGATTTTACCTCCTAAATAGCTATTGAGTCCACACAACTAAATCTTTCCTTAGTTTTCATTATTCCATAGTTTTTCTGTTTTCTTTTTTTCTCCCCTATCTCAGTTCAGTGGCCTCTTATTTTCCCTTATTGGTTCTTTTATTTAATCTGAATTTTGTAGTATCTCAAGGCCTAGTCCTATGACCCATTCGTTTTTCTCAAGTATCACTCTCATTTCTTTTTTATATACAAAGAAAACTTATTTGGACCCATATGCCATTGATTCCCAAATTTTTATTTCCAATTCTGGTACTTTCCCTGAATTCTAGACTTATATACCCATCTTCTATTTATCTCACCACTTTATTGATAGTCTAATAGCTATCTCATACCCATATGTCAGAATTATCATTCTTAGTTCCATCATATCCTGTGCCTTCCCTAGGTTTCCCCATCTTCTAGTTAATATCTGAACTAAAAAACTCAGTAGTCATCCTTGATTCCTCTATTACTCTTTACCTTTTCTCTATTTGTATAATCTTCAGGCTCTTCTGTTGGCTCCCCTTTAAAATATAACTTGAACTTACCTATCTCCTCACCTTTTCTGTCATTTTCCTATTTCAAGGCTCTGTGATTTCTGGCCTGGATCATACAATATAGCCTCCTAACTGGTCTGCTTCCATTATTTCTTTCTATAATCCATTCTTCACACAGGATCCAAAACAATCTTTTGAAATTGCGAATCAGAGCATATTTCTCCTCTGTTTAAAATACTCCAATGATTTTTCATCATTCTTAGGATAAAATCTAAAACTTCTTGTCTTTTCCCTTTGCTAAATGCACTCTGAACAACTTTTCCTTCTTCCTTTTCCATGAGCACACAAAACTTGTTCTTTCCTTGGGGCTTTAAACTGGATATTCCCTCTAGATATATTTCAGAAACATATTATCATTCAGTTTTCAACTCTAATTATCACTTCTTTAGAGAATCCTTTCCTAATCAATATAGAGTAGTTGTCACACATTCTTTGTCACATTACCTGTGTTAATTTCAATGTAGACCTTAGTACCTATTTTTTCTTTTTTTTTATTTGTTTTTTTCCTCCTTTTTCTAAGGTATAAATTCTATGAGAGCAGAAGTTTTGTCTGTTACCTTATTATATGCTGCAAATATAGAGGACCTGATAGGGTCCCCAGCACAGAGGAGATACTTAATAAATGCTTATTTGAATCAATTTAGGCTCTCCTTACTTCCTACCTGAACTCTTGTAGCAATTCCCCGATTGGTCTCTTTGCCTTCATCTTACACACTCCTGCTAAAATGATGTTGATAAAGTACTGATTTGATCACAGATCCCTATGTAAGTCATCTGTGCTATAGAATAAAGTTCAAACTTAATGTGACTTACACAGGCCTTCCATGATTTTGTTCCTTCTCTTTCTGGGCTTGTTTTCTGCCATTTTCATCTTCTTCTCATCTTGTAGACATTCCATTTTGCTTGCAGTGACTTTAAATCACTGAATTCTGTGATACCTACATGCCTTGGCACATGCTGCATACACTGCCTGAAGAGCCTTTCTGTCCTTTGATCATCTGCTTAAGGCCTTTTAAGGCCTTTTTTTTTGTTTGTTTGTTTTTTGTTTTGTTTTTATATTGGGGATTGAACGTGGGTTCTTTACCACTGAGCTACATTCCCAGCCTTTTAAATTTTTTATAGTAAAACAGGGTCTCACTAAGTGGCTTAAGGCCTCACTAAATTGCAGAGGCTACTTTGAACTCAGAATCTTCCTGTCTCAGCCTCCTGAATCTCTGGAATTATAGGCATGCAACATCACACCCAGCACTTAATGCCTTTTCATCATTGAGGACTCAACTCAGAAGTCACCCTCCTTTATTTATTTATTTATTTATTTAATATTTTTTAGTTGTTGATGAACTCTATTATTATTTATTTATATTATTATTTATTTATTTATATGTGGTGCTGAGGATCGAACTCAGTGCCTCATGCATGCTAGTCAAGCGCTCTACCACTGAGCCACAACCTCAGCCCAGAAGTCACCCTTCTTTGAATGCTCACCTTTCCTAAGTGGCTAGACACTTACACATTTATGTTTCTACTATACCTATCATGTAACTTCTATTATTTTCTTACTGCAATACTTACATCATTTGTCTCTCTGTCCCCTAGTTGGACAATAATCTCTTAATTGGCAGGAACACGTCCTTGCACAGTAACTGATAATTGGTAGATAATAAATATTTGCAGCATAAGAGAGCCACAGAATATAGTAGAGATCTGGTTTACTCCAGAATACTGAACCAGCTTCCTTTCCTGTAGAAGCAAGGAGAATTGGAGGAAGAAGATGAGAATCTTCCTATACAAGAAGTATCTTTTGACCCAGAGAAAGCTCAGTGTTGCCTAGTGGAGAATGGACAGATTTTAACTCATGGCAGTGGAGGAAAAGGGTATGGATTGGCATCAACTGGAGTAACTTCTGGATGCTATCAGTGGAAGGTGCGTAGCATTTTGTCTTTTGGTCCCTTTTCCCCAAGATCTTTAAAAAAAAAAGTTTCTATTCAGCTCCTTAGCCCATTTATTGATTGGATTGTTTGGTTTTTTGGTGTTAAGTTTTTGAGTTCTTTAATATCCTGGAGATCAGTGCTCTATCTGATGTGCGTGTGGCAAAAATTTGGCCCCAGAATGCAGGCTGTCTATTCACCTCATTGATTGTTTCTTTTGCTGAGAAGAAGCTTTTTAGTTTAAATCCATCCCATTTATTGATTAAAAAACAAACAATCAATAAATGGGCTAAGGAGCTGAATAGAAACTTCTCAGAAGAAGATACACAATCAGTAAACAAATATATGAAGAAATGTTCAACATCTCTAGCAATTAGAGAAATGCAATTAAAAACTACTCTAAGATTTCATCTCACCCCAGTCAGAATGGCACCTATCCAAAATACAAGCAACAATAAGTGCTGGCAAGGATGTGGGGAAAAGGCACACTCAGACATTGTTGTGGGACTGCAAACTGGTGCAATCTATCTGGAAAGCAGTATGGAGATTCCTTAAAAAACTTGGAATGGAACCATCATTTGACCCAGCCATCCCACTCCTCTGTTGACTTAAAAGCAGCATTCCATAGTGACACAGCCACTTCAATGTTTATAGCAGCACAATTCACAATTGCTAAACTGTGGAAGCAACCTAGATGCCCTTCAATAGATGAATGGATAAAGAAATTGTGGTATATATACACAATGGAATATTACTCAGCACTAAAAGAGAATAAAATTATGGCATTTGCAGGTAAATGGATGGAATTGGAGATCATGCTAAGTGAAGTAAGACAAGCCCAAAAAGCCAAAGGTCGAATGTTCTCTCTGATTAGTGGATGCTGATACATAAGGGGGGTAGGGGTGGGGAACATGGGAGAAATGGAGGAACTTTGGATGGGGTGGTGGGAGGTGGGAGAGAGGAGAAGGAATGTGAGTAGCGAAAATGGTTGAATGAGATGGACATCACTACCCTTGGTGCATGTATGAAGACACAAATAGTGTGACTCTATCTTGTTTGCAACCAGAGAGCTGGAAAATTGAGCTCTATATATGTACTATGACTTGAAAAGTTCTTAAATAAATAAATAAATTTAATTTTTAAAAAATCCATGGAACGACTTTCAAATTGCTTTGTAAATGATGTTCTCAATATTTAAGACATTATCATAAATGGAAACTGAATGAAGTATTTACATAGACAAACTCTACTGTTTTTGTAACTCTTTTCTAATTCTAAAACTATCCTAAAATTTTAAAGAATAAGTGATTTAAAAATCATGATATATCCTAGCAGTGAAAATGCAGCAGTGTATGTGATCAGTTTTAAAAATCCATGTGGTATCATCCTTAAGTTTTTTTTTTTTTGGTACTGGAGATTGAACTCAGGGGCACTCGACCACTGAGCCACATCCCCAGCCCTATTTTGTGTGTTTTTTTTTTTTTTTAAATATTTTTTAGTTGTCAATGGATCTTTTATTTTATTCATTTATTTATATGTGGTGCTGAGGATCCAACCCAGTGCCTCACGCATGCTAGGCAAGCGCTCTACCACTGAGCCACATCCCAGCCCCCTATATTGTGTTTTTATGTAGAGACAGGATCTCACTGAGTTGCTTAGTGCCTCACCATTGCTGAGGCCGGCTTTGAACTCATGATTCTCCTGTCTCAGCCTCCCTAAGTACTGGGATTACAGGCTTGCACCACCATACCCGGCTTCATCCTTAAGTTTTTATATTAACTTTGTTTTATTTTTTATGACAGAATTTGTTGTTGTTGTACTGAGGCTGAAGCCCAGGGCCTCACACATGCTAGGCAGGTTATCTACCACATTTGCTGTGTCCCATTTAGTAATTACAACTTTAATATTTTTCATTCACTTTTTATTTTCATATAAAACTTTTCCTCAGGAGAGTTGAATGCAAGAGAGACTAAAAGATTTTCATGTAAAAACATTTTTATACAATTTAAACAGAAAGGTCAGGAATTGGCCAGGATAAAATCCCAATTAAATGTTTTTTTTCAAGATAAGTTTTCAAAATTTTTTACTTCTTTTCATCCTGATCATTAATCTAATGAGCAGCCTAGGAAAGATCAGATTCTTCCTAAGGCCAGTTTCATTTAAATAAACTAATTTATTTAAATTAGGTATTGAGTATTAGGAGAAAGATAAGGGATGCCAAATCAAACCATCAATGTGTTGTTTCACATTGTAACTAATTCAGAAAGCTGAACAGAGTAAGTGAAAAGCAACAGGACCTCACCAACAAGGGGTTGAAAATCCAGTCTCTTTAGAACCGAGGGTGAGGGCTGGGCGTGATGTCCCACGTTACAAGACAGTGGTGTCTCTCATTATGAGAGGGTGTAATACCAGTGGCTTAGGAGGCTGAAGAAGCCAGCCTCAGCAATTTATTGAGGCCCTAAGCAACTTAGTGAGACCCTATCTTAAAATTAAAAATTAAAAAGGGTTAAGGATGTGGCTCAGTGGTTATGTACCCCTGGGTTCAATCCTTGGTACCAAAAGAGAGAGAGAGAGTAGAATATTACTCCTTGTAGTTTCCCATACTCCAACTTGCAGCTTTTGGTAGGAATCACAAGTTAGGTATGTAATCAGTCTTCGTATCTGAAAAATATAGCCAAATCAAAAGCTCAAATTTAGATAATCCCATGTCTAAACAAGCCCTTTCTCATAGATGTCTAAAAGAGACATTGACAGTCCAGCCAACATTCATGATGTTTTCATAGTATAAGGACCTACAGAAGAGTGTCTTAAATCTGCATTGATCCCAGAATTTAAGTTTTGTTCATAGAGTATATACTTGTTTTTGGTTGAGTGCAGCTCATATTGGACTGAATCAGCCCATGGAAGACAGCATCAGTTTTCAGCTTAGAATCAGGTCTAGGCTATTAGAACATATGAGTTCAGGATTCCAAAAAGCCAGCAACTATTGTGGGCAACAATCAAGCCTAGATGCTATAGGAACAGACATCTTTGTGTTAAGTCCAGGTAACCAGCCAGGCTTTCCTGAGTAAGCACTTTTTGCTTGTCAGTCTTAAAATTCAAATTGACCAGTACAAAATATGTACTTCAGGCCAGAAAATCATCAGCCTTTATGAGTCAGACATCTGATTTTACAAAACTCATCAGCAACTAAAATCTGCTTTTAAAACTCTTAAAGTATGTCTACATATCTCCATTTGGAGTTTGCCTCTTTTTATTTTATCTCCCTTTTTCCAGGGACTCCAATAGGAAAAAGAGCAAAAAATCAGTTACGGACCATGTTTTGTTTTTGATACACACACAATTTAAATTTCAATTCATCCACTTGTGGCAAAAAAAAAAAAAAAAAACAAAAAAAAAAAAAAAAAAAACCCCAAGGAAGTTGTATCTCACTAATCTATTTTTCTTTTGCAACTTTCCCTATTCAGAATCATCCTTAGCTTTTTGAAGGTTGAAGACTAATATTCTGTATCCATTTTTATCAAATATCCAGAAATATGATGAAAGCAGCTATTTTAACTTTTTTTCCCTCCTTACATCTTAAGTTCACTCAAATCCTAGCAGTAAATTCAGCATTTACAACATTAATTGGTGGGGAAAGAGAAGTTGTTGTAGCAGTAGCTGCAGGAGGCCAAAGAAAATAGCTGGAGTGTTTCTTTTCCTTTTTTCTCTAGTCTAAAGCTTTGCTCCAGCTCTGGGAACTGATAGAACCTTTTTTCCTCCAGCTTGGAGTAAAGAGCATTACATACTTCTAGTATTTTTGATTTATTCAAAGCTCACTTTCAGAGTTTTTTTAATCCTTTCCCCTCCCACTGAGAAGAGAGCAATTACAAGCTAATTTTCCAAAGCCAATTTCTGGGAATGTTTGGACCCTTTCTTTTCTGGTAGAGAAAACAACACAAATTCACCTGAGTTGCTGTTTATTCTTAACTTTAGCTAGCAAGGCCAAAAGCAGCTAGGGAACTACTCAACCAGATGTGGTTGGACCTATCATTTTGAAATTCTTTAGGTAACTTACCTTTCACAACAAATCAGTACCTCATCTGCTTTTCATACAATGTGTAACTCCATAGCCACTCAGGCACTAGAATTTGTTTTTTTCCCACTCCTTCTCTTTATTTTTCCCAAATAATGTTCTAACTCTATTATTTTGAGGGTTATTCTAGTAATCTTGCTGCTATCACTGTGTCAAAGGTCCCCAAGACCACCTTCACATTCAGACATTCACTAGGAGGCTTCATAAGTTTTAGCGTGTAGTTGTTGTTATGATTGAGATGTAATATAAAGATGTAGTAAGAATATGTAGCCTTATGATAAGGGAAGGGAAAGACAGGTGCGGTATGGAAGAATACGTGTGCTGGCTTCTTTATGTTCTGTCCCCCTCATGAGCACAGTGTTTCCCCAGCAACAAAAATGCAGCAAGCCACAAGTATGTGATGTTTCAAAGGAATCCCTTTAGAGACTCAGAGCCCAAGGTTTTTCTGAGTACATTCGTGTACCAAAATTCCAGACTCCCAGAAGGAAAGCTGATGTTTGTGTAAACTACATTTTTTTTTCAAATGTTCTAGGCCAGTTAGCCACCTTATCACTTAGAAAAGTTTTGTTTCGGTGTAGGAAACTGTTTACTGGTTGATTTCACAGATACTAGCCAAGGATCACTGTTGCAGGCAGGCCTTTTTATTTATTTATTTATTTTTCTTTTTAGTTATCATAACAGTAAAATGTATTTTGGCAGAATATTCATATGTAAAGTATGACTTATTATATTAGGTTCCCACTCTTGTGGTCATACATGATGTGGACTACACACATGATGTAGTGTATACAAATACAAGGATGGGAAAGTTATGAACAATTAAGTCTCCTGTCTTTCCTACTCCCCTCCCCCACTCCCTTCCCTTTGTTACCTTTTGTCCAGTCTAATCTATTTCTATTATTCCCCTCCCCAACATCCCTTGTTTTGGGTTAGCATCCACAAATCAGAAAGAACATTGGGCCTTTGTTTTTTGGAGATTGGCTTATTTCACTTAGCATGATATTCTCTAGTTCAATTCATTTACTGGCAAATATCATAATTTCATTCTTCTTTATGGCTGAGTAATATTCCATTGCTTATGTATACTACATTTTCTTTATCCATTCATCCATTGAAGGACACCTAGTTTGTTTCCATAGGTGATTGTGAGTTGAGCTGCTATAAACATGGATGTGGCTGCATTACTGTAATGTGCTGTTTTTAAATCTTTGGGGTATATAAAAAAAAGTTCAACATCTCTAACAATTAGAGAAATGGAAATTAAAACTATGCTGAGATTTCACCTCACTCCAGTCAGAATGGCAGTTATAAAGAATACAAGAAACAATAAATATTGGTGAGGATGTAGGGGAAAAGGTAGTTTTATACATTGTTGGTAGGACTGCAAATTGTTGCAATCACTATGGAAAACAGTATGGAGATTCTTTAGAAAACTTGGAATGGAACCACCATTTGACCCAGGCAGGCCTTTTAAAATATAACAGTTTTAGGTCAGCTATATGAACTCTTTTCTGAACAGAAGTGTGCTTGAAAGTAGTTTTAAAATTCATGTGTAATGAATTGAATCTTTCCATTAATTTTCTGGACTTGACATACTTCCTCAGGATCATAATTAAGTTGTAAGCTAAAATTGTGTATCTTAAATGTTATTGGTACTCAAAGGCTATTTTAAACATTCTTCAAGGTAAAGAATGAATTTCCTTTAAAATCTTAATAAACTGATGAAGTTATTTCATTTTTATGTTATTTCTACGTAGACTGAGAAGAAAGTTAACATGTTCCCATAAATGCATAAATATTATTTATAAACATAATCTCCCAGTATTGGTTTATGCAGTTAATAGCATATATATATTTTTTTAGTACTGATGAATATTATATCATTTATTTTAGTTTTACATCGTGAAGGAAAACAGAGGTAATGAAGGCACATGTGTCGGAGTTTCTCGTTGGCCAGTGCATGACTTTAACCACCGCACCACCTCAGATATGTGGCTCTATAGGGCCTACAGTGGTAACCTCTACCATAATGGAGAACAGACACTGACGTTGTCCAGCTTTACTCAAGGAGATTTCATTACCTGTGTATTAGACATGGAAGCCAGGACTATTTCCTTTGGGAAAAATGGAGAGGTACTGAAACCTACTCACAAACTTTTTTTCCTTTAAATTTACAGCTAATTGTGCAAGTGCTAACTATCTAGTTTATAGGTTATCCACCTTCTTCCTCCTTTTCTTTAACACTTTCTGGTTCTTATAATACTTACAAGCACCAAACTTAAAAACAGAAATGTGTTAAATCCCAGTAAGATTTTTGAAACAAGTGAATAAATTAGAATAATTTATTATATGTGGAATTTCCTTGGTAGTTGCGATTCGGCTGTGGTAACTTTTGTTCTGTTTTATAAGGCTTTGTATTATAATGTGGCTAGATGTTACCAATTAAAAAATATTTTTGTTTCCTTGTTCTTTCCCTCACTTCTGTCACACTCTAGGAACCTAAATTAGCTTTTGAAGATGTGGATGCAGCAGAGTTGTACCCATGTGTAATGTTCTATAGTAGCAACCCAGGTGAAAAGGTAATGAAGTCTCAAAACCTTTATATTTAAGCATAAAGGATATTTGTTCTTTTTTATTAAAGTTTTTAGCATCAGATAGATTTTATAAGTATAAATAATCTATTTGTCATTAAAAGTAACTGACCCATATAATTCATTCTTCTAGAAGAAGGTTAGCTACTTTTAAAATTTTCTTTACATTAAGGCACAATTTGATATTCTAATTGTTTGAATATAGTGAACCAAATTTCAAATTTATGTGCACCTATGGTAATTATAGGAACTAGATTAGGGATAATGTGGGTCATTGACAATTATGGACACAAGAGAGAAATGTAGAAATAATCTTAAATGTGGTAGGATGCCACTAGCTGAGTGATAGAAATTCCAGTTATGATGGAGAGCTACCTTTTATTCATTCATCTGATTGAGCTCTAAAACCTTAATTTGAAACTTGGGAGAACACTATTAAAAGTGATCCCTTCTGACTTAAACCTTTTTATTCTCCTCATCTCAAACCTAGACAGAGATAAACCTTTTTTTGGTCTCCCTATACAGGTAGATGATTTTTTTTTTCTGCTCTATCCTTTCACTGTAGGATGTAGGATGTAGTGTGATTTAGGTCTACTCTCGAGAATTTCTAGTTATTTTATAGTAATAAGTTTGCAAGTTAGATCATATATAGTTTCTCCTTACAGGAAGTGTTAGACTTGGTAGACCCTAACCATGAAAGTTACTTTTTATTCTGTGATTTAAAATATATTTTAAAATAATTTACATTTAAGATATTAAGTTAAATATTAATTTACATTTAAAATTAAATTAAATTAAATTAAATTAAAAATTAAATTTCCATGAGTTATGATTTAAAACTAGCTATTTGCAAGACAGGGAATCTACTTCTTGAACAGCAAGGCAATAAAAACTGAACTGGAGATGAAGTAAACAGGCCTACCAGTGCCTGATATTATCCCTTGCCCTGGTGATATTCTTTTAGCCCAAAATCGGTTCTGGCATGTTCTGCTTAGAATTATGGTCTGGTGCTTTCCAGTAGCAGTGAACCTTGAAAAAATTCATAGAACCTTAGATTATGTAACAATCAATTTATTCTATTTGGAAGGATTTTCTGATAAGCATCAGAATCTCTGAGAAAAACAATATTAATAATAGTTAACATTTCTTTTTTAACATTTACAGTATACCTGGCACTGTACTGATGAGCACTTTATGTGCATAGGTTCATTTTATTGGTTGGTTGATTGAATGATTGGTTGTGGTACTGAGGATTGAATCCAGGGACACACTACCACTGAGCTACATTTCCAGCCCTATTTACTTGTTTATTTATTTACTTACTTATTTATTTTCAATATTTTTTAATTGCAGATGGACACAATATCTTTATTTATTTATTTTCATGTGGTGCTGAGGATCGATCCCAGTGCCTCACACACGCAAGGCAAGCACTGTACCACTGAGCTACAATCCCCGCCCCAGCCCTTTTTATTTTATTTTGAGATAGGATCTTGCTGATTTGTCCAGGGTGACCTTGAACTTGCTATCCTCCTGCCTTAGCCGCCTGAGTCACTGGGATTATAGGCATGCACTACCATGGCCAGCTCCTTTAATTTTTAAAATAGTGTAGGAGTACTATTATTAGTGCCTTTTTTTTTCAGATGTAAAAGCTAAGGCTTAAAGAGATTAAATAATTTCCCAAGATATGCACAATTATGAACTGAAGTCTTGCTCTTCTTTTCCAATTTGCAGTGTATGTCCAGGTTCAAACTATCCCAGTTGTAAAGATTTAAAATTTTATCTTTGTTCCCCTTGAACAACGTAAGATGATTTCAGGACACATTATTATTCTGGAGTCTTGAGAATGAGAGCTAGTGTATACTAGCTTTTTTGGGATAGTCACATATATCCATCTTTTGAGTGGTCCTAACAGGTCTGTAACTCATGGGCTACAAGAGGTTTAAATGACAGGACAGATTATTCCAGAGTACCATACTGGTAGTCATTTCAGTAGGTCTGCAACATTTCCTTACTCTTTGTTGGGGGCCAGTTGGTATATTACATGTGTAGTAGGTGATTAAACACCAGTTCAACATGTGATTCCATGTGCTAGAACTTATAGTTACTAACAGTTAAGGAGACCTATTGATATCATACATGTTCCACCCTTTTTTCTTTTATATAGGTGAAAATTTGTGATATGCAGATGCGAGGCACACCACGGGACTTACTACCAGGAGACCCCATTTGTAGTCCAGTAGCAGCAGTGCTAGCTGAGGCCACTATTCAACTTATCCGTATCCTTCACCGAACAGACCGTTGGACTTACTGCATTAACAAAAAAATGATGGAAAGGCTACATAAAATTAAGATATGTATTAAAGAGTCAGGTCAGAAGCTAAAGAAAAGCCGCTCGGTTCAGAGCCGAGAGGAAAATGAAATGAGAGAGGAGAAGGAGAACAAAGAGGAAGAGAAAGGTAAACATAATAGACATGGCCTTGCTGACCTCTCAGAGCCACAGCTGAGGACTCTTTGCATAGAGGTGTGGCCAGTTCTGGCAGTGATAGGAGGAGTTGATGCTGGTCTTAGAGTTGGAGGTCGGTGTGTTCACAAGCAAACTGGGCGCCATGCCACGCTGCTGGGAGTGGTCAAAGAGGGTAGCACGTCTGCCAAGGTCCAATGGGATGAAGCAGAAATTACCATCAGGTATGATCTGTTGAGTTACACTTTTAGCAAATGAGTATTTAATAATGAAATGGGCCTTTCCCCATGAACAGTAAGTAATTAATGTATTTTAGATGAGCTGCCAGTTAACTTTTTTTTTTGGTATCGGCGATTGAACTCATGGGTACTTGATCACTGAGCCACATCCCCAGCCCTATTTTGTGTTTTATGTAGAGACAGGGTCTCACTGAGTTGCTTATTGCCTCACCGTTTCTGAGGCTGGCTTTGAACTCGAGATTCTCTGGTCTTAGCCTCCCAAAGTGCTGGGATTATAGGCATGCGCCACCCTGCCTGGCTGCCAGTTAATATTTTAAAATATTTTTTTCCATACAGCTAGCTATCAGTACTATGATTTCATAAAGGAAAAATTTCCAAACCCATGTTCTTTGAAATACTAGTGATTCATCAAATACATAGAATTTTGCTGGGCACTGTGATGCATGCCTATCATCCCAGTGACTTGAAAGATTGAGGCAGAAGGATGGCAAGTTTGAGGCCAGCCTCAGCAATTTAGCAAGACTTTGTCTCAAAAAAGGGTGTAGCTCAGTGGTAGAGCACCCCTAGGTTAAATCCCCAGTAATAATAATAATAATAATAATTATTATTATTATTAATAATAAGAAGAAGAAGACGACGAAAAAGAAGAAACAACAGCAGCATAGTTTTTTGTTTTATTTTGTTTGGTGAAGAAATGGTAGTCTTCCTAAATTGAGATTGAACTGGTATCCTCATTTTGTTTTTCATTTGGTTTCTTGCTTTTTGGTGACGGATGGAGTATGGGAAATCAAACCAGGGCCTTGTGCTTGCTATGAAATGCTGTACAATTAAACTACATCTCCAGTCCAGTTTCCTGCTTTTGGATCATTTCTATTATACTGGGATAGTAAAAAGCCACCTAGCTGATCTGTTGATTTTATTTTGTTAGAAGGGATTTGAGTATAGGATGGGAATATTTGAATGACTAGAATTTCATTTTGGATTATCTTTGATTTAAAGTATTCTTGTTCTGCCCCTGCTTTTTTAAAGCACTTACTTCTATTCCCTCAATGTGTCGCATTTTTATAATAGATACAAAAATTCCATTTATTTGATACAAGCTGACTACTTAAAAGCATTTATGTGTTTGCATTCAGATAGAATTGGAAACTTCATATATTAAAAAAGAAAAATGTTAAGTATCTTTATCCAAAAACTGACTTATTACTCTACATCATTGTATTAGTTGAAAATATGGATTTTGGTTGATAGTATGTAGCTATTCATTGTATTGCCTAATGTGATTCCTATAAAGTTATATGTTAATATGACATAGAACAATATCTAAAACAGTGGTTCTTAGTGTTTAATGGAAGTATCAGTGTTTTAAAATCTAGTGAATGCTATGGACCCACTTAATTGAGAAATATATGTATGTAAATTTTACACACAATTTCAGGGGTTAATGTCCACTTCACTAATCTAAGAAACCAATGATGGTTTTACAAAGTCACATGAAAGTGTCTACCTTTTCTTTTATATTCTTTGCTTTGTTTTAGAAAGGAATTATGATTCCTTACTCATATGCATACAGTGTAGTAAAGTAAGTAAATTAGTAAATGAAAACAAGTAAGAAAAATTAGGACAACAAGATAGAATCACAATTTAGATTAGTACAACAAAACTTTGTATGTTTACTAAAACTTTTTGTTTTGTATATTTATAGGATTCTTAAACTTCAGGAATTTCTTGCCAAGTATTAGGAAATATATCATAATTTTGCTTAAATTATAAATTAGAAACATTAATTGAAGACTATAAAGTAAATTTCTTAGTGAAACAAAGTCTACTATGAAGGAGGTTATAAAGAGCTATTACCCACACAATAAACCAGATTTATTTTACAAACTTTCCAAATAGCTTACATCAGACTATATCTGGCTCACCTTCTGTTTTTGGAAGTAGTTACATAGCCACATTCCTTTCTTTAGTATATCAGTGGCTGCTTTTGTACTATAATGACACGGTTGAATGCTGGCAACTGAGACCATGTGCTCTGCAAGGTCTAGAATGTGTACTGTCTGGCCCTTTATGAGAAGTTTGCAGAATCCTTGATTATATTATATAATAATGAATATTCTCATTTGAAAGCACATGAACATCTCATTGCTTTTGCATGTAGCATCACATCTGTCCATTTTCTCATTATGGACTCATTTTTCTCTTTGTAATGATGTGTTTAGTTTATGTATTCTCTGTATAGTGTACATGATGCATCTTGTTTTGCCTACATTATTTTCTGTACCTTCCTCCTGTCTTTCCCTCACTTGCTTTTTCCTGTGTCATTCTGATCTTTATTAAAGCTTCCCAACTTTTTGGTCGCCTAGTGATACTCCATTGTATAATCTGGAGCCCTGTGAACCACTGCCTTTTGATGTGGCGCGATTCCGAGGCTTGACAGCTTCTGTGCTGCTGGACCTAACATATTTAACAGGCATTCATGAAGATATGGGGAAACAGAGCACCAAGCGTCATGAAAAGAAACACCGACATGAGTCTGAAGAGAAAGGGGACATTGATCAGAAACCTGAGAGTGAATCTGCTTTAGATGTGCGAACAGGCTTAACATCTGATGATGTCAAAAGTCAGGGTACTACAAGCTCCAAATCAGAAAATGAAATAGCTTCATTTTCTTTAGAACCAACACTGCCAGCTGTGGAATCCCAACATCAAATAACAGAAGGAAAAAGAAAAAATCACGAACACGTGTCCAAAAACCATGACATCGCCCAGTCAGAAATCAGAGCAGTACAGCTGTCCTATCTTTACCTTGGTGCTATGAAATCACTTAGTGCTCTTCTTGGCTGTAGTAAATATGCTGAGCTGTTGTTGATACCAAAAGTCCTAGCTGAAAATGGCCACAACTCAGACTGTGCAAGCTCACCTGTTGTTCATGAAGATGTGGAGATGCGTGCAGCCCTACAGTTCTTGATGCGACACATGGTGAAGCGAGCAGTCATGCGGTCACCGATAAAGAGAGCGTTGGGATTAGCTGACCTAGAACGAGCTCAAGCCATGATTTACAAACTAGTGGTCCATGGGCTTTTGGAAGACCAGTTTGGGGGCAAAATCAAACAAGGTAAGTTACCTGACTCTTAAAAAAAAGCTTTTGTCCTGTTGAAATTACTTAAAACTGTTGATGCATTCTGTGATTTTTAAGAACATCTTTTTTTTTGCCAAAACAATTTTCACATTGTTTTTCTTTTGTAAGATAAGCAATCCTTTTTTTTTTTTTTAAGTTGTTGATGGACCTTTATTTTATTATTTATTTATATGCGGTGCTGAGAATTGAATCCAGTGCCTTACACATGCAGGCACATGCTGTACCACTGAGCCACAACCCCAGGCCAGCAATCCTTTTTTGTTACTTTATTAATAAGCATCAGCCTATATGTAGTTTTCTATTTTAAACCTACCTCAGTATTTGAAATATTACTAAGTTATAATTGTTAGGAAATTTTGTAAAACAAATTTAATTTATTGATCTGATTCAAAATATATAATATTCCAATAACTTCTCAGAGCTATTTTAAAGATCACTTTAGAGCCCACAACTTTTATAGACCATATATTATGTGTAAAAAAAAAAAAAGAAAAAAAAACTTTATCTTTTATCCTCCCCTTTGGAAATACTATAAATTCTGAAATAAAAATGAGTTTCATTCAAAAAATGTTTATTGAGTGCATGCTATGTGCCAAGTACTTTTCTAGGTTCCACAAGCAATGGTGAACAAAGCAAAGTCCTTTGCTTTCATGAAGCTTACTTTGTTTTTTATTGCTTCCCTTTCTACAAGCTCTTCCCCTTCCTTTCCTTTTCACTTACTTCTTTCCTGTCTTCACTTAGTAAATAGAGGTGTGTTATAATCATGTTGCTTATGAAGGAATGTGGCCATTTAGCAAGCCCAATAGAATAAACTGTTCTTTGAGCAACTCCTATTTTGGTTTTTTAGTGGGCTCCCTTACCAGATAAGGAAAAAAAATATATACATACATTGTAAATATTTAGACATTTTATCCCCTGTGCGGGAGTCAGACACTGCCCTTTACAGAAAGAAGCAGAATGGGGTGGGGGGTGAGCATTAAGTGAGTTGTTTACAGCACGGAAGTGGCACAGCTAGTAGGCGATCCCAGTTGCAATGACTTCTGCCATCTTGCCCTTTCTCCTCACCACTGACAGAACACACTTTGTCCCCCTGCCCCTATTTTAACTCTTAGGATAATGACTCAAAAGTCATTTTTAAAGCATGGAGCTTTTGCTAGGTATTTCTTCTTCTTGTATCTGTATGGTTTATCTTTGCCTATATAGACTAAAGATAGGTATCAAAATCAAAGTCCTAAGGAAACACAGTTTAATGATTGGTTATCTTTATAGAATCTCTTGTCAAATCCTAAAACTGAAAGTGAGACTTTTATCTGTTTGTTTTTGAGAGAACTCTTCTCTAAAAACAGAACTGGTTACTTGTAAGGTCTTATTATAGTACTGTCTATAGAGTCTGGAATAATGAGTACAATAGTGAATATAAGGATGTGTGTATGTATGGACTTTTTCCTATAAATGTTTTAGAAAATATATTTAGAAACTTTTAAGTAATATTTTTCCACATCCACTGTTATTTTTGAAGAAAACAAATGCTTACTACTTTCTTAACCTTTATCATGGTTGATAGAGATTGATCAACAAGCTGAAGAAGCTGACCATGCCCAGCAGGCACAGACACCTGTTACCACAAGCCCATCAGCCTCAAGCACAACCTCCTTTATGAGCAGCTCCCTTGAGGACACCACAACTGCCACCACTCCAGTCACTGACACAGAAACTGTGCCTGCATCTGAGTCTCCAGGAGTGATGCCACTTAGTCTTCTCAGGTAGAGAAGTTGACCTTTATTGTCTGCTATTCTGATGCCTCTGTTTCAGCAGACATGATTATTTTCTCAATGAATAGTGGGCCCAACTGAATCTGAATCCCAGTGTACTGACTGGAGCTAGAAAGAACCTCAGATCATATAGTAAAGCTCATTTAAATGAAGATGGAAATGTTCCTCAGAAGTTGAATAACTTACCTCAAAGTCTCACAGCCAGTTAGTGGTGGACCCAGGTCTAATCAGCCATGCCACTAATGAGCAAAGGGCTCCAATCAGCCATGCCACTAATGAGCAAGGGCTTGAGTGCTCCCTTTATGATGATTCTTTTTTTTTTTTGACTGAGCTTTGGAAGTTTTTTTCCTTCAGAAAGTAAATACTTGTGTTTTGAATATTCCAATAAAAAGCTCATATCCATGAAAATACTTTTTCATTTAAGCACGATTATTTATACTTGTACTCTAAGATCAAACAAGTTTATTTTTCAAATGAAAAGGCATGTTTTATGATGTTCCTACTTAAAAGGTTTGTAAATTCCAAATAATGTTTACTTAAATTTAGTTTTGTTTCAGTTTGTCAGATATATACACAAGTGAAAACTTCAGAAAGAAGACCTTTAGGGAGAGACTGTTCTGATCTCTTGTAACTATGGCTTAAGTGAAACAAGGAAAGGAAAATGCTTAGCCTTCCTTTTTAAAATATCTTTTCCCCTTCTTCTTACTTGACAGGTCATTTTTATATCTATTGTGTAGACCAATATCTTACAGAATTGAAGAGGGTAATGGTTGTACTTGTAGTGATTCTCAATATTTGGACATGTGTACATTATTTCCTATTTGGATTTTATATGAATAACTGTTGCTGTTTTCTCAAAGGCAAATGTTCTCTAGTTACCCAACCACCACTGTACTTCCCACACGTCGTGCACAGACTCCTCCAATATCATCGTTGCCAACCTCTCCTTCTGATGAAGTAGGAAGGAGGCAAAGTTTAACTTCTCCTGATTCACAGTCAGCAAGGCCAGCTAACCGTACAGGTGTGTGTGCTGTCATTTATTTTGATGCCCAAACATCTTGGCATTCCAGATGTATGGACTTTATTATGTGGACATTATATTTTGTCTTTCTCTGAAGGTGAAGCAGTTATTTTAAATGAAAGGGAGCCGCACCCATCAAATTGAGTGTCTTCTCTCTTTAGAACTGGATTGAATTGACTTACAAGATAAATATCATACTACATATCGGTCATATAAGACCTTTCTTCTTTCCTGATATAGGCAATTTTTAGTGCTATAAATTTCCCTCTACACATGCTTTTGCTTCAACTCACGCATTTTGAATTGCTATGTCTTCATTTTCATTTAGTTTCAAGTACTTTCTATTTTACATTTGACATCTTTTTTGATCTCTGGATTATTTGGAAGTGTGTTAGTTTTCATATATTTAGGGACTTTAGTTCTAGGCATCTTGCTGATTTTGATTCTACTTTTATTGTCATAAAAGAACATATCTTATGTTTTCTTTTTTGTGGTACTAGGGATCGAACCACCAATATTTGGTGCATGCCAGGCAAGTACTCTACCACTGAAGTACACCCACCCCCACCTAGCCCAAAGGACATATCTTTAGATCCTTTTAAATTTATTAAGAGTTGTTTTATAGCCCAGAGTATGATCTGTTTGGGCAAATATTCCATGTATACTTGGGAAAAATGTGTATTATGCTGTTGAGTGTAATGTTCTATAAATTATTAAGTCAAGTGTTGTCCAAGTTTTCTATATCCTTACTGATTTTTTTTGTATATCCTATCAATTATTGAAAAAATACATAACTGTAATTGTGAATTTGTCCATGTCCTTCTTTGTTTCTCAATTTTTGTATCATGTATTTTAAAGCTCTGTCTTTAGGTCTATAAAACTTAGGATTTTCATGACTTTTTCATGAATTAATCTCTCTATTATTATAAAATAACTCTCTTTATCCTTAGTAATATCCCTTACCCCTAAATGTGCTTTCTCTCATATTAATATATCTACTCCTGAATTTTTTCATTTGTTTTGGTACTGAGGATTGAACCCAGGGGCACTTACCACTGAGCCACATCCCTTTGCTTGCTTTTTAGTTTGAGACAGGGTCTCACTAAGTTACTTAGGGCTCTCACTAAGTTGCTGGGGCTCACCTTGAACTTGTGTTCCTCCTGCCTTAGCCTCCCTCCCTAGTCACTAGAATTACAGGTGTGTATCCAGCCAAACCTGAGGGTTTTTTTGTTTTTGTTTTTAAAATAGTGTTAGAATGGTTTAACTTCTGCATACATTTGTGTCTTTATATTTAAAGTAGTTTTCTTTCTTTCTTTTTAAAATTTATTTATTTATTCTATTTAGATTTACACGATAGCAGAGTGCATTTTGATTCATTGTACACAGATGGAGCACAACTTTTCATTTCTCTGGTTGTATGTGATGTAGAATCACAACATACATGCAGTCATACATAAAGCTAGGGCTATGATGTCCATCATATTTCACCATCTTTACTATTCCCCTGCTTTTCAGATTGGTTGTACCAATTTGCAGTCCCACCAGCAATGTATGAGTGTGCCTTTCCCCCCACAACCTCACCAACACTTATTATTGTTTGTATTCTTGATAATTGCCATTCTGACTGGCATGAGATGAAATCTTAGGGTAGTTTTGACTTGCATTTCTCTGATTGCTAGAAATGTTGAACATTTTTTTCATATGTCTGTTGATCGATTGTATATCTTCTGTGAAGTTTCTGTTCAGCTCCTTGGCTCATTTATTGATTGGGTTGTTTGTTTTTTTGGTTTTAAGTTTTTTGAGTTCTTTATATATCCTGGACATTAGTGCTCTTGTGGCAAAGACTTGTTCCCAGAGTGTCTGCTCTCTATTCACTTCATTGATTGTTTCTTTTGCTGAGAAGAAGCTTTTTAGTTTGAATCCATCCCATTTATTGATTCTTGATTTTACTTCTTGTGCTATAGGAGTCTTGTTAAGGAAGTAAGGTCCTAATCTGACATGATCAAGATTTGGGCCTTTTTTTCTTTTATTAGGTGTTGGGTCTCTGGTCTGATTCCCAGGTCCTTGATCCACTTTGAGTTGAATTTTGGGCATGGTGAGAGATAGGAGTTTAGTTTCATTTTGCTGCATATGGATTTCCAGTTTTCCCAGCACCATTTGTTGAACAGGCTATCTTTTCTCCAGTGTACGTGTTTGGCTCCTTTGTCTAGTATAAGATAACTGTATTTAAGTGGGTTCGTCTCTGTGTCTTCTATTGTATGCCATTGGTCTACGTGTCTATTTTGGTGCCAGTACCATGCCATTTTTGTTACTATAGCTTTGTGTAGTATAATTTAAGGCCTGGTATTGTGATGCCTCCTGATTCACTCTTCTTGCTAAGGATTGCTTTGGCTATTCTGGGTCTCTAATTCTTCCAAATGAATTTTATGATTGCCTTTTCTGTTTCTATAAGGAATGACATTGGGATTTTAATTGGGATTGTGTTGAATCTATATAGCACTTTGGGTAGTATGGCCATTTTAACAATATTGATTCTGCCTATCCAGGAGCATGGGATATTTTTCCCTCTTCTAAGGTCTTGTTCAATTGCTTTCTTCAGTGTCTTGTAGTTTGCATTGTAGAGGTCTTTTGCCTCTTTTGTTAAATTGATTCCCAGGTTTTGTTTTTTTTTTTTGAGGCTATTGTGAATGGGATTGTTTTTCTAATTTCTCTTTCAAAGGGTTTATCACTGATGTATAGAAATGCAATTAATTTGTGGGTGTTGATTTTATATCCCGCTACTTTGCTGAAATCATTTATTAATTCTAGAAGTTTTCTGGTAGAATTATTTGGATCCTCTAACTATAGAATCATGTCATCTGCAAATAATTATAGTTTTGAGTTCTTCTTTTCCTATTCGTATCCCTTTGATTTCTTTCATCTGTCTAATTGCTCTGGCTAGAATAGCAGTGGTGAAAGTGGGCATCCCTGTCTTGTTCCTATTTTTAGAGGGAATGTTTCCAATTTTTCTCCATTTAGGATAATATTGGCCTTGGGTTTAGCATAGATAGCTTTTACAAAGTTGAGGTATGTTCCTACTGTCCCTAGTTTTTCTAGTGTTTTGAACATAGAAGGTATTTTGTCAAATGCCTTCTCTGCATCAATTGATAAAATCATATGACTCTTATCTTTAAGTCTATTGATGTGATGGATTACATTAATTGATTTCCGTATGTTGAACCAACCTTGCATCCCTGGGATGAACCCCACTTGATCATGATGCACTATTTTTTTGATATGTTTTTATATGCGATTTGCCACAATTTTATTGAGAAATTTTGCATCTATGTTCATCAGGGATATTGGTCTGAAGTTTTCTTTCTTTGATGTGTCTCTCTAGTTTTGGAATCAGGGTGATACTCGCCTCATAGAATGAGTTTGGAAGGGTTCCCTCCTTTTCTATTTCATGAAATAGTTTGAGGAATATTGGTATTAATTCTTCTTTGAAGGTCTTGTAGAACTCAGCTGAGACTCTGTCTAGACCTGGGCTTTTCTTGGTTTCAGGCTCTTAATGGTATCTTCTATTTCCTTGCTTGAAATTGATTTGTTTAAGTTGTATATGACCTCTTGGTTCAGTTTGGGTAGGTCATATGCCTCTAGAAATCTGTTGGTGTCTTCAGGGTTTTCTATTTTACTGGAGTATAAATTTTCAAAATAGTTTCTAATTATCCTCTATATTTCAGTAGTGTCTGTCGTGATATTTCCTTTTTCATCACAAATTTTAGTAATTTGGGTTTTCTCTCTCCTTCTTTTTGTTAGAGTGGCTATGGGTTTGTCAATTTTGTTTATTTTTTCAAAGAACCAGCTTTTTGTTTTGTCAGTTTTTTGAATTGTTTCTTTTGTTTCAATTTCTTTGATTTCAGCCCTGATTTTAATTATTTCCTGTCTTTTACTTCTTTTGGTGTTGGTTTGTTCTTCTTTTTCTAAGGCTTTGAGATGAAGAGTCAAGTCATTTATTTGTTGACTTTTACTTCTTTTAATAAATGAGCTTAATGCAGTGAACTTTCCTCTTAGCACTGCCTTCATTGTGTCCCAGAGATTTTGATATGTTGTGTCAGAGTTTTCATTTACCTCTAAGAATTTTTTTATCTCTTCCCTAATGTCTTCTGTTATCCATGCATCATTCAGTAGCATATTAGTTTCCAAGTGTTGGAGTAGTTTCTATTTTTTAATCTGTCATTGATTTGTAATTTTATTCCATTGTGGTCAGATAGGATGCAGGGTAGTATCTCTATTTTTCTGTGTTTGCTAAGACTGGCTTTGTGACATAACATATGATCTATTTTGGAAAAGGATCCATGTGCTGCTGAGAAAAAAGTGTATTCGCTCGTTGATGGATGGAACACTCTATATATGTCTGTTAAGTCTTAAGTTATTGATAGTTTTATTGAGTTCTGTAGTTTCTTTAGGTTTTTTTTGGAAGATCTATCCAGTGGTGAGAGAGCTGTGTTAAAGTTACCAAGTATTATTGTGTTGTGGTCTATTTGATTCTTGTATTTAAGAAGGATTCGTTTGTTATGGCTTGTTGATGTATGATTCCCTTAGGAAGTATGAAATGTCCTTCTTTATCCCTTTTCACCAGCTTTGGTTTGAAGTCCACTTTATCTGATATGAGGATGGAAACTCCTGCTTGTTTACGGGGTCCCTATGAGTGATACGTTTTTTTCCCACCCTTTCACTTTAGTCTGTGGATGTCTTTTCCTGTGAGATGAGTCTCTTGAAGACAGCATATTGTTGGGTTTTTTAAAAAAATCCAGTCTGTCAGTCTATGTCTTTTATTTTTTTTTACTTTTTTTTTAAATATTTTTTTAGTTGTAGATGGACACAATGTCTTTATTTTATTGCTTTGTATGTGGTGCTGAGGATCGAACCCAGGGCCTCATGCATGCGAGGCAAGCGCTCTACCACTGAGCTACAGCCCCCGCCCCAGTCTATGTCTTTTAATTGGTGCATTTAGGCCATTCACATTCAGGGTATTATTGAAATATGATTTGTAGTCCTGATCATTTTGGTTTATTTTTGGTGTTTACCTTTACTTGGTTTCGCCTTTGATTGTGCCCTCCCCCCTTTTTTAGTGTAGTTTCTCTCTCTGTGTATTTTCATTGTTGGTTGTCATTTCTTCCTCCTGGAATATTTTGCCGAGAATGTTATATAGTGCAGGCTTTCTTTCTGAAAATTCTTTTAACTTTTGTTTATCATGGAAGGTTTTTATTTCATCATCAAATCTGAAGCTCAGTTTTGCTAGATATAGGATTCTTGGTTGGCATCCATTTTCTTTCAGAGCTTGGTATATGTTGTTCCATGACCTTCTGGTTTTTAGGGTCAGGGTTGAAAAATCTGCTGAGATCTGATTTGGTCTCTCCTTATATGTAATCTGATTCCTCTCTCTTGCGGCCTTTAAACTTCTATCCTTATTCTGTATGTTGGGCATTTTCATTATAATGTGCCTTGGTGTAGATCTGTTGAAATTTTGCATATTTGGTGTCCTATAAGCCTCTTGTATTTGATTTTCCAATTCATTTTTCATGTTTGGGAAATTTTCTGATACTAATTCATTGAAGAGATTGTGCATTCCTTTCGTTTGAAATTCTGTGCCTTCTTCTATCCCAATAAATCTTAGATTTGGTCTTGTGATGCTATCCCATAGTTCTTGTGTGTTCTGTTCATGATTTCTTACCATCTTAACTGTATGGTCAAGTTTATTGTCAAGATTGTATATTTTTTCTTTATTATCTGAGGTTCTGTCTTCCAGGTGATCTAGTCTGCTGGTGATGCTTTCTGTTGAGTTTTTTATTTGGTTTATGGTTTCCTTTATTTCAAGAATTTCTGATTTTTTTTTTTTTTCACAATCTCTAGCTCTTTCTTAAAGTAATCTTTTGCTACTTGTATTTGCTTTCTTATCTCTTTGTTAGAGTGGTCAATGGTTGCCTTTATTTCCTCTCCTATTTCTTTGTTGGACTGATCAATTTTTGCCTGTTTTTGCTCGCTTATGTCATTCTTTAATTCGCAGATCATTTTAATTATGTACATTGTGAATTCTTTCTCTGACATTTTATCAACTGTGCTGTCAATGGATTCTATTACTGTGGTATCAAGGTTTTTTGGGGGCACTTTCTTCCCTCGGTTTTTCATGTTGATTATGTATCGTCCTTTCTTACCATGCCGATCTGAGGTATTGAGGCTTCTATCCTATAATCTTGTATTGACACTACAGATTACCTGTATTTCACCTTGGAGTTACTTCCAGTCCCCAGCAGGTGTCCCTAGATGGACACTACTGCCACTAAAGTTGGTGGCAGTGGTAGTGGACATACCTCAAAAGTGCAGTGGGAGTGGCCTTGGCTGGGTTCCAGTGGAGGTCCCTGAGAGCAGTTTTGGGCCCTCTCTTATGCTCCTACATGTCCAAAGAAACTCTGGAGCAGAACTGGGGGTGGGCCCAGGCCTCACTTGGACAGGGTCTCAAGCAGGAGTCTCTATGTGCGCCTCTTACCATGGATGTGGGCTCCCCTGTGGCTGTGGCAAGCAGTCTCTAGTATGCCCTTAGCTGGGTCCGCAGGAACTCTGGAGCAGAAGTGGGGGCAGGCCCAGGCCTCACTTGGGCCGGGGCTCAGGCAGAGGTCTCTGCAGGGGACTCTTACCATGGGTGTGGGCTCCCCTGTGGCTGGAGGCTAGCAGACTCCAGTCTGCCCTTGGCTGTGCTCCCGTGGAGATCCATGGGGGCGGTTTTGGGCCCTCTGTTGGGTTCCTGCAGTCCCCAGGAACTTTGGAGCAGAACTGGGGCTAAAGTAGTTTTCTTGTATACAGCCAGTAATGAGGTCTTCCTTGTAAAATCATCTGGTGTTCTCTACCTGTTAATTGGGCTGTTTAGACCATTTACATTTAATTCAATATTGACATGATTGGTTTTAAATGTACCATCTTTCTGTTTTGTCCCATTTGATCCTTATTCCTTTTTTTCTCCTTTTCTACTTTCAATTACATGAACAGCTTTTTCCATTAATTCATTTTATCTCCTTTGTTGACTAAATAGTTTATTTTGTGTCTTTAGAAATTAGTTTTAGGTTTATAGTATATATTTTTAATTCCCCCAGTACCTTTAAATGATATACCACTTAATATAGAGTCAAAAGAATTTTTACAACAGAATGCTTATATTTCCCCATTGTCAGCATTTATACTTTTGTTTTTATACATTCAAGTTATAAATATAATATAAGCCCCATAATAAATTGTAATTTGCTTTGAATGGTCTTTGTTGCTGTACCTTCTGATGCAGTACTTTTTCCTTCACTGTCTAATCTGCTGTTAATCTCATGCAGTGTATTTTTTTATTCAGACACTATTTATCTCTAGACATTGGATTTGAGTCTTTTTTTCCTTTATTTTTTATGTCTTTTCTACATGCTCAGTCGTTTTTCTACCTTACTGAATTTATGTATATAGGTGTAACAGTCGATTCTCATTATTAGCAATAAAGTTCTAGAAAGATACTGTGATCACTGGCTGAACTATTGCTTTTAGGGAAATACAGGGTTAGTTTCCTGTGAGCTTCTAGTCACATTTTCATCAACCGAGCAATATATAACCTTATTTTATATGTCTTCCTGTTTTAAAGCACAGTGTTTAATGTGTACTGTTGATGTATTAACATTGAATTCATGGCCAACAACACTTTAACTCAAGCATGAATGAAGATTATCTAATATGTTATTTTCTTCATAGGGCACATTGCACCTTTCTTGTGCTTAGAAACTAGACAGTACTTCAGTACTATGCTTAGGGGCTACTTTAATACGTGACATTACCATTAAAAAGTACAAAAATGCAAAAACATATGACATTTAGTAGACATGAAAAGGACATTTGTTACTCTGTGCCCGTCCACAAATGACCACAAAAGCACATGAATATTTATTTGGAGGTACAAATAAATGTTATTTAGTAAGCACATTTACAAATAAGGAATCTGCAAATATTGAGGAGTATTTATAATACTTGTCTTTTTTTGGTGGTGAAGGGGAGCTGCTAGGGATTGAACCTGGGGTGCTCTACCACTGAGCTACATTGGCAGCCCTTTTTATTTTTTTATTTTGAGACAGAGTCTCCCTAAATTGTCTAGGCTAGCTTTGTACCTGTGATCCCTCTGTCTAACTTCCCAAGTCTCTGGGATTATAGGAGTGCACCCCCACACCTAGCTTTAATACCTATCTTAATGTCTTTCTATACTTCTTAATTTTTTAGTTAGTTGTTGATAGACCTTTGTTTTATTTATTTATATGTAGTGCTGAGAATCAAACCCGATGCCTCACACATGCTAGGCAAGCACTCTACCACTGCTCCACAACCCCAGCCTCTCTATATTTTTTCTTAGCAGCTGTCTCACTTCTGGGTCTGTTTCTAATGTTTTCTTAATTTGAGTTGTATTGTTCTGTTTCTTTGCATATTGGTCGTATTTTTATTGGATAACAGACTTTGTGAATTTTACCCTGTTGGGTGCCAAATATTATGTATGTCTTTAAATATACTTTAACTTTGTTCTGGAATATAATTAGGTTACTTGGTAGCAGTTTGATCCTTTCAAGACTTGCTTTTATGTTTTATTAAGCCCAGGCTTTAGCATGGGCTGACTTTTCCCTACTGCTGAACCAGTATCTTTTTTGGTAGCCTACCCATTAATGGACTTTTACATTAAAATGACTTTTTACTCTGGCTTGTGGTAATACGGACTGTTCCTACCTTATATGAGCTCTAGTTATTAAACTCTTGCTCCCTTTTGGTGGTTCTTTCTCCAGCCTTGGATAGTTTCTGTATCTGTTAAAGACTGAGGAAAAGAAGAGATTGCATATTTCTGGAGCTCTCTTTTCTGGGCTCTCCTTGCCTTACAGCTTTCTCCGTACTGGTCTTATATCCTGTAACTTCTTGCCAGCTTGGCTTCCCTGAATTATCAACTCTGTCTTCTCAACTCAGAGAGATCACTGTATTTAATTTGGCTTTACCCTCCTCGCACTGCAGTTTGGAAATACTCAAAAGGCAGTAAGCTGACGCAGGTGCACTGTTTGTCTCATTTGTTTCCCTGTTCTCAGAGAACACTGTCCTACCTACCTGTAGTCCAGTTAATATGCTAATTATTAATATGTTTTGTCTGGATTTTTAGTTTAAGGTTGGAGTTTCTGTTTTCCATCACAACCAGAAGCAGAATTCCATAGTTATATCAAGACCATTACCATTATAGCAATAGTGATATTTTATCTAGTATCGATATTAGATCACAAGCTAGATTGGTCTAGATCAAGACCAGGCTGGTCTTGTGATCCTCATGCCTCCTGAGTTGCTAGGATGTGTACTACCTTACCTGGCCAGTAGTGATATTTTTAAAGAACAAATAGCAGCCCTCATTTTTTCCTTTCTCTCTTCTTTTTCTCTCTCCCTTTCTTCCTTCATTATTAGGTGGGGCCGAGCTAGGTAAGCGTTCATACCAGTAGGGTTTGGGAGGTAGGTGACATGGCGTCCAAAGTGACATGTCAAAGCCTAATTGGGGCAAGGAGTGCTCCTCATGTGTACGAGTGGTCTGGCTTGGAGTGGTGGAGTCCAAATGAGGTGAGAAAATATTTGGTATCAGAGCCAATGAGGGTGAGGGAGGATATCTACTAGCACTGTCCAGTGAGATGGCCTGGGAGCAATGATGCTTCACTTGCAAAAAGCACAACTAGCACCTATATCTTGTCTTCTAAACACTGTTGTCTACTAAAAGGAGCCCAGATCTTCTGGGAGATATGGTTTATTTTAAGGCTGAATGTAAGAGGAACCTGGAATAACTTGTATCAAAAACTAAAAAAATGCTCAGAGAATGGTAGGCACATACCTAAAGGACATAGAAACGGAGTTAAGAGGCTTCAACTGCCAAATTTGAGAAATTGAGGCATCAAAATTAATAATACTATACACAATACCATACTTCTTTCTTCCTATGGAGATAGGAGAAGCCTTGCCTTTGAGTGGAGGACTAACTAATGAATCTAAAAGGAATGATGAAATTAGAATCATCATCATTATAATAATTCAGCCATTAAGTATAAATGGATGCTATTGAGTAACACTTTGATGAGGAGTAGGAAATTCACATTCTTATAATACCTCCACAAACATTTCTTTCAGTTACAAAGGAAAAAAAGGAGTAACTTTGCCTGGAGAAACCTGGCATATCCCACCTAACTCAAGTAAGCAAAGTTAACATCACCAGAAGTGAGACAAATTGAGATTGTATATCATTGGCTAGCATGGTGGCACATGCCTATAATCTCAGGACTGAGGCAGGAGAATAACAAGTTTGAGGCCAGAGAGATCCTGTTTCAAAAGAAAAAAAATAAAATGGACAAGGGATGTAGCTAAGTGGTAAAATGCCCATGTGTTTGATCCCCAGTACCAAAAAATTAAAAAAAAAAAAAAAAAAGAAGAAGAAGAGGAAGAAAGAAATTGTGTATCATGTGTATCATCTAGTAGAATGCGAGGAGAAGAAAACTATGCTTTTGTGGTACTCCTGTCAAAAAGCATCACCAAATCTAATCATGAGGAAACATCAAAAAACTTAAATTGAGGGACATACAAAATAACTGTCCTCTAATCTTTGAAATATCAAAATGATTGAAGGAAATCGAAGAAACTTGACACTATGTAAAATGCAAAGATCGTCTGATCCTTGGTTAGATCCTATTTTTAAAAAAAAATTTATTTATTCTAATTAGGTATTCATGATAGCAGAATGCATTTTGATTCATTGTACACAGATGGAGCACAGCTTTTCATTTCTCTGGTTGTATGTGATGTAGAATCCTTTGCTATAAAGGACATTACTGGGACATTTGATGATACCAAATGTCCCAGTGGGGTTAGATGATGACACTGTTAATTTCCTACTCTGATGTGCTTATTCAGGAGAATATCCTTATTTGTAGGAGTTACATATTAACATACTTAGAGGACATAGAACATCAGGCCTGCTACTTACTCTGCATTGGTTCGGGATAAAAAGAGTTCTTTGTACTGTTCTTGTAAATTTCTGTAAGTTTGAAATTTTTTTAAAGAAATTTTCAGCAGGTTTATTTTATATTACTAGCAGATTTATTTGTTTGAAAACTCTTATATTGCTATAACAAGCATACTCACATTAACATATTTTTGTAGAGCAAGGTATTAAGTTTGGACATTTCCAGGAAATTGGAGACTTATGGCTATTGTGAGAACACATTTTACTAATGGTATATAATGACATTTAGGCCTTTACTTCTTTTTCTTTTGCTTCAGCCTTGTCAGATCCAAGCAGTAGACTTTCAACTTCTCCTCCTCCTCCAGCAATTGCAGTCCCATTGCTAGAAATGGGATTCTCACTCCGACAGATTGCCAAAGCCATGGAAGCTACAGGTGGGATAAATTTTTATTTTTCAGTATCTGTAGATGTGAGAAGCCTTGCTTTAGTGAAGGCAAAGTATTTTTAAAGAGGTCATAAATCTTGGTAAGATTTTTAACACCAGGTTCATGTAACTGTTACCAGTTACAAGGGCATGAGACAAAACACTTCAAAATTGATAGCATAACTAATTACTTTGTCCAAATTAAGTATCAGACTTCCCCCCCCACCTCCCCGTATAGGTGCTCGAGGAGAGGCTGATGCCCAGAATATTACTGTCCTTGCCATGTGGATGATAGAACACCCTGGGCATGAGGATGAGGAAGAGCCCCAGCCAGGCAGCACAGCCGACTCCAGGCATGGAGCAGCAGTTTTAGGCAGTGGTGGGAAGTCAAATGATCCGTGTTATTTGCAGTCACCAGGAGACATACCATCAGCTGATGCTGCTGAAATGGAGGAAGGCTTTAGTGAAAGGTGAAATTCTAATTTCTTTATTTCTGTTCCATGTGTTACAAATGGCGCCTCCAAAATAACCATTTATTTCACTTCATAAATGCTTCTAGTGATGTATAAAATTGATAAATGTAGTTATATGAAAAGGTGGGCATTTTAGTTACAAGCTTATGTTTCTGTGAGGAGTGAAAATGACAAGTTTTGATCAGAATGGATGTTTTCTTGAAAAGAAGGAAGTGCATAAGTTTTATGTAAAATTTAGCTGGAAAAAGGAAACTGAAAATTAAAAGTTTGTTTTAAAGTAAAATAAAAACCCTGATAAAGACCATTTTATCTCATAAGGGATATAATATAGAATGTTCATTTTAATGTTAGATTAGTTAATATATTTGATAGAATTGGACTTTTCTGTCTCAATATGGTTAAATTTATATGTTCTTTTCATCTTAACTTTCAGTATCTAGTATAACACGCCCTTTTCGCATTGTAAAAAGAATTCTGAGATTATGCCTGCCCTTAAATGAGATGTAATAAAATATTCTAAAATTTCCCTTAATATCTTTTCCCTTGCAGCACTACTTCCCTTGCATATGTTAGACCTTTATTTTTCATCTTGAATATAGTTATATGGTTACTAAGGCTTGTGTCTGATAACACACAGGCTTTTTCTAACAAGCTCAGTGAATATTTTCATAATTTATTTTGAAATATCAATTTCTCCTTGGCAAGGATTCCCGATCATTTCAAATTATAAGTATTTAATTATTTAGGCTTTATTTAAATGTTTTATTCTACTCAAATATTTTACCTTCTTTTTCTTTTTGGTATTGAAGAATGAATCCAGGGCTTCACTTATGTGAAGTAAGCACAGTATCACTGAGCCACACCCCCAGTCCTGATCTAATTTGAATTTGAATCTGAACTAAGCACCATTTCACTGTTGGTGGAATTAAAAATCAGGCAAGACATAGTACATGATATTATCTATAATTTTAGGTACTTTGCAAGGGACAAAAGATAGGTCTCAAAATTTTATCATAGGTTAGAGACATAGCTCAGTGGTGGAGCAAGTGAATACTTAAGCTGCGGGCTGGGATTGTAGCTCAGCGGTAGAGCGCTTGCCTCGCATGTGTGAGGCCCTGGGTTCGATCCTCGGCACCACATACAAAGCAATAAAATAAAGCCATTGTGTCCATCAACAACTAAAAAAAATATTAAAAAAAAAAATACTTAAGCTGCACAAAACCCAGGGTTCAATCCCCAGCATCACCAAAAAAAAAAAAAAACTTTTTCAAAAGCATATTTTATTCTCAGTGACATTTGGAGAAAAATGTAGTGCCACAAGAAAGCTTGCACCTTGCTTTCTTTTCATGATGACTTTAAAAAATTTGTGTTGCCTTCAAACTTGCACTTGTAGCACTGATAATCTGGATCATACAGAGAATGCAGCTTCTGGAAGTGGACCACCAGCCAGAGGTCGTTCAGCAGTAACAAGAAGGCACAAGTTTGATTTAGCAGCTCGCACATTGCTAGCAAGAGCAGGTAATTAATTATATTTCACCTTCTCTTGGTGAATGGTTTTATTTTAAAGTCATTGTAAGAGCAGCATTAAAGAGGATGTAAACTAATACTACAAGTATTCCATCCACCCACATTAACAGAACATCTATTTGCATATAATTTTCTGCACATTTATATAATTTTTACTTAATTGAAATGAGAGAATACATGCATAGATAAGTGTAGGCACTGACTTTTTTGATGTATTCTGTGGATATTAGGTCCTTACCACTAGGTAAGGTCCTACCTAAGCAAAAATAAATTCCCTCAATTCATTAGCAAGTTATTACGGCATTATAATACAAATAGGATTACAATATACAAAGTATAGGGAATATGTTTTCCAAACCAAAAACTGGGATATGCAATTTGTCAAAATAGGATTTGATCTTTGAAATATTAGATCATTTTGGGGAACAGTGAGAGAGAAACTAAGACTGTCCGGGAAAATACAGGATATATATTTACATTGAAGTGAAACAGGAATGGCTTTAAAAAATAAACCTAAAAGAATAATAACAGCTAACATTTATTGAGTGTTTTTCTATATAAAAACTAACATTATAAAGAATTTTTTGTGGGTTATCTTATTTAAACATGTAGCCCAGTGAGATAGGAGTTCTGTTCTTGTTATTTTATAGGAGAAGAAACACATGTAATAGGTTTGTAGTCTAGGAGGAGATGGGTTCTCATTCTCATGTATGGCAGTTAAGAACTGGCAAAATACTTAGAATTGTTCTATTCATGCAAATAAAATGCCGTTTTTTGTTTTGTTCTGAGCGGGGTTATACCGCTCCGTGCAGGCCCACAGGAATCAAAGTCGGAGAGAAGGAATATCTTTGCAGCAAGATCCAGGGGCGTTGTATGACTTTAATTTAGATGAGGAATTGGAAATTGATCTTGATGATGAAGCAATGGAAGCAATGTTTGGACAAGACCTGACCAGTGACAATGATATTCTGGGAATGTGGATCCCAGAGGTACTGGATTGGCCTACCTGGGTGTGTGTGACTGCAGCGGGGGCTGCTCTGACTTATTTTCCTGCCCTCCTATTCATACAGCTTACTAACAGCAGCCTTGCCTAGAGTTGAAATCTCTGAAAGTCTTACATCTCATCTTGATGTTTGGGGATTTAGTGTTTGAAGTTGCTTTGGTACCTACAAATCAATACGAAAATGTTTCTCTGTTGCTTTCTCTGCGATTTTATTGCTTCTCTCCCCAGATTAGATGAAGAGAGCCATATTGTGGCAAGATTTGATTGTAATGTCAGAGGTAGATTACAAAATAAACATCAGGCTTCACAGATGCTGCTGGGTTAAGTAACATAGCTGCTTCATTCACATTGCTATCTGAGTGCATGCTCTTCTCCTTCATAGGTTCCATTTAATCACTGTTAATACCTCATTCGAGGAAGCAGTGCCCACCAAGATATCTTAAATACCTTCATCTAGGGACAGGGTACATGTCTTAAATACCTTCATCTAGGGACAGGGTTTGTATGTATAAATTGATTAGCATTACAATTTTTTTTTTTTGGTACTGGGGATTGAACTCGGGGGCACTCGACCACTGAGTCACATCCCCAGCCCTATTTTGTGTTTTATGTAGAGACAGGGTCTCACTGAGTTGCTTAGCGCCTCGCCCTTGCTGAGGCTGGCTTTGAGCTCGCGATTCTACTGTCTCAGCCTCCCAAAGTGCAGGGATTACAGGCGTGCGCCACCGCACCCAGCTAGCATTACGATTTTATAGCAGAGAGTCTAAAAAGTTCTTAGCTATAAATCTTAGAAAGAGAATCTGCCATATTCAGCAAAATAATTGAATCCTAGTAATGTTTCTCAGAAATTCAGAAAATAGGTTAAGTATTTTATAACCTATAGATAAAAAATAGTTATTTTCACTCGAGAGGGTTTTTTTAAAATTGCTTTGAGATAGGGTAGATTATTGTATTCTTAACTATTTGTCACTCTTCTCATATTGCAATTTACAAGAGTGAGGGAGAGCAAAGAAAACCTTCATATCGTGTGGTCTCAATTCTTATTTATAAAAATTAATTAATTTTGTGGGGCTGGGGTGTGGCTCAGTGGTAGAGCGCTTGCCTAGCATGTGTGAGGCACTGGGTTTGATTCTCAGCATCGCATATAAATAAATAAAATAAAGGTCCATTGACAACTAAAAAATGTTAAAATAATAATAATTAATTTTGTGGTACTAGCAATTGAACTCAGAGGCCCTCTATCACTCAGCCACACCCCCAGCCCTTTTTATTTTATTTTGAGATAGGGTTTTACTAAGTTGGGTAGCCTCAAATTTAGGGTCTTCCTGCCTCAGCCTCCCAAGTTGCAGGCTCACATCACTGTGCCTGGCCTAAATTCTTATTTAAAAGAAATTTTTTATGTAGCATTAATGAAAATATTGTGAATATTTTAAGATATGTAAACAAAGTAGTTAATATTGTAAACAATCTGTTTACCTCTTAATTTTATGTTAAATTGACCATAATAATTTGGTATGAAATCATTTTATGCAGCATGTTTGTGAGTCTGAAGACAGGGAAGAAGTGGTGGTATGTGAACTGTGTGAATGCAGTGTCGTCAGCTTCAATCAGCACATGAAGAGAAACCACCCAGGCTGTGGGCGCAGTGCAAACCGCCAGGGCTATCGCAGCAATGGCTCTTATGTGGATGGCTGGTTTGGTGGTGAATGTGGGAGTGGAAATCCATACTACCTGTTATGTGGCAGCTGCAGGGAGAAATACTTAGCTCTGAAGACTAAATCCAAGACAACAAGTTCTGAAAGGTACCTTGCAATTGTGTAGATATGCAGGCTTTTTGAGAATATCATATGCCTTAAGGGATGAGAACTCACATGAAGACTTTTCATGTGAGGAATTATATTTTACCTTCCCCAAAGTCCTATGATTGCTGAATTGGTAGCAGAAATTGTGGAGAAGGTTGGTGAATTCATGTTCCCAGGAGATCTGGGAGACTTGTAGGATCTCTGAGATTTTGAAATAGTGTCATGACAGCAGGTCCTTCACTGGAGTTTGTTAACCTTTGACTTGTTGGCCAGTTGAAGTCAGGACCCTTGCCTTAACTTTCAGAAGGCATACAATCAAATTTTTTCATTGATGTATTATACCATGTTTCTGGCATCTTAATTAAGATCTTGTGGGTTTGTTTGTTTTTTTTTTTTTTTTTTTCATGAAAAAGTAGACAGCTCTGTTTAAATGAGTTTCCATGAAAATATTGTCTTTATATCCTTAATCTCTGTTAAGTAGAGTTTTTGCCTTTATTTTCAACTATTAAATTTTTAAGGCTTTTTGGAAGTTTGATTGATAGAGCTGTAGATGATCAGAAATCTCCTCAGTTGTTTGGTAAAATAGTCATTGATTTATTAGCATGTGTGTACATACTTACTTGTAGTTTTTATTACCCCATAACACAAAACACTTGTTTTTTGCTGCTTTATTAATGACCTCTTAAAATATTCTAATGACTTAATTTGCATTTTTGGATACTAACTTTTATATAAAAACACAATGTTCTTCATGTTTGGTGCAGGTACAAGGGACAAGCTCCAGATCTAATTGGCAAGCAGGACAGTGTATATGAAGGTAGTTGTTTGTTTTGAGAGCCTCTTTATTTTACACGTATTTTTATATATACTCTCTGCTTAACATTTGTTACTAAAATATACCATGATGTGTGTTTGTATTTATGTACATATTAACTTGAATGTTCTATAGTAACAACCCTAGTTTGAAAGTCAAAGGATAAAGGACCTGAGCTCAAATATTAGTTTTACCACAGAAAGCTAACTTCTGTTTGTCAATTTTTTTTCCCAAGGTAGAAAAGAGATGTAGTACATTTTGATTTCCATCCTAATTATAAAAAGTGAAAAATAAAAAATTGAGTTGACCATCAATTTTTCTGGAGTACTCATTTACTTGAAATAACCTGTTTAATGATTATGAACAGGGTTAAGAACATTTTGTTGGTCCCAAAGTTTGTTTATTGGTTGAAACCTCCATGACCAGCTCTGACGTTTACAATTGCTTATTTTGTTTTCAACTATACTGACTCTTTTCCCTTTCTCTTGTCTCACTGTGCCTCAAGAATGCAGTTTGGTCAGGTCACCAGGAGATGATGCCATAGTTTATGTTGTGGATAGTGGACTTTGAATCCAGCTGCATTTTATTTTATTTTTATTTATTTATTTTGTGTGCATAAGGTTCTGGGAATTGAACCCAAACGCCCTTTACCACTGATCCACATCCCCAGCCCTTTTTATTTTTTATTTTGAGACAGGGTCTTGCTAAGTTGCTAAGGTTGGTCTTGAACTTGTGATCCTCCTGCTTCAGCCTCCCAAGTCACTGGGAATACAGGCATGTGTCACCATGCCTAGCTAATCCAATTGTATTTTAGATGTGTCTTATAATCATTGCCAGCAGAGCTAAATCATGGTTTATATTCACATATCATATATCTGTTTATTTAAATTCCAGAAGACTGGGACATGTTAGATGTTGATGAAGATGAAAAGCTGACAGGTGAAGAAGAATTTGAATTGCTTGCTGGACCACTTGGTTTAAATGACCGACGCATTGTACCAGAACCAGTTCAGTTCCCTGACAGTGACCCACTAGGAGCATCAGTGGCAATGGTCACAGCTACCAATAGTATGGAAGAGACTCTAATGCAAATAGGTAAACTGAAATCCTAATTTGCATTGATTTTATTGTCTATTTTAATTTGTTTGTTAGATAAATGGTAAGAAAGTGGTTTAATATTTTCTTACCTGATTAAGTCTCTTTAGCCAGTTGTTTTAACATTTTAAAAGTATGATATAATATTGTTTTGGTTTATTTGTGTTTATGAACTATTGAAGTGATAAAAGGAGGATTTATAAAACATGAGTAAGGAGTTTTTAAACTTTGTTATAAGAGAATTCTTTGACTAAAAATTATTGTGTGGTTTTTTTGTTTTTGTGTTAGAGAAAATATGGAATTTTTGTTGTAGGGAATACAAAATAAGGAATTAAGACAGTACTGGTGACTTAGTCCTTTATGTATACTAAAAGCATATTTTTAAAACTGTGTCTTTCCTATATCTATTTATAGTACAAATGGTTGGGATGGTGGCACACGCCTATAATCCCAGTTACTTGGGTGACTGAGGCAGGAAGACTGCAAGTTTGAAGTCAGCTTGGGAAACTTAGTGAGAGCCTGTCTCAAAATTTAGAAAATAAAAATGGCTGGAGATGTAGTTTAGTGGTGGAGTGCTCCTGGGTTCAATCCCCAGTACTAATGGGCAGAAGGGGAGGTAGGTAGGTAGGTAGGTAGGTAGAGATGGATCTGTCAATAGAAGTGACATATGAGCAAAAAAATGTATTCAATAGAAACTTTCTCCTATAGTAGAAAATATAATAGGTTGTTAACTTAGAAATATCTAAATTGGAACTTAGAAATATCCAAGTTTCTTTTAAGGAATTTTCTGTATAATGAAGTTCCAGATGAACAAAACACACCGGTTTTTCTGTATTTCTTTGCAGGCTAGAATCTAGGTAAAATAGAAAAATTTTTCAGTAGTCCAGATACTTTTCTTTCTTACCTCGTTGAGAACTAAACACAATCCTGTTTTTTCAGGTTGCCATGGCTCTGTAGAAAAAAGTTCCTCTGGGAGAATAACATTAGGAGAGCAGGCAGCGGCTCTCGCAAACCCTCATGACCGAGTGGTGGCTTTAAGGAGAGTGACAGCTGCTGCTCAAGTTCTTCTGGCTAGAACCATGGTCATGAGAGCACTGTCCCTTCTCTCAGTCAGGTGAGTGTTGTTTTGTGTTAAATAATGCTAAGTTAGCTTCTGGTATTTATTAGATAGGAATCTGATGATATTTGGGAGGATGAGACAGAAAACAAATTTTTTTTTGAGACAGGGTCTTACTATGATGCTTAGGCTATCCTTGAACTTGTGGATCTTCCTGCCTCAGTCTCCCGAGTAGCTAGGGTTATAGGCATGAACCATGGTACCTGGTTTACTTAACTTTCTTTTCTACTTTATTATTGTTATTAGTATTGGTGGGGGTTGGCAGGGGAGAGACTAGAAATCAAACTCAGGGACTTGAACATGCTAGTTAAACACTGTACTACTGAGCTATGTCCCCAGTCCAAAATTTTTGAAATTTGAATATACACTGATGAATGAAAGATGTTAGACATAGTCACTGTTATGATTCACTAATTCAGTCACTCATTCAGTTAATACTTAGCTTTTTTTTTTACATAGAAAATTATGCCATTATACTGAGTAAATGCATACATTTTATTTTGTTATTTGAAATTAAAAACCAAAGCTATTGATCCATTTCAAATAACAAAATTAGATGTGTGCCATTTATTCAGTATAATTATTTTCTATGTAAAAACAAAAAGCTAAGTAAAAATTAGCTGAGTAAAAATTAAAAGGTGAATGTTTCTGCAGAGTCAGCCCAACTATATAGCAATATCTCCTTGCAAATTCTATCATAGGGACTCTTGCTTAGTTCATATTTTGAACTAAGAATACCTGAAAGACATCCATTTAAGAAAAACTTAAGCAGAAGTATTTGATGGCAAATCAGCAAAGAAAAAAGAACCCTGAAAGAAAAACTCAAAATAAAACTTAGGACTATGTGGTATTAGCTCAAGGATAGACAAATAGGATAATAGAGAAGAACAGAGTTCAGAAACTGACTCACACATGTATATAATTTGATTTGTTTGATTTATAAGTGGTTTACACTGCAGAGCAATGGTTAAAGAATAGTCTTTTCAGCAACTAGGGCAACGTCAGGTGGTTTACCCACATAAGAATAAGAAAATGAGTCTTGACCCCAAACTTAACACTACATAAAATAAATCATTCCAAAATTGCTCTTAGATCTATGTGTATAAAACAATAAAGTTTCTATAAATAATATAGAAGAATTTATTCTTGATCTTAGGTTAGAACTTCGTAAGTCATAGGTGTCCACCATACACAAAAAGATTGATAAATTACGTTGCATTAAAATAGAAAACTTCTGAGGCTGGGGTTGTGGCTCAGTGGTAGAGCGCTTGCCTCGCATGCATGAGGCACTGGATTCAATCCTCAGCACCACATAAGAATAAATAAATAACATGAAGATATTGTGTCCATTCACAGCTAAAAAAAAATAAAAAATGAAAAAAAAATAGGAAACTTCTGTTTAATAAAAATCATTAAGAAAGTAAAGAAACAAACCATAGAATGGGAGAAAGTACTAGCAATGCATATAACACGTGATATATAGAGAATTCCCATAAATCAAAAGGAAAAAGATAATTCAAAAGAAAAATGAGCAAAATACCCATTTTTAAGAAGTGCTTCACAGAAGAGGATTTCCAGATGGCAAGTAAACATGAAAAGGTATTTAAACCTCATTAGTCTTAAGAGAAATGAAATTATTAAAAGCCAATGATATCCTTTATACCCATCGGAATGACTAAAATTTAAGACTTGAGGACAGGAGTGAACAAGGCTGTGAAACACCACTGAGAAAATAGAATGATTCAACTATTTTGAAAAACTGTCTGCTAATACCAGTTAAAGCTGAACATGAACATACTGTATGATCTAGCACTTCTGGGTATATACGCAACAGAAATGCGTCTACATGTGCACCAAAAGACATATATAAGAGTATTCATGACATAGCAGCCTTATAGTAGAAACCACCTGATTGTTATCTGTATGGACAAATGGATTATGGTAGATTTCATTTATATGTCAATGAAAATTAATAAACTGCATAATGCAATCACATGGATGAATCTTTTAAAAAATCTTGAGCAAAAGAAGCTAGACATAAGCCAGGCACAGTGGTGCATGCCTGTAATCCCAGCACTTTGGGAGGCTGAGACAGGAGAATCACGAGTTCAAAGCCAGCCTCAGCAATGGTGAGGTGCTAAGCAACCTCATAAAAAAAAAACACAAAATAGGGCTGGGGATGTGGCTCAGTGGTTGAGAACCCCTGAATTCATTCCCTGATGCCAAAAAAAAAAAAAGAAGCCAGACACAGAAGAGTACATACTTTATTATCCTACATATATATGAGTTCAAAATTACAAAAGTAATTTATGGCTTTAGAAGTCAGACAGTGTGGCCAGGCTTGGTGGCACGCACCTGTAATCTGGAGGCTGAGCGGGAAGATCACAACTTTGAGACCAGTTTGGGCAACTTAGGGAAACCTTGTCTCAAAATAAAAATAAAAAAGGGCCAGAGAGGGGCTGGGGTCGTGGCTCAGTGGTAGAGCGCTTGCCTCGCATGCGTGAGGCACTGGGTTCGATCCTCAGCACCACATACAAAATACATACATAAATAAATAAAATAAAGGTTGTTTAAAAAAAAAGGGGGGCCAGAGGTGTGACTTAGTGGTAGAACGCCCAGTACCAAAAAAATAAATGAATAAATCAGAAATGTGGTAACATTTGAGGGGTATAGTGACTGACAAGAGCCCAAAGTAGGCTTCTGAGGTACTGCTATTAATATTTGTTGGTCTGGAGAGTAGTTACAGGGGGTTGCTCATACTGTGAAAATTCATGCTACATGAAAATTTCTTACATGTTATAATCTGGTAATTTGGTGATACTTTAAGTGTACCCCAATATTTATTGAAATAAGAGAACATTTAGCTTGCATAATATTTTCGACATTTATTAAGATGTATATGACTAGCAATAGCATAGCTTTCATTTTATTCTGATTTTTGATGCTGTGGATGGTATGTGGGGCTCCAGATAGTCCCTTAAAAATGTATTTTCTTTATCCATTTGAAGTATTTTCCTTCCCTGGCAGTGGTTCCAGTTGTAGCCTTGCTGCTGGTCTTGAGTCTCTGGGGCTAACAGATATCCGAACGCTGGTTCGATTAATGTGCTTGGCTGCAGCAGGAAGAGCTGGCCTCTCCACCAGCCCTTCTGCTACAGCAGGCACCACAGAACGTTCGCGAGGCAGTCACAGCAAGACCAGCAAGCCCATTTCTTGCCTGGCGTATTTGAGCACAGCAGTGGGATGTCTGGCATCAAACACTCCTAGTGCTGCAAAACTGCTGGTGCAGTTGTGTACACAGGTAAGCTCGCTTCAGTATTTATCCTACTGCATTGCTTATTTCCCTCTGATCCTTGAAGAAATTTTTATATGAAATATTTTTGTTCCAAAATTGTATGTAAAAATTAAGCCTGTTTATTCTAATTGCCTCTTCAGAACTTGATTTCTGCTGCAACAGGTGTAAATCTAACCACAGTCGATGATCCAATTCAGAGAAAGTTTCTACCAAGTTTTCTCCGAGGAATTGCTGAAGAGAATAAGCTTGTAACCTCCCCAAACTTTGTTGTAACGCAGGCCCTTGTGGCATTACTAGCAGACAAGGGGGCCAAACTGAGACCTAACTATGATAAGTCAGAAGTTGAAAAGAAAGGTAGGTTTCATACTTGTTAAAATCTTCTAATCAACTCATGTTTTAAAAAATGTATTTTTGCATTGTTGTATGTGATAAATAACGTGAGCTTCTTAAGTTTAGAACATAAAAGAAGTATGTGGATACTTGTTCACTGGGTATGGAAGCAAGTATTAGAAAATTCACCAAATTAATATACAGATTGTATTTTGATTCACCATAGATAGTAATCCTGGTAGGTTTCTTTAATAAAATTTAGATAAAGGCAGTGTTATAAAATAATTATACTTTTAAACACCACTGTGTAATCAGTGGCTATCTTCTACCTTTCTTTCTCTCCGTTTTTTTTTTTTTTTTTTTTTTTTTTTTTTTTTTTTTTTTTTTTTTTTTTTTTTGTGGTGCTGGGGATCAAACCTAGAGCTTTGCACATGCTAGGCAAGTGCTGTACCACTGAGCTATGTCCACAGCCTGAATCCTGCTTTTTTGTTGTTGTTGTTGGAGACGGTTTCACTAAATCACTGGGGCTGATCTCAAACTGGAAGTCCTCCTGCCTCAGCCCTTTGAATATCCGGCATTACAGGTGTGCACCACTGCACCTGGCTTCTACCCTTCTCTTCTTCCAGAGTGTTTGGCCAAAGTAATGGGCTTTTGGATCCACCAGCCCAGTTGCTTGACTAGGCTGTTAAAATCTTTTTTCTGCCCCCATGTGATTGAACCCAGGTTCTGTGCATGCTAAGCATGTGCTCTCCTACTAAGCTACAACCCCCATTCCCAAGATATCTGAGCAATGGAAGCCAAACTGTTATTCCTAAGGGTAAGCTGCCTCTGCCTGAGCATTAAAATTATTTCTACTGCATTTCTAGCCTACTGAAATCTTAGAGCAAGGACTGTTTATTGATGTATAATAAAATGTTCATTTGCAGTCAATTGGATTTATTATGTAATTTAATATGAAGTAAATGCTTTATCTCTTATATGTATATCTTTGTGCCATGATTGCTTGCAAAGTGCTAATTCTTAAAAGAAATGGGTTAACCCATTTTTGTTTGTTCATCACTACCAGCTCTTACCTGGGCATCATTTCATTGTTTTGTTTAAGCAGGTTTAATTGCCCAATTGTATGCCTATCCTTCCTATGATCCTTCTGCTGTAGGCCCTCTGGAGCTGGCTAATGCCCTGGCAGCCTGCTGCCTCTCCTCTAGGCTGTCCTCACAGCATAGGCAATGGGCTGCTCAACAACTTGTGCGCACTCTTGCTGCGCATGACCGTGACAACCAAACTGCTCCACAAACACTCGCTGATATGGGAGGAGATCTCAGGAAATGCTCCTTTATCAAGTTGGAGGCTCATCAGAACAGAGTATGTATTTTGAGTCTAAAGTGTGTTAATCACCTATATAAAATAGAATAATCTCTGTTCAGCTCAGTTTAGGTCTTTGTTTCTCATCTCTCTTTCTGCCCCCCCCCCTTTCTCACACACACACACACACACACACACACACACACAATTACCAAGATTTGCTTGCTAGTTACCAACTCTGCTTTCTTTGTCCATTGGGTTGATATAACAGCATGGAAATAGGAGAAATCAGATGGGAGATTGCGGGGAGGGAATCTTGAAGAATTAGTTTCACAAAAGATAAAGGCTTATCTATGCAAAAGGAAAAGTAATTGGACTATTTTAATCTAACCTACTGGGCTCTGATCAGTGATAAGGACATTTGGAAGATGAAGACTGAACTGTGTTACTTAAGTAATTTTAAAACCACTTCTTAGTCTGTCAAATGACATTGTCATTTTATAGAACATACATGTGTTAAAATATTTATATTTCGTTGAATTAAATAAATGTTTAGTCAAGGGTTTAATATGTCTTAGATAATTCAAGTGAATTTGGAAAAGGTATGTTCAGCAACAATCAAGTAAGTTCTGATTAAAGGATTTTATCATTTGAAAAAATTCTATCAAATTAAAAAGAATCTACCATGAAACAAAGTGTCCATGCTATAATTCAATATGCATGATCTCATTTTTTTTTCTAAATGGCTTGCAAATATATACTTACTTGAAGTATAATTTTAAAGTACTATTCCTAATTTTTCTAGGTAATGACATGTGTTTGGTGTAATAAAAAAGGTCTCTTAGCTACAAGTGGCAATGATGGCACCATTCGAGTGTGGAATGTTACCAAAAAACAATATTCACTGCAACAGACCTGTGTATTCAACAGATTGTGAGTGCTTGAATCACTTGTATAACATTTAAGAGAATCCCAAACATGTCTCACCTTGGTTGTTAATATAATCAAGTTGTCACTAAAGTTTTTAAAGTTTTTCTTTTTTAATAGTATTATTAAATCTCCAATATGTATTTTTACTTTCCAGGGTAGTAATTCAGAAAAAATAATTACAAATTAACAATATTTGGACTTACTCAGGGTCTACTAGCAAATAAATGTTAAATTATATAAAACAGGTTAATTTTTCAAGGATTGTTTAGGAATTAGAGTAATTATGTCGCTTATATCAGAATGCAGCATTTTTTATAACATTATAGCCAGCTGTAGGTATTTCTTTTCTGAGGACTTTCCTAGAGAGATTAGGTAAACAGAAATTCAGTATATTCTGCATAATAATCATGTGTACAACACATATAAAATCAGCATGTCTGTGTTAACAAATTATGTACTAATTAAATGAGAAATAGTACAAGCATCAGTCTGCTATTGTGTACTCTAGTCTTTATGAAATCTTTATTTTAAAGTTTGGGGTTTAGTTTATTTTTGAATAATGAGGATTAGAATTCCATACAGTTTGTTGTATTCTAGGGAAGGGGATGCTGAGGAAAGCCTTGGGTCACCCAGCGATCCAAGCTTCTCTCCTGTTTCTTGGAGCATCAGTGGCAAATATCTAGCTGGGGCTTTGGAAAAGATGGTGAATATCTGGCAAGTTAATGGTAAGAGTCACACAAATACTAGTCAACTACTGAGGCTACTATTTATGCCTGTTAACCTTTTTTTTTTTTTTTTTTTGAATTTTTTTTTAGTTGTTGATGGATCTTTATTTTATTCATTTATTATTTAGATGTGGTGCTGAGGATCAAACCCAGTGCCTCATACATGCTAGGCAAGTGCTCTACCACTGAGCTATAGCCCCAGCCCACCCTGTTAACCTTCTGAGTCCAAACAGTGGCTTCTCTATACTTTGAAAATCATAAATTGTTTAACAACTGTGAAATCTCTGTACAATGTGATTTAAATTAGAGACAAAATACTCATTTCTTGACTTTTCTTTCTTGGAATTTTAACCTAATAGTTGTAAACTAAAAATTCTTTTAGTGTATCACTAAGTAGGATTTGAGGAGAAATAGTGTTCACTGAATTTTAAATTACATAACCTTCTGGATCACTTGAATATTTCTATTTATATTTGTTTTACAGGTACAAATTCTTGTTGATTTTTATTACACTTTCTAGAAAATAAAATGTCAGGTGCAATGGTGCATATCTATAATCCCAGTGATTCTGGAGGCTAAGGCAGGAGGATTGGAAGTTCAAGGCTAGCCTCAACAACTTAGCAAGGCCCTAACTTAACAACTTAGTTAAGACCTTGTCTCAAAATAAAATTAAAAAGGGATGGGGATGTAGTTCAATAGTAAATAGACCTGGGGTTTAATCTCTCATACCAAAAACAAAGGCAGGGAAGGAAAAAAAGAAAAAAAAATATATTGTAATCTTGGGCTTAGTATTTTTGTTCATTTTTACATATTTGAGGAGTAGGTGTTGTACTTCAGTTATTTGGGGAATAGCTAGCCTTTACCCTAGATAAATTACTCTTATTAATTTGGTCAGTAATTATTAGGAGAGATCTTAGGTATTTGGTATTTGCCATTAAATATTTTCCTTTTTTCTCTCCTATAACGCTGTCATTGTTGTCCTATTAATAGTTTTAGAAAACCTATTAATTGAATAATAACTTAAGAATCCTGTCTTCACAGACTTATTAGTAGGCTATTATAAATTAGGAACTGCATTAAATATATTAATAAATTAAGTAGCATTTCTTTTTTGTTGTTCTTGTTATTTTTCTTAAATAGTTAAATAACAAATAGTTAATAATTTTTCCCTCTATAGGAGGAAAAGGATTAGTAGATATTCAGCCTCATTGGGTATCTGCCCTGGCTTGGCCAGAAGAGAGTCCAGCTGCAGCCTGGTCAGGAGAGTCTCCAGAACTACTGTTGGTGGGACGGATGGATGGATCTCTAGGACTGATTGAAGTTGTTGATGTGTCTACCATGCACCGCCGAGAACTGGAGCATTGCTATCGAAAGGATGGTAAATGCACTTGTGTCTAGTTGAAAAACTTTGCCCCAAACCACATAGATTTAGTGTTTTGGCTCTTGCTTTTAAAAATGCTGAGTGAATATTACTTTTGGGTTTTATTTCCTAAATCATCTACTTGGTGCTTCACTTGAATTAGTTACTGAATTGAAAGATATTTCTCTTCAAACTTCTCTGCCAAAATGTGATTTAATATTATTATAATGCACATTAGTCATTTATCCTGTGTGTAAATGACTGACTTAACATTGGTAGCAGGTTATAAATCTCCCTTGAAAGTGGAATTGTCCAAGAGAAAAAAAGATAATAATCATTGGTAGAGATGAAATTGTTAACAAATGAGTGAAACTGAGGAAACTGGAAAAGGTGGAAAATTCCTGGTTTGAGAAAAGATGTTTGGAAGTATGTTTTCCATTTATTTTCTTACCATGTACTGTGAATAGGTAGGCATCTTAGTAGTTTTAGTTAGTAAGTTTGGGAGAGTGGTATAATTTCAAAGCTCCAAGTGCCTGCTTACATGGTACTTCATTAACAGAGTGGAAGAAATTTTTGGGTAGCTCAGTGGTAGAGCACTTGACTAGCATGTGTGAAGCTCTGAGTTCAGTCCATAGTACTGCAAAAGCAAACAAGGCAGAATAGAAGAGGTTTTTTTAAAAAATTTAATCTTTAAAAAATAGTTCACAATATTCACAGGGTTCAGATATTTAGAAAGTTTTAGAAGGTATAGAGTGAAAAGTCTTTCACCTATCCAGTCTGTTCCCACACCCCCAATTCTATTACAGATACTGTTTTTTACTTCTTTCCTAGCCTTTCAGTGTTATATAGGCTTAAAGAAGCAGATAGTTTTGATAGAATGTGGAAACACACAGAGTGGGGAATATTAAATTAGCAGAAGAAGGTACAGGTCATTTTCTATAACTTGAGTTATTTCACTTCTCAGTCATTAGTTCAGCAACTTAAAATAAACCAGAGAATTTGATTGTTGTCTCTTTTTTGTAACAACTACCTGAAAAAGAATAAAAGATTGAAAATGAGGTAGGTACTTTGTCACATAAAAATGACTTTTAAAGTGAGTTACATGTAAGCCTTATGGTACCCTTACTTTTTGTCTAATGCATTAAAAAGCTTACTTTTTGTCTAATGCATTAAAGAGCTATTTGGAAACTTATAGTGGTTGCAGTAGCATATATTTGTTTCAAAGTATCTTTTAACTCAAAATAACAAAAAAGTCGCTCTCTTCTTTCCCTTGTTATTATCATGTTAGTGTCTGTTACTTGCATTGCTTGGTTCAGTGAAGACAGACCATTTGCAGTGGGATATTTTGATGGAAAATTACTACTGGGAACAAAGGAACCACTTGAGAAAGGAGGCATCGTTCTAATTGATGCACATAAGGTAAACAGGTCTTCACCAGATAGTTGCTTTTTCTTGCTTTTTATTCAGTACCACTTTCTTTAAGATGTTTACATCAGATGTTTACATCATATTTAATGTTATATTGTTATACAAACTCTTTAGTCCATGTATGTACATAGAAAAGTCTATGTTAAAAAAAATCAAGCCATGAAAAAAGTAAAACCAAAATAGTGATATGGGAATATGCTGGGAATACTCCCTGTTTGAAGTGCCTCCTATTAATGCCAGAAATTCCACTCATGAAGATGATTCTTTTATTGGAAACAGTTTACTAATTCAGATGTATACTGGACACCTAGGCAGGTAACATAAATGCATGAAATCTGGAGTTGGAAGGTAATGGAAGGAGGGTTAAAAAACATCCGAAGAGCATATGATCACAATCATGTAAACACAAAACATGTTGCACATTTTCATAGGTGTTTATTCATTTGGTGACAGGTACTACTTCTTTTTTAAAGTTTCTTCTTTTTTCACAGTGTCAGTGATTATCGGTCAGTAAAAATGACTCTTAAAAATGAACATGCAGATGAAAGATAATTTACCTCTTGGGAGTCAGAATTTCATAAATCATTCTGCATAACATTTATTGATTTTTGACTGCCACAAATATATGAAACAGATTATATTATAGGATGAGTTGATTTAGTGATTGGAAACGACATGGCAGTGTCTGCTTGGCATAAATGTTGATTTCAAAATAATGGAGTTATAGAAATATGCCATAAATTATTGAATTTAAAGTATTTGTGAAGGAAACATTATTCTGATTTTTCTCTCCCCCTACCATTTTAAGGATACTCTTGTCAGTATGAAATGGGACCCAACCGGTCATATTCTGATGACATGTGCCAAAGAAGAAAATGTGAAACTCTGGGGACCTATTTCTGGATGCTGGCGCTGTCTACATTCACTCTGTCATCCATCTATTGTAAATGGCATTGCTTGGTGCAGCCTTCCAGGGAAAGGATCCAAGTTGCAGTTACTAATGGCTACGTATGTTATAAATTGTGTGTGTGTGGGGGGGTGTCTTAATTTTTATATTAGTGTAGACTGTTATTTGCACTAAATGTGGCTTCTCAGTAGTCTAAACAGCTTTTTTTGCCAGCTACTGTTCATATAATTTGTAATACCATATAATCACCTCAAAGAAATAAAAAGTGCTTTTCCAGTGTGAAACTTAGTATGTAATCTTAGTATGTAAACTTAGTATGTAATCTTAGTGTGTAATCAATTTTTTTTAAAGTGGCTGTCAGAGTGGCTTGGTATGTGTTTGGTGTATTCCACAAGATACCACACAGACCAGTATGACTAGTTCAGAAGGATGGTGGGACCAGGAATCAAATTGCCAGGTAATGTTCTGGTATTTTTGAAGACTTTCTCTGAAATCATAGGTAGTATATGTAATCAAAGTAATTCTCCCTCGGTAAGATACTTAGCACAATGCCCTAAAGAGCAGAATCCCTTAGAGAAATGTAAATAATTGTCACATTTTGTATGCTCTCTGAATTAGTTTAATTTATTTGAGTCAGACACCATAATTGTTAAGGTGAAATATTTAATGCATATTGAATAGTGACCATTATGATGGTGATGAATAGAATCAATGCTACTTATAAGCCAGTTGTCAGTTGAATCTTTGGTACAGTGAAGTAGGAACACCATGGGTGCAATCCTGCCCAGAGTATCATTCATAAAAAATGAAAGGCACATAAAGCTGAAGTTTTAAAAATTAGACCATTGGCTAAAAAATGTTCCTGTCAGCATGTTCCTATGTCTGGAACTTTGAAATGTAGTCATTTCTGCCAATTTGAAGAGTAGAAAACTAGTTTAGAAATGGATCTGAAAAGATAAAACTCAATTTGATAAAACTCAGCAAAGGAGAACCAGACTGATATTTTATTATTTACTCAGTCAGGCTAACTAATCTTTATGAGAGAAGATTAGTTAGCCTGACTGACTAACCCCTAGTTTTATACTGAAATGTAAAATTTTCGAGAATGAATTGTATGTCTTAAACCCATAAATTGCTTTAATTTTAATGAATATTAAAAATAATGATTGCAGAACGGATATAGGAAATCGGCAGGAGCCAAGTGTATTTATCAGCTACGAGGACACATTACTCCTGTTCGAACTGTTGCCTTTAGTTCTGATGGGTTGGCCCTGGTGTCTGGTGGACTTGGTGGGCTCATGAACATTTGGTCTTTAAGGGTAAGAGCATAGATTTTATCTTTATGTTAAGGGATATTTTTACATTAACTTAAATATATGTGGTAAAAATTAACCAATCCTAGGAATATTTTATGTACTAATACCTTGAATACCTAATAAACTCCTTTAAGAATACTCAGCCCTTAGAAAAACAATAACAATCCACTGCCCTTTAATTTTTCTTAACTGTTGATAAATATTTTTTAAAGTCATCGAGGTCCTAGTTAGTAAGCACTTAGACCTTGTTGAATTTAGCTGAAGTGTAGATTTTAGAATATGTTTTTATGAATATAAAGTATAAATTTTAAGGTTAAGTAATGTGTATTGACAAATATATTTCGTTTTAGGATGGCTCTGTCCTGCAAACAGTTGTGATAGGCTCTGGAGCTATTCAAACCACAGTATGGATTCCAGAAGTTGGGGTAGCTGCTTGCTCAAATAGATCAAAGGTAATGTTGCAGATATATCGATTCATAGGATATAAGCCTATAAACAATTTTAGAAATCATGGTCTAAGCATCTTACTTCATGGATTACCAACATATCCAGAGAGATTGTTATCTGCTATAGATAATGCAACTATTTCATGGTGGAAGGAGAATTAAAACCCAGATCTTCTAATTAATTGTCTGGTACTCTTTCTACTATTCTGCGGGCTTTGAAAGAAAGGACTTAATTGAGTGATTTTATTTCCACTGAAAGATATAAAATGGATTTTGACTTTCTGTTATGATTTTTGGCATAGCACTAAACTATCTCAAAAGAATTTTCTCTGGAAAAAAAACCGACTTGAGACATTTAATTCAAGTATGCAAAATATATCTTGGCTTTCAAACTTAAGGCTCTAATAAAAACACTAGTCATCCTGCTGTGAAGTAATTCAATGATGTGATATCTCCTACTGTAATTGTTTCTCATCCCCTTAAATATTAATGCCAATGAGCTGTTTTGGTTTACATATTATGTGGTTAAATGATATTAAAATAATCCATAAACCTGCATGAATAGTCCTATTAGAAGTAAAATATAAATGTTAACCAATTCTAAGAATATTTTGCAATACCCTAGGTAGTAGTGGGCTATGTAAATACACTATAGAGCCAGAGTAGAGCAGTTTTACTGCTTTGCAAATGTGTTCCTTAGTTGACAGGGAATTGTTTCCTCTACTATCCCTGTGGTTATATTAGATTTTAAAAATATACTATCTACCTTGTCTTACAAGTCCTATGAAATAGGAAATAATTGGCATGGTTTCTTAAAGAGAATAGCTATGCCAAGGTAGCTTACAAATAGCTATGCCAAGGTAGTTTACAAATTTTATGATTCTTATGCACTCAATTTTATGGACTGTTGTAGTGGTACACTCCTGTAATCACAGTGACTCAGAGACTGAGGCAGGAAGATCCCAAGTTCAGGGTTAGCCTCAGCAACTTAGTGTAGCCCTGTCTCAAAGTAAACAATAATAAGAGCTAGGCATGTAGCTCAGTGGTAGAGTATCTTTGGGTTCCAACCACAGTGCCAAAAAAATAAAAATAAAAAGACCATTTCTACTTACACAAAATTTAAGATGTTTTGAAGTTCCATAGAAAAAAGTACAGCCTTTTGGGAAATAAATGTCTAAAATGCAGAAGTGTTTAATGTAGTTACTGGAAAGAATTTCTCAGATTGCATGGTGATAGCATTATCTTTTGTGTTTTACTTAAAACAAATTTGTTATCTGTCATGATTTATTTTCAACCAGGATGTTTTGGTTGTGAATTGTACAGCAGAGTGGGCCACTGCCAATCACGTTTTAGCAACCTGTAGAACAGCACTGAAACAACAGGGTGTTCTGGGATTAAACATGGCTCCCTGCATGAGAGCATTTCTGGAGCGGTTACCCATGATGCTTCAGGAGCAGTATGCCTATGAAAAGGTAACTCATTGCACTCACTTCTAGAGATCCACAGGTGCTTGGTGTTTTGGAATTTGAATTACAGCTTTAAAATTATTCCTTAAGGACATGAAGTCTGAGGAAAATAGTGTGGATATTTGGACAGAATTGAATAAAGTCAATTGTGCTGAAAATAGTTGTTCAGTATTCCTAAGCCTTTTCTTAACTTTATTTTTACCAAAATAAAATAAAAACACAACCCCCAAATTTGTATCATTAATATCATTCTTTGCCAGATGATTTTTTCACTCCAAAGCTTCTTAAAATATCTATGCCTGTGGGTATGAGCTTCCCTTTTCTGGCCCATATATCTGTTTATGTGTGGCTTTGCATTAAAATTGGGGTTAGGAATGGATGTGGATGTTAGAGTGTACATCCTCGCCATGTACCAAGCACATTTTCATGGAAAGTTTAGAAGAACAGCTAAGACTGAGCTGAGTAGGGTCATTAAATGCTAGAATGAAGAACTATGGAATTTGGACCTGTTGTCCAGGCAGATCCTCAAGTAGCAGCCTGCCTTTTAGCCCTCAGTAGTCACAGTGTGCTACCCATAGGCAGGACTCTCTGGGTTCTGTTTTTTGCATTTTTTTTTTGCCAAACAACATTAATGTAATCAGTTATTACTATACCTAGTTAATTTCACTGAAGTGTTTGCCCAAGTTTTCTTTTCTAAGCCCTCAGTCCCTCACAGAGTTGCTCTGCCATGACTAGGAAGTAGCATAGAAGAGGATGGGATTTTCTTTTGGTGACTACCAGGGTTCTTGGTAATGGTAGAAGAGAGTAGGCCTCCATGATTTAGTTGTTATCTCCCCCGCCACTACACACATACCTTCTATATTCAGTCAGGAAAAAAATAATATATATTAAATGCAATGTGATAGCCTCAGTTGGCTACTGGAGCATAAAAGGAATATTAGTGGGAAAACCAATAAAGTTCTTTGATTTGGTTAGTATTATACTACCAACATTAGTTTCTTGGTTTTGCTAAATGTACCGTGGTTATGTAAGATGTTAACATTAGAGGAACCTAAGTAAAGAGTTTATAGGATTTCTCTGTACTGTGTCTCTAATTCTATAAATTTAAAATCTTTTGAAAGTAAACATCTTAAAATAGTAAACAAAAAATGATTACAGCTTTCAGAACATAGTAAGTTAATTTAGAATGTTTGGTACAAGCTCTTCAACATGACCTATCTTGCATTTTCTCTTAGCCTCATGTGGTTTGTGGTGACCAGCTTGTTCACAGCCCCTATATGCAATGTTTGGCTTCCCTTGCTGTGGGACTTCATCTGGATCAGCTGTTGTGTAGCCCCCCAGTGCCACCACACCACCAGAACTGCCTCCCTGACCCTTCATCCTGGAATCCAAATGAGTGGGCCTGGTTAGAATGTTTCTCAACCACCATTAAAGCTGCTGAAGCCCTGACCAATGGAACACAATTTCCAGAATCTTTTACTGTTCCAGATCTAGAGCCTGTTCCAGAGGATGAACTTGTATTCCTAATGGTAAATGTAACTCAAGCAGCTGTTACTTGGAGCTGAGATTGTATCAGGGGTTTTTGGCATACAGAAGACGCTTAATAAGTTTTTGCTAGCTGGAATAGCTAGAAACATGTCGTTAGATAAACTGAAAATATTTTTCTTTCAGGTGGTCATTTTCAATCTGATATGTCTCTGTGGTGACATGTTGATTATATGAGAGCTGAGTTCTCGTAAACCTATGGCTCTCAGTAACCTAGTTCCACATTTTTCTGTTTTTTCCCATATATGTGTTTGTTTATTGCAGCATTTTTTTCATGGTCAACTTGTAAGATTTTATTTTTTAACTTTTTCCAGTTAGTTATGCATGGCAGCAGAATGCATTTCATTTTATTATACACAAATGGAGCACAACTTTTCATTTCTCTGGTTGTGCACAATGCAGTCATACCATTTATGCAATCATGCATGTACCTAGGGTAATAATATCCATCTCATTCCACCATCTTACCTCATGCCCCCTACCCTCCCTCCCCTTTGCCCAATCCAAAGTTTTTCCATTCTTCCTATGCCCCCTCCCCCCATTATGGATCAGCATCCACTTATCAGAGAGAACATTCAGCCTTTGTTTTGTTTTGTTTTAATTTTTTAGATGTAGATGGACACAGTCCCTTTATTTATTTTTGTGTGGTGCTGAGGATTGAACCCAGTGCCTCACATGCTAGACAAGCATTCTACCACTGAGCCATAACCCTAGCCCACTCGGCCTTTGGGTTTTGGGATTGGCTTACTTCGCTTAGCATGATATTCTCGAACTCCATCCATTTACCTGCAAATGCCATAATTTTGTTCTCTTTTAATGCTGAGTAATATTCCATTGTGTATATATACCACAGTTTCTTTATCCATTCATCTATTGAAGGGCATCTAGGTTGGGTCCACAGTTTAGGTATTATGGATTGAGTTGCTATAAACATTGATATGCTGTGTCACTACCACATGTAGATTCTAATTTATTTGGCACTTCAGTCATGCTTTGAATTAGTGTCAAATAAGAATATGAAAGAGAATTCAAATTGTCATTTCTTGTTGATTATATTTGAAAGTGCCTAGGTGTAGAAACTATGATGTAGGTAAAATATTTGTATAGACAGTGCATGATAGAACTTGATCTAACAACTCCTTTAATTAGTTACGATTTATGTATACACACATTTGAACACATAAATATAATATAAAACAGACAAATATGAATTGAGGAAAATTATCTAAATATAGATTATTTTAATCAAGAAGCATCCTTTTGAACTCATTTGGCACAAATCTGTCATTTTGTAGATGCAGAAACTGAAATATGAAATGATGATGACACCTACCCACAGCTGCACATTCACGAAAGTGGTAGCTCCTATACATGCCCTTGCACCTGTGGGTGCTCAGTAAATAAATGATTGATTAGCTTTGACTCACCAGAGCTTTAGTGAAAGTGTTTATAATAAAACTATTAAATAATAACTGCATAAAATCAAATTTGAAATGATTATAAAGCTGTTCTTGCAGGGTATGGTTACATGTGCTTATTATAGTCTTAGCTATTCAGGAGGTGGGGCAGGAGAATCTCTAGAGTCCAGGAGTTTGAGGCCATCTGTGTCATAGCAAGACCCCACTAAAAAATAAGTAAGTAAGTAAGTAAATGAATAAATAAATAAATAAGTAAATGGCAAAACAAAAACTCTACTTGCTCTTATTTTGTCATACTATTACCATGATCCTTTTTGGAAAGAATTTGTTTTTAGAAGACTTTATTATTAGGAAAGAACAGAAATTGTGACAAATAAGCAAGATTTTGATACTGATGTCTTCCCTGTCTTACAGGATAACAGTAAATGGATCAATGGCATGGATGAGCAAATTATGTCTTGGGCAACTTCCAGACCTGAGGTCAGTAAAGATGAAGATGACTATATGGTAGTTCTCAGTCAATCTTTTGATTCAAAATGTGTGTGTTTTGTGTCCTGGTGTCTCCCATGGAGCCTGGCACATGTTTGATACCCAGTACATGCTCGTTTGAACAAATGGATGAATCTAAGTTTTAGGTGATTGTGGTTTTCTAGGACTGGCACCTGGGAGGTAAATGTGATGTCTACCTGTGGGGTGCTGGTAGGCATGGACAGCTGGCAGAAGCGGGAAGAAATGTAATGGTACCTGCTGCAGCTCCCTCATTCTCACAGGCACAACAGGTAACTAACAGGGTGAAAAATGGAGAGGAAACTTGGGAATTGACTATTCCAGTTCCTTTGCTGTTAGTGATTTATTGTGGGATAAAGCTTGTCCATTTCATAGTCTGCTGTGAGGAATCATTAAATAAACTCATGATAGGTAGCCTCCCAATAAAAGCTTGCTAAGGTTTTTATCAGACTTAAGACATTCTGTTAAAAATTTCTAAATTTTTCTTGCTTCTAAGTGTAACGAATTAACAGCATGATACATTAGGCCTACATAGTACATATTTATGGAAGTTTATGTACTCCTTATCACTCCTTATGAGTGATTCTCTTTTTGGGTCCACAAACTCCCTAGGATCTTTAGCCATACTTCATTGATATCATTCCCCATTTCTAATAATCATGGTACCATATTTCCAAACCTTTCTGAGATTATTGCTTTCTCTTTTGTTCTTTCCTACTTCAGCTATGTCAGAATTCAGTGCTCGCTCTTATATACATCCCCTTTAGTTTCTCCCTCCTTCTCAGTCTTTAATATTGCCTCATCACCCTTCTCACTTTCTTCTTGTATCTGTGTTATATTAATGATACTGTTTTAACTCTGCACCATTGGCTGAAATCCCTGTAGATAACATGGTTCGAAACTATCTTAGATAGTTAAGTAAGCAGTTTTATAGTAATATCTCTTGGTTAAGTAAGCAGTTTTATAGTAATCAAGAGATATAGGAAAACCATAGTTGATAACCTATCCCCTTTAGTTAAAATGATAGAAGAACTGATGTGAAGGTATCCTTGAGATACATGGAATCATTCAAATGTTTGCACGTTCAAGTGAAATAATAAAAGGGTAATATTTTTAATTGTTTGCTTTTTTACTAGGTCATATGTGGTCAGAATTGTACATTTGTCATCCAGGCCAATGGTACAGTGTTGGCTTGTGGGGAAGGAAGCTATGGCAGATTAGGACAAGGAAATTCTGATGACCTTCACGTGCTGACAGTTATTTCAGCTTTACAAGGTAAAATTGTTTCTTAATTTTGAAATGTTCAGAAATTATGACTTAACTGTAAAAATATTTGCTTATCTTGCAACTCTTCTCACACCTTTGTTAGATAAAATCATAGGTTTTCCACTTATATTTGAATTCTCTTTAGGTATATATAGAGTTTAATTTATATATTTGAAGCTATATTATTTTGCAGGCTATTTATAATATCAATGCTAGCATTCAGTGATATATTAAATAACTTTTTTAGACCCACTGATGATTGTTAACCAAATTTTTTAAAGTTATAAAAGTATAATTTGACAACTATTAATAGCAGTAGCAATCAGGCTTGTGTTTCATTAAAATCAAAAGTCAGTTTATATGGAAATGTGCAAATGGGCATCTCTAGCAGAGTTCTGTGAGACTTGGTGAAAGAAAACTTGTGGAAAAACCGAGGAGTGGGATAGCAGGCTCAAATGGTGGTTCCATTCCAAGTTTTCTAAGGAATCTCCATACTGCTTTCCAGATTGGTTGTACCACCAGCAATGTATGAGTGTGCCTTTTCCCCCATAACCTCACCAACACCTATTGTTGTTTGTATTCTTGATAATTGCCATTCTGACTGGCGTGAGATGAAATCTTAGGGTAGTTTTGATTTGCATTTCTCTGCTTGCTAGAGATGTTGAACATTTTTTTATATGTCTGTTGATGGATTGTATATCTTCTTCTGTGAAGTTTGTGTTCAGCTTTTTGGTCCATTTATTGATTGGGTTGTTAGTTTTTTTTGGTGTTAAGCTTTTTGAGTTCTTTATATATCCTGGAGATGAGTGCTCTATCGGATGTGTGTGTGGCAAAGATTTGTTCCCAGAATGTCAGCTCTCTGTTCACTTCATTGATTATTTCTTTTGCTGAGAAGAAGCTTTTTAGTTTGAATCCATCCCATTTGTCTATACCCAGAAGACTTAAAAAAGCATACTACAATGCTGCAGCCACTTCAATGTTTATAGCAGCTCAATTCACAGTAGCTAAACTGTGGAACCAACCTAGATGCCCTTCGATAGATGTCTGGATAAAGAAACTGTGGTATATATACACAATGGATTATTACTCAGCAATAAAAGAGAATAAAATTATGGCATTTGCAGGTAAATGGATGGAGTTGGAGAATATCATGCTAAGTGAAGTAAGCCAATCTCAGAAAACCAAATGCTGAATGTACTCGTTGATAAGTGGATGCTGATCCATTATGTGGGGAAGGTCATGGGAACAATGGTAGAACTCTGTACACAGGGGTGTAAGGGGGTAGGGGACATGGGGACAGTAAACGTGGTGGAATATGATGGTCATCATAGCCCTAACTTATGTATGACTGCATATATGTTGTGATTCTATACAACTTACAAACTAGAGAATTGATATGTTATCCTCTATCTATGTACAATGAATCAAATTGCACTCTATTATCATGTAAGCCTAAATAGAACAAATAAATAAATTAAATATGAAAAAAAAAGGCAAAACGTTGTAATATATTTAAGAGTATATGGCATTCAAAAAAGAAAAAAAGAAAACCTGTGGAAAAACCATTGAGAGAGCTCCTGGTTTGCTCTCTAAGTGAACTCTCATTGATTCTGACGCCTAAAAGGAAAGCACAGAGGGCATTTTAAGTAAAAACATATGAGTAACACTTCAGAACAGATTCCTGGAAAGTTCTAAGTATTTTTCTGGAGATCTGGGTGGAAAGAGTGCAGCAGTGGGTATAGGAACATTTGCTGGTAGCCTGTCTATATTCCTTCTGGTCCCTGGCTTTGGGACCTTGCTCAAACTTACTAGATTTCTTTGTGACTCAGTGTCTGCAATTGTTAAAGTGTTGATAGTAGTATCTGTTTCCTAGGTTCTGTGTGAAAATAAGCAATGAGAAATTTCATGTAAAGCATTTATAAAAGTGAATAGAATACAGTCATTAGTGACTACAACTGTAGTCATCATCTTCCTTGTCATCATTGTTATTTTATGTGGCTGCTTCCAATTTTGCCATATTTGGGGTACAGATTTGATTTAAAACAAGTTGATTTTTATTTCTGTAGTACCATTTTGGTGTTTTCAATTCTGAAGGCATTCTGTAGTAACTGTAAATAGAGAAGTTTTAATGTCCAGTGACACTTGTTGGATTTCTGCTCTGTTCCAGGCTTTGTGGTAACCCAGCTGGTGACTTCCTGTGGTTCTGATGGGCACTCCATGGCCTTGACAGAAAGTGGTGAAGTCTTTAGCTGGGGAGACGGTGACTATGGTAAACTTGGCCATGGGAACAGTGACCGGCAGCGGCGGCCTAGGCAGATTGAGGCCTTACAAGGAGAAGAAGTGGTACAGGTCAGAACATGGATAAGTTTGCCTTTGAATGTAAATGTACTAGTTGTTGAATAGCATTCTTAAATTTAGGTAACAGGAAATAATAGTAAGAATGTATTATACAAATATTGTAAAAGATCCATTTTTTGATTGTAGAGATTCATTCTTGTGCTTGTCAGAAGTTCAGATGGGCTTTGGCATAAGAATGGACTTCCTTTTTCCTGAGCCAGCTGGTTGGTACAAGATAGGGTGCTACAGGCCCTTGGAAGAAACTCTAGCAGCTTACTTAGGTTCTGTCATTTTTGTTGTACAGCTGATTTCATGTACATTTTCTGAAAAATCAGTTAGTGATCCAAAATAATATGGTAAAATTACATAGCACCCTAGAATTTTCAAAGAATTTCCCCATTCATTATCTCATTTAGTGTAGGTCAGTTAATCACAGCTAAAGAGAAGCAACAATTACTCTAATATTTGCAGTTTAACTTGGTTTTCCTGAGGCTGGTGAGCAGAGAGTTACTTGGGCAGATAGAATATATTGGTCTTGAAGATCCTGACTTGTCACTGAAGTTTATTGCTACATTAATAAACAAAACTGTATGATTTATTTCTTTCTCAATATCCCCTCTTCTTAAAAACTTTTTCTCCTTGGTTCTGTCCTAGATGTCTTGTGGCTTTAAGCACTCAGCAGTGGTAACTTCAGATGGCAAACTGTTTACCTTTGGTAATGGTGACTATGGTCGTCTGGGTCTTGGCAACACCTCTAATAAAAAACTTCCTGAGAGAGTGACTGCACTGGAGGGATATCAGATTGGACAAGTATGGAATAAGTCAATAATGTTTTAGCTGAGATTAATTTATCCCATCTGTGTGTACTTAGACATTCTCCTTTCAGGAAGGCCCAGGATCACTAGTTGTACTTCTGCACATTTTGGTTGGTCTAGTTGATAATTTTTCATAACTTTTCCAATGTGAAAATTCACATTTTTGGGCAAACAAATCATGTCCTTATTTCAAGATGTGAATATTTTAAAACCTCCATAGAATGCTAATAAAACCTGCTACAAAAACTTGTAACAAGGGCTGGGATTGTGGCTCAGTGGTAGAGCACTTGCCTCACATGTGGAAGGCACTGGGTATGATCCTCAGCACCACATATAAATAAATGAATAAATAAAAGTCAATCAACAACTAAAAAATAAAATTAAAAAAAAAAACTTTAAACAACACCGATGTTTGTGGCTCCTTTCTAGCAGTCTTAAATTTGATGGCTGAACTGCATCATCAGTGGTAGCTACTGCTCTCAAGCAGTAGTTGGCCCTGTGTGCACATTGAGAGTATTGCCAGCAACAGAATAAGATAATGTTTGTCTTTTTTCCCTGTATCATTCCTTAGAAACTTTCTGGGGTGAATGAATATTTTGATTTGTATATAGTTTTTCATATCTTTTATATTTTTTTATTTTTAGTCACAGATATTTGAAGGATTTAACTTTGAAGAAGAAAGTTATTTGTGGATATTAGTAATTATTTCAACTAACCCATTTTGGTTAACATTTCTAATAGGTGCTGAGGCCAATAAAAATCTTTGGAAATACAGCCAAATTTTCTAAGGAAGTGGAAAAAATGGTCCCAGAGACAGGGTTATAGTGTTTTAGGTCTTAAAATTTGCTTTATTGAATACCTCTTATTTCTCCAGGTGGCCTGTGGGCTAAACCACACTTTGGCGGTGTCAGCAGATGGCTCCATGGTATGGGCTTTTGGAGACGGAGACTATGGAAAACTAGGCTTAGGAAATTCCACTGCAAAATCTTCACCTCAGGTCAGTCAGTAACTTTAATCTAGGCTTTCAGGTAATGAAAATTAGTTTTCATCTATGTCAGTACCTCTTTTTAGTTGGAAATAATTTATGTTTAACATTTTTGGTATTTAATAATGAAGTTTAGAAGCTTCTGTTGATTATTCTTGAATGTCTAGCATTCTAGATCTTGATTTTAAATAAGTCATTAATAGTTAAGCTGGATGTGAAAATTCTACAAGAATAAGCCTTTGTCTCTGTAGACAGCCTGAACACTACAGGACTATGTCCCATGTAGAGAAGTAGTAGTTAGAAACATCTCCAGGGTCTCTTTTAGAGGGAACCATGGACAGTCTTTGTAACCCTCTATTTGCAGCTGCTATTTCAGCTTATCATTACCACTGAATTATACAAGTGTGCATTTCCTTGTAAAAAAAAAATGGTATAAAGGAAATTTAAGTATATAAAAAAATATGCCAGAAACTGTTATTCACATCTTAGAAGGTTCAGCTCTGCAGAAGACTTCCCATGCAGTTATTTTATGTGCATTTTCTTGACACATTTGTGATGTACCAGTACTCAGTTTATTTTTAACTTCACATTCAACATTATCTACAGTCTGTGACATGATAGCTAGACTAGTGAATATTCAACTAGGAATGTAGAGAGAAAGGCATGCCCTTGCTGGGGGACATAGAAAGCAGCCATTGTCACCTCTGACAGCTCAGAAAGTCTAACAGGGAGCAGCCCATGGCCTTACGGGGTCTTGCATGGTTTTTAAAAGCTCATGGCTTTCCCTGTGTTCTCTGTTGCCCAGAGGAATGCTTCCACTTCATACGGGCCCCTGCACACTCTTTTCCCAAAATTTATTTAGTTCAGAGAGCAGTAGGATAAAAAACATTTAGGAGTGTGGATTTGGGTGGAACAGGGAGGTGAAAATAAGTAATTTTATTGGAAGATAGTCTTTGACTTTGTATAATGTCAGTAGGCAAATTCAAGAGTTTTTCCCCATCTTAAAGTATGTGCCTTACATTTATTTTGCAGAAAGTTGATGTCCTTTGTGGAATTGGAATAAAAAAGGTTGCTTGTGGAACTCAGTTTTCCGTTGCTTTGACCAAGGATGGTCATGTGTACACCTTTGGTCAAGGTAAGGTGTTTGTCAGCTTATATTACTTGTTTTGGGTATATAAGAGACATGTGCCTTCTCTTTGTATAGAAAGTGATCTGAATTGAGTAAATTTTGTGCTAAATGTTGAGTAGCCACTGTGACCCTCATTTACTTGCTACTTTCTGCTCCTGTTTAACTTTTAAGGACAGTCTACCCATGCATTAAATCTCCTCATGCCAGACCTTTACTCTGGCTGGAACTGTCCCTTCCCAGGTCTTTCCCTTCCTCCTTTCTACCACCTCTGCCATACTGACACAAATAGTGCCTAGACCACTAGTGCTCCTCTCTCGCTCCTCATCCCTTCAAGGGATTAGGGCTGCAGATCTTAAGTAGTGGAGGAATTCATAGGCACTCAGACTTCAGATCCTGAGTAGGTTCACAACACAAGAATTCCAAGTGGGATTCCTTGCAATTAATTCACTTTCTTAAGTGGAATCTGTTATTAAGTTGTTGTGACTGAGGGATGTGTGAGGCAGTTGTGAGAAAGAGGAAGAAGTAAACCATGACTGAAGTTTGTAGTGTTGAAAGAACATTGATTCCACTGACTGAGAAATAAGCTGGTTTGTGGGGAAAGGAGGTAAGTTTAGTCATGTTGAATGGAGGCCTTCTGCCCTAGATATATATGTACGGAAATGTCTAGCAGGCAGTTGAGAATTTAAATCTGGAACTACAGAAAGATTAGTTATAGAGATGTAGGTTGGAAACATTAATTATATAATGGTAGTTGTTAAAGCCTTATTAGTAGGATCTAAGAAACCTAAGGACAGTGTAGAATGGAAAAAAAAAATAGAGCAGAATTCTCGGGAATGTGAGTAAAGGGCACGTGAGCACAGGATGAAGACTTAGGAAAGCTGGATTTGAAAGGAGTGCTAAGAGAGGGAGCTGGTGAGCCAGGGTAGTGTGGACTCTCTGAGGGGCAGTAGGAGCTCAGGCTACTATGAGAAGGTTATGTGGTGTTCCCATAGGCTGGACCTTGAGAAGTGGCTACTGCAGTGGGCAGTTAGGAGCCAACTCATGGCTTTGAGAGTACGGTTTCAGAGCACTACAGAGGGTAGAAGTCAGGCTGCCAAAGGTAGCCATGCCAAATGAGCCTAGAGGACACTAAGCAGAAGAGATTGGCCTCTTTTAAGAAATTAGACAAGGTCAAGAGAGAGGTTGGATGGAAATTTGAGAAGAAAACAGGTTGAATGACAGCTTTTTTAAGAAGGCAAGAACCTTGAGGGCCTTTTTGAACTATGTGCCAGTTCAGTCAAATACGAGGAACCTCTTGGGTTTGAAATAAGCTACTGATTTAGATTTTTTTTTATTTTTATGAACAAGAAGTCGGTGGCATTTTATAAAGAATCAGCTTTGAACTTTTTGTTTTCTTAGAATTTCGTGTATTTTTCAGAATAGCAGCTTTTGCCCCAATGAGTTATATGTCGTTGCTGTTCCATCATAAAAAGTTAAATGACTTACTAGAAAATGGAAAAGGACTGTGATATGCCATCCATAACACTTGCTCTTATTTTTTCAGATCGCTTGATAGGCTTGCCTGAGGGACGTGCCCGCAATCATAATCGGCCACAGCAAATCCCTGTCCTGGCTGGAGTGGTTATTGAAGATGTGGCAGTTGGAGCTGAACACACACTTGCTTTGGCATCAACTGGAGATGTGTATGCCTGGGGGAGCAATTCAGAAGGGCAGGTAAATATCTTGCTTGCTGCTGTCTCTGTTCCAGAAATCTGACAACATTCTTCATTTGGGAAAGGGATATGGTTAGAAATTCATAATAGCTACTATAGTGCTCCAGGCACATCTCTTTGACATGGGACTGATTATTTTGTGTCTAGTTATGCATCTCTCTCTCTTAATTGCAGCAAAGGAAGTATTATGCCATTGTTTTAAAAACAACAGCAGGCTAGGTATGATGGCCAACCTCAACAACTTAGTGAGACCCTGTCTCAAAATAAAAAATAAAAATGACTGGGAATGTAGCTCAGTGATTAAGAGCCCCTGGGTTCAATCTCCACTATAGATAGACACACACGCACTTACACACACACACAACAGCAGCTGGGTCTACAATTCCAGGAACTCAGGAGACTGAGGCAGGAGGATCACAGGTTTGAGGCCAGCCTGGGCAGCTTAGGGAGATCCCATCTCATAAATGCAAAAGGACTGGGAATGTAATTAAGTGGTAGAGCACCTCTGGGTTCCATCTCCAGTACTGCAGAAAACAACAACAATAAATATCTGGCAGTATAGTAGAATAGTAGAGTGATTAATGGGATTAATTGAGCATGTGTGTATGTGTGTGTGTATCTGCACACACTTATAAGTGCCTGGCACATAGTATGTAGCACTGTATAAATATTTCCTACTATCATCATCATTGCTACAGTAATACATGAGATTAGGTACTGGGAGCATCAATTGACCCCCAGAAAAGGAAAGAATGAAACAATAATAGTTTTGTATTTTATAATGTAACAATATATAAAGTATAGGAGGAAGTCTTGTTATCCTCATTATTCACAGGTGTAAACTGAACCTCTGAGAGATTGAGAAAAGACTCAAAGTTAATGTGTTCAGCCCCTTCTGTATGTGGAGCAGAAAGAAACCTAGGTAGGAGATATCTAAGATGCCTGCTACAACAGTGGCTTTCAGCCCCATGTGCAGGGCCACCTCTCCTCCCACCATAAATCCTCAAGAACCTAAACTCATTGCCCTTAAACTCAAGAACCTAAAGTTCAAGGTTTAGTATTCATAGTAGCCTCCATTTGGCTCCTGTGGTCTCCTCATCTCTGCATTAGCAGGTGAAGAAGCTGCTCATGGCTATTTGCAAGTTGTCTTAATGAGAGGAGAGTTAATGTTGAAGATACCTTTGGGAATTCCCTGGAGAGGCTTCCGCGTGATCCTCCCTACTGATATTGAGTGGCTTAGCTGCTGTAACACTAGTGCCCCAGTCAGATCCTAAGAATAGATACCTGGAGGTCCGTGTATTTTTTATATATGTTTATTGTTACATAGACACCAGTGTGTTTCAGATAAAAACTATACAGATCATTCTTCTATGTTTTGACTTTCCAAGAACGCTGTCTCTTTGCAGAGATGGAATCCATGTGTATGTTCAATCCTTAGGACTAATCTACAAGGTTTGGAATGGCCTAGTTGCAGCTTAGGTTTTAGGACACATTCTGAGCTATGAGAAATGTTATGATAGAGAAAAATCAGAATTTCTTTCATTAATGTTGGTACTTGGTATAGATATTAGCAGATTTCATCATCTTGATTTCTTAATTTTTCTCTTTCTAATTGAATCTCTGTATATTTATTGTTTACTCTCAGCTTGGCCTCGGCCATACCAACCATGTTCGAGAACCAACTCTGGTAACAGTTCTGCAAGGGAAAAACATTCGGCAGATCTCAGCTGGCCGTTGCCACAGTGCTGCATGGACAGCACCACCTGTCCCACCAAGAGCACCAGGTGAGGGATGGAATGTCCATGCTTCTGCAGCTGCTCTTTCAGCAATACCCTGCTGCACTGTTCGCCAGTCCCAGGCTATGTCCAGCATCTGTCTGCAACAATTAAGCAAGCCTCCCCGCTTAACAACTAGAGCATATTTTGTGCTACCAGCACCATGAATACTTCACAGCAGGCCTTTCTCCTGCTGACTTCAGTATGAAGCTGTCCTTCTCTACAGCTCCAGAAGAAAACATATCACTTAGGCAAGCAAAAATTCCTGATTTTAGAGAAGTGACTGAGAAATGTTTTCCATATAAAAATGTGACAAATAAATTACTAAGGCTCACTTTTCGAAATAAAGATTAAAAGCCCTGAGACCATTTGTCACATTTCTCACCCCAGTTAACCATTTGAAATATGATGTCTGGGTATTGGCCCAGCAAATCCAGTTGCTGCCATTTTATTCCAGTGTGTAGCAGGACTGGTGGGCATTTTTTATGTTTTTGTTTTATTTGTTTTAATTTATTATAAAATCCTTACAGATCTACAAAAAGTCTTTAAAATATAATGTGTATTTGTGTGCTTAGCCAGCTGTGGGGGCTGGGGCTGTAGCTCAGTGGTAAAGCGCTTGCCTTAGCATGTGTGAGGCACTGGGTTCAATTTTCAGCGCTACATATAAATAAGATAGATGGATGGATGGATGATGGATAGATAGATCAATTGATCAATCCATCGACAACTAAAAAAAAATTAAAAGAAGAAAAAAAAAACCATCTGTGGGCACTTTCTGATTAGATCTAAGCTTGCATTCCCCCCACAAATGAGCCATTACCTTAATTGTGCATTTGTCTTTCTTACACAGGTCTTCATATTTGGGTTGTTATTCCAGCCCACAAGCTCTTTGTTTCTACTATCCTCTGGTGTCTATGGCACTAGAATTTCATAAGCAACTTCGTGCCTAAGAGCCTAAAACTCTCTTCCCCTTTTGCTAAACTCTCTACCTCTTAGTCACAGGTCCCTGGGGAAAACTTCCCATAGAAATTGTTTTCTCTTAAATACCCTAAGTCCAAGGTGGGGATGACTGCAAAATAAATTCTAAATAAGCAGGAGATGGTTTCTAGTTAATAGAATCCAGAATGAGCAGTGCTGCCCTGCACTGACTAATCCTCAGTAGCCTTCAGCTTCCAGAAGGATTTTACTTCCATTTCTGATCAGAGACTATAGTGTAGCAGTTAATTTAGGTTCAGACTCTGGGACCACATTGCAAGGGCTAAGTACTAGCTCCAGCACATATGATCTGAGTGACCTTGAGACTATTTCTTATCTGTAAAATGAGAGTAATACAGTATCTATTACAAAGAGCTATAGGAGTAAATGGACCAATTCATGTAAAGTTTTGAGAATAGTGCCAGGCACATAGAAAGTACTCAAGAAATATTAGCCTTTATTAAGAGGAGTAATAATACCTCTGGGAATCAAGCTGTACAGATCTTAATATATAGGAAACTCAAGTAAGTTGAGTATCTTGTTTTTAGTCCTTCATGTGCATTCATAAAGGGGGTAGCTGAGGATGCAGTCCTTGTAATCTCCTTTGTGCAGTGAAAACCCTTCATGAATCATGTAGCCTTTTATTCTGTCAAGGCCATTTTTTTTCTCAGATCCCTAGGGAATGTGAGAGGTGGCTGTGCCACCTTGCCCATTTCCATTTTCCAGTACTGCCTACCTGGTCCTCATCTGCACCCTTCATTATTACGAAGATGACAATTATTGAACACGAAGGAAGAATATGACTTCCTCCCTCCCTCCTTTCTTTCCTGCCTTTAGAACTAAGTCCCATTGTTCATTGGGAAACTAAATTTCAGAAGATCAGGTTTCCATAATGATCAGTTTTTTAAAGTTTTAAAAATCAACCAAGTGGATCAAAAAAATTAAGTTGAGTTAATGAATAGAGGAATAGATACATAGATGAAAAAGCAAATATAGCAAAATATTAATTATAGAATTTAGGTAGTGGAAATGGGTGTCCATTACACAATTATCTCAAGTTCTCTGTATTTTTAAAATTTTCACAATACTGAAAATAAAAGCAATGCATTTTCCTTCACATGTGCTCATTTGCTGTCCGGGCAGGTGTGTCAGTACCTCTGCAGCTGGGCCTGCCTGATGCAGTACCCCCGCAATATGGAGCCCTGAGAGAGGTGAGCATCCACACTGTGCGGGCCAGGCTCCGGCTGCTTTACCACTTCTCTGACCTCATGTACTCATCCTGGAGGCTACTGAATCTCAGCCCCAACAACCAGGTAATGTGCTAGGTGGGAAAGCAATGCCCTTGATGGGCTTACCAAATTCCAGAACCTTTCTTTTGGCCTTTGGAAAATTATGACATGGCCAATACTTCCTTTACTGTTTGATCCACAAGAAGCAGAAAAGACAACAGTTCTAGTCCCATTATGTGGCTGGTGTATTAGGGACAGTCCAGATATTGATAGTTGTGCTGCTGGCCACAAAGTTTTCTTCCTTCTGTGTTTGATTTGAGGAAGTATGAATGGCTAGGCATGTCATGTATTTTCTGCAAGGTCAAGTGGATAACTTAAGTGCACAAAGCTATTGGGCCATGGTCAAAGTTGTATAAATGAACCTGAGAAATTTAGCACACTTCTTTCTTTCCATATGAATGAGCATTCTGGGTCCTGTGGAGGGAAGGTCGGGGGAAATAAAGTAAATTTGGCTGATTTATATGCTTGTATAGAATAGTCCACTAATTCAGAAAGAAAGAAAGCCAACTTTGTTTAATATATAGACATGTCTTCCAACATGTATATCAGTTTGTAAAACTATTAGTCAGAAACCTTTGGGTAACCAGTGTTGGAGCACATAGGAGAGGTTTGATAGATCACTGTTAAAATTAATCAGCCAACCAGTAGAATACAGTGTAGCACTGAACAGATTGTAAATAGGTAGAGAAATGTTAAGCGAGAAAAGCAACTGAAATTATATATATAAATACATACGGAATAAAACTGGAAAGAAACCGTGTCAATGGGGTTATTTGGAAGGATTATGTATGATTTCCTATGTGTACTTGTGTGCTTTTTCTGTAGATTCTAAGTTTTTAAGAAATGGTAATCATACATTTTATCAGAAAAAATGTTTTGAAAAGTTACTAATAGTTACTGATACCCAGGTTTATGCTTTTAAACTGCATTTCAAAAAGAATTTATGTTCTAAAAGTGATAAGTTATTTAAGACACATCATTTCTGATTATCTTATTTTCTGTTACAGAATAGCACATCTCATTATAATGCTGGAACTTGGGGCATTGTACAGGGACAGCTGCGGCCTTTGTTAGCTCCAAGAGTCTACACTCTTCCAATGGTGCGCTCCATAGGAAAAACCATGGTTCAAGGCAAAAACTATGGACCTCAAATTACTGTAAAGAGAATATCAACCAGGTTGGCATATGTGTGTGTAATTCACTAACTAGCTGGAATTTTTTTAGATCAGTGTTACTCCTAGCTCATCTCTATGAGACTTAGTTTCCTCACTTATAAAGGATAGTAATAATATGTTAGTACCCGAGGGGGTCACAATGGACACAGCCCAGTTTGGGGCTGCTGTCAAGCCCATGTGTTCATACACCGATGGGAAGATACTATCAGGGATATTTGTGATGATCTGGGGAAGTTGGGGAGTTATATTTCATTCCCTACTGCGGTTTTTTTTTTTTTTTTAAAAGAGGACGGAAGTGTAAGCCCATCTTCGTTCAAATAGCAAGACAAGTGGTTAAGCTGAATGCTTCAGACCTCCGTCTGCCCTCCCGAGCATGGAAGGTTAAGCTGGTTGGAGAAGGGGCTGATGATGCTGGAGGAGTGTTTGATGACACCATCACAGAGATGTGCCAGGTACGTCCATGCTCAGTGTCCCTGCTGAGTTGCCCACTCTGTTAGTGGTTCTCTTACTGTTTCCAGTGATCACTTTGTCAGGAATGTTTTTATAAGTGTAGCAAGGATGCATTTGTAAGCCTCATGTGAAGTTATACTGTTAGTGCTGGATAGGTGAATTATAGCAAGGGTTTGGGAAATGCTTCCTGAAGATACCTTACCACATAAGTGTTAGTGCTTCACCATCTACCAATGACTCACACCATCTGTTATGCTATAATATTGGCAGAGGAAACAATAGTGACTCATAAGTATCTTTGTATAGCAAACAAACCTGGGACCACCCATGTGCTTTCTGATTTATTCTGGCACTTTTAGAACAAGGTAGAATTGCCAGGCTCCAGGGGAGTTAGAAAAATAAATGTTAAGTATTTAAGCCAGTTCCCACTTTAGGAGCCACACTGGCAGCTTTTCTTCCAGATTAGCTTTGTCTCTTCCAGCTTTGCCTAATATTGGGATTTTTCTGATAAACCCTATGACTAGAACAAAACTTGGCTATCATTTATTGAGTCTATTTGAAATTTCGGCACACCACACTCACAGACACCCCTACTCTTCACTGGATAGACTTTCTTATCCTGGTTCTTAATACTGCAAGAGATTTTCCACATGGAAGGTTTCCTAATGTTATTTAAAATGAAAACCAGAAAATTGCAGAGATGGCTGTCACATAGCATTATAAATTCCTCAAAGTATTCTTTTTTCAGGATGATCTTGAATATAATTGGTTTGTTCTCTTGATGCATTTGATTGTTATTTCTTAACAAAATATTCTTTCTTCTACAGGAACTTGAAACTGGGATAGTTGACCTTCTTATACCCTCTCCTAATGCCACCGCAGAAGTGGGTTATAATAGGGATAGGTAAGATGGTCAGCAAGTGTTTATTGAATGTCTAAAATAATAATAACAAGAACAGCAATAATAATGGCTCACATTTATTGAGAGCTTCCTATGTACCAGGCACTGTTTTAAGTGCTTCACATGTATTATTCCATTGAATCTTCATTATAACCCTAAGGAGTAGATACTGTCATTATTCACTCATCACAGATAAGGAGACAGACATTCCACCATGACTTGATATTTACTATGGGACCAACTCAATGGTAATATAGAGGAGAAGGGTAATTTAGATTTGATTATGAAACCTGACTTATTTCATGTTTCTGAAGGCTTACATGGTCTCCCTTTATTGAATTTTCTGCATAAGTCATTAAAAATCTTTATTACACTATCAAGTCACAGAGCTTAGTGTTTTGTAATTGCAGTCTATTCTTATGAATGCAAAATTTTAAATTTTGAATCCTGCTTCATGGACTTGTAAATAAATGAAATGATTATAGGAAATAGGGCATTCCAGAGCAGGTAGTCTAAGGATTGCTAGGGTATTTACTTGCCTTTTTATGGTTGTTCTAAAAATAACTAAAAATATGGTCCCCATGCTGTCAAAAATAGAAGCCTGTTTTCATGTATAGCTGTTGAGCACTCAGAAGTGATTAGGCTTGCTAAAGAACTGAATTTTAAACCTCATTTATTAATTTGTTGTTTTTTTATTAGTGCATTAGAAGTACACATAATAGTAGAATTCATCATTACATATTTGTACATGCACATAATATAATTTGGTCAGATTCATTCCCCAGGACTTCCCCTTTCCTTTTCCTCTTCCCTTATCTGTTCTACTGATCTCCCTTCTATTTTTATGAGATTTAATGAATTTAAATAGCCACATGAAATTAATGACTATTGTATTCAACAGCATAGGTCTAATCTAATGTTGTAACTTCTGTTTGAAATTTCCGTTGGAATTTTAAATTTTTCCTTCTCTAGGTTCCTATTTAACCCTTCTGCTTGCCTCGATGAACACTTAATGCAGTTTAAGTTCTTGGGAATTTTAATGGGAGTCGCTATTCGTACAAAGAAGCCTCTGGACCTCCACTTGGCTCCTTTGGTGTGGAAGCAGCTGTGCTGTGTCCCGCTCACCCTGGAGGACCTGGAGGAGGTGGATCTGCTCTATGTGCAGACCCTCAACAGCATTCTTCACATTGAAGACAGTGGCATTACCGAGGAGAGTTTCCATGAGGTAAGTCCTGGCCTGTCATGTTTCTGCTGGTGTTGACTTCCTGTATGCAGGCAAGTGTTTTCTGTTTAGAACCAAATATAGTCCTCCTCCTGCTCTCAGGCTGACCCCATGGCTGCTCCTAGCAGCTCAACCCCAGCAGTCTCAGTAGCTGCTAATGAGTAAAGTTGGCTCCAGTCCCTGGCTTCTGCTCCTTCCACTTTAATGTAGTTCTTTGTCTATTAGAGTGGAGAACCAAGGGAACCAAGGTGGAGAGAGAGGCCTGGTTGATCAGATTCAACAGACCTGGTTTGAGACAGAGAAATTTGACTATTTTTAACTAGTCAGATGAGTCAACACATTCTTACTGATCAAGTAGCCTGATCAGTCAGACCCATCCCATTTGCTTTGCTTTTTTTAAATATTTTTTTTAGATGTTGATGGATCTTTATTTCATTCATTTATTTATTTTTATGTGGTGCTGAGGATCGAACCCAGGGCCTCACGCATGCGAGGCAAGCGCTCTACCACTGAGCCACAGCCCCAGCCCCTCATTTGCTTTGTTTTTATCCTTTAAAATCTTGGCTATTTCTGTTGTGCAGTATTGTATCTGTGACATATTTTTTGTTGACATGTCTGCCAGCTAGTAAAATTGTTTTCATTTTTCTGTTCTTAGATGATTCCTCTTGATTCTTTTGTTGGCCAGAGTGCTGATGGCAAAATGGTTCCCATAATCCCTGGTGGAAATAGTATCCCACTCACATTTTCCAATAGGAAGGAGTATGTGGAGAGGGCCATTGAATATCGACTTCATGAGATGGACCGGCAGGTGAGCTGAAACCTTGCAGGAGGAGCACATGAATGCTTGGGTTTATCTCCAAATGAGAGCTGATGAGTTACTGCCACATTTGGGCATGTGTATCTACTGCTTTGATTTATTTGCACCTGTGTTTCAGACCATATTCAGAGAATTCTCAGACCAAATCTGTGGGTCTCCTATCTCCTTACTCCAGGCTTTCACCCTGGCATTCAAACCCTGTCTTCTCATTCTTCCTCAGTTTAGCACATCCACACACCTACTGCTTCCCACCCCTGCCTCCACCACCCCTGTTCTGGCTAGGTCAGTCATCCCCTAAACACTAGTCTTACAATCCCACAGCATTCCTCTTTCCCTCTTCTTTGCAATCCTTTAAGCCCCAGATAGGAATTCATTTTCTCAGACCTGCTTTCCTCTGGGTCCCTAAACTGTAAAGATTTTTTTTATCATAATTTGAGATCCCTTAAGATATACCACATACTTCTATGTGGTGGTCTAAGAACTAAACCCTAGAGTTTGGGTCTTATTTCTTTATTTTGTTTTTAAGACCTTGAATGAAGAATGTGTTTTCTTTTTCATTTATCTTTTTTCTGTTCTCATTCTTAAGCAAGCATTTAATAAATGATGGGAGTATGAAGGAGTGACATAGAAATGAATTGTGTGTCCACAAATGGTTCTTTTGGTAACATAACCATTAACACCCATTTCAATAATACTTATTTTCAGAATATATTGGGGTCTTCTTGAGAGCTGGGCACAGCTCTGTGGCTGTCAAGGTTTAGTAATCTGAAGTGTACATATTACATACCTTTTAATCCTGGCTCCTTCATTGACTTTGGCTTTGGACCAGGTCCAGTCAGAAAAGTATTTCTGTTAGCTTACTGAAGGTGGATTCTGTCTGTGATGCTGTTTATACAGCCAGGATTCAGGTTTTATCTCCAGTTTGTGAATATTTTTAATCTTCAGAGAGTAACTGACTAAAAATGTATTGATTACCTCCACACCAGGCATAGTGCCAGATACCCTCATGTGTAGTTTTTCCCATGGTCTCTGAGCTAAGAATTACTATCACTGTTTCCACAAAAGAAAGCACAAATCAGAAAAAAGAGGGAGTGTGCCCACAGCAGATGCAGGATCCCAAGCCAGTCTTCACTGCAGTTGTCTAGGTTCTTCCACTAGCCCTTCCTCTGAGGGACAGATTGATGCTCCACTTCCTTTCAGCCATGTTCTGTCATGCCCTGGCCGTGTCCTTTTCTCATTAATAAGGCCTTTTCCTCTTTCATTTCCTCTTCCTCTCTTAGAACTGAATGTCTTCCCATAACTTCCCCAGTTGTTCCCCTGCCAGCTCCAGGCAGCCAGCCCCATGTCTCAGTATCATTTTTTTCCAGTTTTTATTTTGCATTGTACCAGGCATGACTGCTTGGTTTTTGACCTGCTTTGGCTTGGGTATTTCTTGTAGACTGTCCCCATTGCCAATCCCCCTGTTCCTCAGCCCTGGGCACAACAACCTTAGTACCAGTCATAACCCTAGGGCCTTCTCCAAGATGTGGTTCCTGTTCATATTCTCAGAAGTTTTGTTGTTTATTGGAGATGATTTTGAGTTGGACAAAAGAGAAGAATTTATGAAACAGATCTTGAACAGTGATGAGTTTGTGTTTTAGGGTACACACTACTATACAACCTTAGAGGAGACATTTTTCTAAGCAGATGTTTGGGGCAGCCCCTGGCAGCTTCTGCCTTGGCATTGCCTAGCTAGGGTGTGCTCACCACTGTGCTAAGAGAACCAAAATGGTATAATTATGTAAACATTATTATAAGCCACATGGCTTCCATGTAGTTTAAACCATCATCAGAGTCATGTGGGCAGCAGTATTTATGTCACTTTTCAAATGACAAGATTAAAGTGATAAAGTTACCAAATAGTAGATCTGGGACTTAGAATTCAAGTTTCCTGACTAAATTCTTTGTCTTTCCTGATTCCCATATTTACCTTATTATTTGCGCTTTTCTTTTTTTTTTTTTTTTTTTTTTAACAGTGAGCACAAATAATTTTTATAAGAAGGATATAACTTTTTTTTTTTTTTTTTTTTTGGTTGTACTGGGGATTGAACCTGGAAGCATTCTACCTTTGAGCTACATCCCTTCCCCTTTTCGTTCTCTCTTTCTTTTTTGTGGGGGGGGGGTACCAGGGGTGCTTAACCACTGAGATACATCCCCAACCCTTTTTGGTATTTTATTTAGAAACAGGTCTTGCTGAGTTGCTTAGGATCTTGCTAAGTTGCTGAGGCTGGCTTTGAACTCGTGATCCTCCTGCCTCAGCCTCCTAAACTGCTGGGATTACAGGCGTACGCCACACCTTCATTTTGCTTTGAGATAGGGTCTCACCAAGTTGCCAAGGCTGGCTTTGAAGTTTGATTCTCCTGCCTCAACCTCCTGAGTTGCTGGGAATACAGACATGTGCCACCACACCTAGACAGGATATAACTATTTTCAAAAGAAAAATACAGCTGGGCAAAGTGGGGGAAAACTATAATCCCAGTGACTCAGGAGGCTGAGGTAAAAGGATGACAAGTTGGAGGCCAGTCTGGACAATGTGGCAAGACCATAGCTCAAAATAAAATGAAAGAAGACTTGGGATGTAGCTCAGTGGTAGAGTGCTTGCCTAGCATGCATGAGGCCCTGGGTTTGATCCCTAATAGTGCGCGCATGTGCACACACACAAAGGTATATACATATGTATATTTGTACGATGTATATTTTACAAATCAGTATATAGCTACATGCGTCCTCTAAGAGCTGCTTTTTTTTTTTTTGGTACTGGGGATCGAACTCAGGGGCACTCAAATCACTGAGCCGCATCCCCATCCCTATTTTATGTTTTATGTAGAGATAGGGTCTCACTGAGTTGCTTAGCACCTCGCCATTGCTGAGGCTGGCTTTGAACTTGCGATTCTCCTGTCTCAGCCTCCCAAAGTGCTGGGATTACAGGCTTGAGCCACCGCGCCCGGCTTAAGAGCTGCTTTTGTTGGTGAAATTCAGTGTCCACGCTTAACACAGTTTAACACCATACAGTGTTAGTACAGTTTAAAGCCATGTGTAACCAGGAATATGAGTGAGTAGCCACTGGGGAGCATACTAGGGGCTAGGATCTTGTGGGGAGAGGAGGCAGGTTCTTAAGTTGGACTTAGCCAGGACCAGAAGGAGTACAGAGTCCCAGAGCAAGGCAGAGCTCTAACAAGGGTGGTCCTGTTCACAGGCCTTAGGGTCGGGGAAGCAGACAAACAGGCAGCAGGTGCCCAGCCCAGTTGGGTCACCATGGGCGCATATCTTCTCACACATACACATGTTAAAATAAATACCCTCTCCCGGGAGCAGGTGGCTGCAGTCCGAGAAGGGATGTCCTGGATTGTCCCTGTGCCACTGCTGTCCCTTCTCACAGCGAAGCAGCTGGAGCAGATGGTATGCGGGATGCCCGAGATCTCAGTTGAGGTCTTGAAGAAGGTGGTGCGGTACCGTGAGGTGGATGAGCAGCACCAGCTGGTACAGTGGTTCTGGCACACGCTGGAGGAGTTCTCCAATGAGGAGCGAGTGCTCTTCATGCGGTTCGTGTCTGGACGCTCTCGACTTCCAGCCAACACTGCTGACATTTCTCAGAGGTTTCAAATCATGAAGGTTGATAGGGTAAGTGGACTAATCTTCTTTCCTTGGTAATGTCTGTCTGTATTTCTTCCTTTTTGCTTGCATGTTGGGAAAACCAAACTATGATCCTCAATAGGCCTGCTGATTCAGGCTTTAATCTTTGGAGTATCTAGATTTTTAAAATATCAAGCAGTAAAACTTGTTCAGTAATATCACTTAGCTTTTATAGCAAAGTTCTAAGTGGATATAGAAACCATACTGCAAGCAACAACCTTCCCGAATCTTCCAGCGTTTTCCCAAGTTAAATCTGAACTTGGTAGAAGGATTATCATGTTACCTTTGTCTCTTATTCTCTATGCTTTTTCATTGTGGAACTTGTGTGCTAGGTATAGCCTTGTTTGTTTGTTTTCCTGAAATGTTGTGTGTGTGCTGCTGTAGGGACCCAAAGATGCCAGGAGCAGCACTGACATGCTCTGCACTTCATTGAGTGGTGTGCACTGTAGGGCAAGTGGTGCTGCTTCTCTGTGGCCTAATGAAGTGCCCCAACTGCAGAACCCCAGCACAACTGCACTTTTGACAGGTGGCTTAGCATAAAAAGGTTTTGAGTCTGAAGTGCATGCTGCCATCAGGATCATCTTTCTCAAGCGTCCATTTGACCACATCACTGCCCTTTCAGACCTATCAAGGGCTTCTGCATTGACTCAAGGATATATGCCAGCAGCCTTAGCTGCCTTAAACACCTCCACAGTCTGGTCTTTGCCCCACCTTCTAGTGTCACCTCTTGACACTTACCATGTTCTGGCCATATGGGTTGCTTGCCTTTCTCCCCAGCAGACCATGCTGTTTTTAAACTTTTGTGGCTTTGTGTAGACTGCTTCCTCTGCTTTACTAAGTTCTCCTTCACACCCCTTTCCATCTATGCCTGGAAGCACTTACTTGTCCATTAAGCACAATGCTTGTGCTGTCTCCTCCAGGAAACTCAGATGCTTTCCTGTGCCCTTGCCCCATGCCTGAAAGCAGACCTAATCAGAACTCCTTCTCTTGGCCTCCTGAGCACTTGGTACATCCTTTGAGCCCAGCACTTACTGCGTTAAGCTGGGAGTATGTGCCTGCTCTGACTCCACCACACTCTTCCCAAGCCCTCCCTTATGTAGGAACAGGCAGTCTGTGAGCAGGGCCCTTGGTGTTTGATCAGAAGTGATAAGGTAAGTGGGATCTCTTCACAGAAGGCCCTTCTTCCAGTTTCACCTCTCTGGTTTTCCAGCAACTGTTCCTGGAAGTTGCTGTAGCCAAAGCTGTGCCTCTCCTGCTTTTTGAGGCTGCAGGCCTGTTCTTTGCTCCTGGGCTAGGCTCACTGATGACACCATATGTAGGGACAGTTATGAAAAGAGCCTTTTCCATAAATTTTCTTCATGACTAGCCAGCAACTATAAGTTGTGAATCTATCTTGTTGCTTCAGTGTGGTGGAGAGGAGGAAATAGTTCCCTTCTATTCAGCTCTGGAAACAACGCTTGCCTTATGTCTCTGCTGAATTGTTCTTGCCACCTCAGGAATTAATCCCCCACTAATCCCCTGCCTGGGGTTGTCAGCCTCAGAAAACTGACCACTTTGGCTATTTCTTTTGTAGCTTTTAGACAATTTTTCCAGTATCATAGTTAAGTAATCAGAGCCATCTAGTGGTGTTTCCTTTCCTTGCTGTTTTCAGTTTTTCTGCACTGGAGCTCTCTGTCATCACTGGCTCTGGTACTTTTAGGCTTTTGCCCCCACCTACCTCCCACCACTTTGAAATGCAGCCCCAACTGAGTGTGGGCTCTGAGAAGAAGGCTAGTTTCAGAAGGAGGCTGGGCAAGAAAGAGGGCAGGTTCTTTTTGTAAAACTTAATTTAAAAAAAAAAATTTACAGTGTAATATCATTACCATCATTAACAGATGATTTGCATTAGTATTAGTATTAGCCATTTTTACCTTTGTGTAATCCTTCCTAGTCTTGGCCTCAGTCATACACATTTTTACATGAGGTATCTAGATTTTTGTGCTACTTTTTTTTTTTTTTTTTTTAAACCTCATGATCTGTTCCAGGCACTTTTCTGGTTTGCTGTTGTCATAAGTATCATTTTAAATGACTGCATCACCATCAGTTAAATGCATGCACAGTGATTTAACTGCTCCTTCCTCATCTGGGCTGCATGCTGGCATCGATATTGAAGAATGTAGAATGCACCCTGGGAGCACAATGAGTGGCTCCCACAGCCAGTTACACCACCACTTGCTCTTTCCACTTCGCATGCTGTGCAGAGAATCCCTGCAGCTGGCTTCAGTGCTGCACCCTCTTGGTAGACAGGAACGACTCTCACTGCACTCTTGCTCTATGTCAGGCACTGTCAAAGTATATTCTCTTGAACAGTCCTGCCAGAGCTTATTGTTGCTTTTCACAAATGGGCCTTGGAGGCGGTAAGAGGAGGAAGGAAGCATCTTCACCAAAAACTTCGAGGGCTACAGGAAAGCAGAATTTGTGCTCATTCTGCCATGGCTTAGTCTCTGCTTTCACTGCAGGTGGCCATGCAGTGGTGTCTTTTTGCCATTGGGGTGGTGGTAATGGGCAGTCCCACTTCTCCTGATGCCCTCATGCCCAGTCATGGCTCTGGGTCTCTCTCTCTGCAGCCTTACGACAGTCTGCCTACCTCACAGACCTGCTTCTTCCAGCTGAGGTTGCCCCCCTACTCCAGCCAGCTGGTCATGGCTGAGCGCTTGCGCTATGCCATTAACAACTGCCGCTCGATCGACATGGACAACTACATGCTCTCGAGAAACGTGGACAACACTGAGGGCTCTGACACTGACTACTGACAACCGTGGGTGCTGTCACCCCTCCATTTTCTCAATAATGCTCACTTCCAATTTGATGTTGACACACTTTTATGGTAACTACATAGATGTTTTAGGATCATAAACCAACATTATAAACAGTGGCCACATTTAGTTACTCTAAATGTAACAAAGAAATTAGATGTTTTTATTTTTCTGTGATTGTACAAAAACAAAAAACAAAAGCAAAGTGCTCTCGGTCAGGTTTTTCCCTCCATATTTTTGGTCACTTTTGATAGGTTTGCATGGAACCATTTTGGTGCATTTTTAGTTGGGAATGATACCTTTTTGTAAACCCACCCAGTGAACATGAAATTGTACATTGTGTATAATTGTTCATTAGAAAGGACAGTTTTACATGAATATTTCACATATTTATTTTGTTTTAATTTGAATTGCCTGTGCAGGGTTCCTTATGCAGAGAAATAAAGCAGATTCAGAAATCAGAGCTTAGACTTCTTTTGTTGCTTCCAGTGGAGCTGCAGCCTGCGAGTCTCCGGCAAGGCAGACGTCAGCCTAGAAGGATTGAGCTTTGGTCTAGGTCAGTCTCACTTTGATGGCTTTTTGACTAATTCAGAAACATTTTTTCACATTTAGAGGGGGCTTCAGCTGGAAATGACATTGCAGAAGACTGTCATGAGAGGAGCCAGGGTTCACACTCCCTCTTGGCACTGGTTCTTCTGTCACCCTGGGTCTGTCTCACTTGTTCCCTCACCCTGGGCACTTGTGTCAGCCACAGGCCCAGCCTCTTGGCACCACCCGTCCTTCTCTGAACAGGCAGCACACCTACTGTGCAGCTCCACCAGCCAGCACCACATGGTACTGGCTCCACCTGCGAAGAACCGGAGAAGACAGAGCGAGCAAGTGATGGCATTCAAGAACAGGCTGGGTTTAAAACGATTTGTCACTTCTGCCAGGAGAGCAGCCAAATGGGAGGCGGCACAGAAAAGACAGCTCTCATTGAAAGGCACTTAGCCTATATACTATATAAATGTATGGCTGCGGACAAGTAAATGAATGTGTGAATGAATGTGAGTAGCAGTGTGCGGCTTTCACATTCTTAAACAAAGTTATGGTGGGGAGTTGTGCAGGGGGCTAGGGAAGGGCCACGCTTGGTACTTGAACCCAGCTCCTGTGGTCCCTCTGTGGTGTGTCTGTGTTCAGGAATGACAGAATGAGCGTGTGTTCTGGGGAAAGGGCCATCCTGAGAGCAGCCGTGAGTCTCTATGAGGCTCCAGCTGCCAGAACATGAGCAGTAAACAGGCAAGGGCTGGGCGGCTTGTCTCCTCTACCTGCACAGGTCCGTGCCATAAGCTGCTTCCACTGGACTTCCCTCCTCTTGAGGGCCTGATGCAGGTGTTTTTCTTGGTCCATGCCCTGTAGAGGCTTGGGTGGTGTGTTGTTTGCTGACCTCACTTAGTGAACAAATACTTGCAGTTTGTTTGTTTTTACCCTTAAGCAATTTCAAGAAAACTCTAACCACCTGCCTTTAGAATTTGATTTCCCCAGATTCTTCTCAAGGTATAGCTTTGTTATGGGCCTCTTGGCTTTGTGGCCTTTGCCAAAGAGGGCTACATCTGGTAAGCTTAGTTTTTAGCTTTTTTTTTTTTTTTCCTTTTTCTGATTTTAGTCTTTTTAAAATTCGTTCTAATTAGTTACACATGCCAGTAGAATGCATTTTGAACATTATAAATGGCATATAACTTCTCGTTCTTCTGTTTGTATGAGGTAGAATCACACTGGTCATGTAATCACATAAGCACACAGGGTAATGTCTGATTCATTCTACTATCCTTCCTGCCCCCATACCCCCTCCATCCCTTCACTCCCCTCTGTCTAATGCAAAGTACCTTTCTGTTCTTCCCTAGCCCTTGCCCCCTTATTGTGAATTAACATTTACATATCAGAGAAAACATTCAGCCTTTGGTTCTTTGGGATTGGCTTATTTTGCTTAGCATGATGTGCTTTTGCTAATAAGCTAAAAGTGGGCATTGAATCCTAGAGCTGGAGGGGAGGTCTCTAAGGGTCACATGATCTCCTTTACAGGATGGAACTCCAAGGCCAAGAGAGGGAAAGCACTGAATCACAGATGCAGCAGCACACTGTGGTAGATCATAGGAGGCTCAGTCAGCTCCTCCCAACATTTAGCCTGTGCAGAAACAGGCATGTATCCCTGCATATAAAACCTCCAAGCACCACCTCCCACTTCCTGGGGACTCTGGAACACCTGACCCAAATGAATGTGGCCTGATCTTTATGCTAGCCTGAGAGTCCTATGTACACCAAGCAGCATGGTATGGTTGACTGGCAGCTTCCAACCAGGGAGCAGCATCGTACCCCAGTGCTGAGGTGCCACATTCTTTTTCCCCTCATGTGACCTTGGCTGCCTTGACCAAAACAGATTTAAAAGATTTGACATTCCAGCAACCAGGGAAAGTCTGTAGTCTAAGAGTCTAGGAGGGCGTAAATGACCTACTTCCAGGTGGTCCTGGAACACCATCAGGCTCCCATCTGCCCAGCTTCCCTTTCCTGGAGGTGCCTTGTCCTTCTTGACTTTGCTTTTGCTGAGCTGAATCTGCTGACACCAACGTTGTTCTCGTAGTTAGAACCTATGGGAGACAGAGGCAGCCCTCAGGCTCAGTGCAAAGGTTCTGTCCTCCATCAAGTGATGCTGGCCCACCCATGTACAGACCCGGCTTGCTACTTCCCAGTGCCTGGGCCTTGTGGGCCTTGTCAGCCACTCAGGTTTTCTAGCCCTCCATGGATGTGAGGATACCTGCCCTTGCCTTGCAGGCACAACATATTTAGTCTCATAACTTTTTCACATAGAAGGTGGTATTGATACCATTTTACAGATGAAGAAACAGGCTCAGAGAAGTTATAACTTGGAGAAGCTGTGGACAGCAAAACTGGGAGGTGTACTCAAGAACACCCCTCACTCCCAGCTGTATATCTTCTCCCAACTAGAACTGAGTCCCTTGGCCTGGCCCAGTCCATAGCTGATACCCAGTAAATGTTGCTTAGATGAATGAGTTGGTTGATTATTTAAGCATTCAATGCCTCCTGGGCAAACCTCTGTGAAGACCTTGGAAGCTGTTTTAGATTGAGCAGGGCATGCCTCCTGATGGTGAACAGCAACTGTGGGAAGGCAGAGTGGAGAGCTGTGACTCATTAGTGCCCACCTTCTGGGAGCACCTAAAATGGCCCTTGACTCAGGGACCCAAAGCTCTCCTGGCCAGGGTAAGAGCCAGTTTAGAGCCCTGAAACAATACTGGACACAGTCATCAGCACAGCTTTGGTTTTGTGGTCACTATAATTTGGGTATGCGGGGGTTAGCCTGGGAACCTAATGGTCATTTACAGAAGTTTCCATGGGAAAGGGACTTTAGGAGGATGGAGGTTGCCCAATTCAAGCTCAACCTACAATTACCTCTGCTTTACAAACACAATCCTGATCCTTACAGAAATCCCACAAACAAGGTTTTCTAGCTATCCCTGATTAACATAAGGAAACAAGTTTGGGGCTTCAGGTCTAATGGATATGGGTCTATATTCCATGGAATATAGACCCATATCCATTAGACCTGAAGCCAGGATCCTGTTGTTCCCAGACTAAGCTACCAATTCAGGGCAAACAGGACCTTCTGGGAATTGGGACTTATTAGGATGGTGAAAGCAAAGCCCTGGGGTTAAAGTGACCATTTTAAACATTTAACACCTTCTCTTTCCCCTCCCTCCAAGCTCAAGCTTTCTTTCAGCACTGTTCACTGTAGTAAAAGGAGAATTGGTCCCTACAAGGACCCTTTCAAGTCCAAAGCAGTGCAGAATAAACTGGAAAGCCATCTGGAGGGAGCCTGGGTCCCACAGGCTAACAGTAACCTGACCCCCTCCACTGCAGCCAGTAGCATGGTGGGTCTGGCTTTTCACACCAGATTAGAAGGGTTTATGCCTGGAAAGGGCTTGGAGGGTTACCTTGTTCTGGTGTAAGTACTGCCCCAGCCAGGGGACCAGGAGGAGCAGAGAAGCCCTTCAGCAGTTGCCAGGTAGGTGGGGCGGGGCAGGTGGATGCCTTCCTACCTGCCTGTACCTAGAGAAAGTTCTGGGACTTTGTTAATGTTTGTGCTTAGGTCTGGCACCTGCTGGGATAAACTGACCTTTAGTTTTTATTTCATCCTTACTACAATCTGTCCCTTCATAGCTCCCTCCATCCCTTCTCTGATCCCTCCCACTCCTCCTTACTCTGCAACAGCCACACTGACCTCCTTACTCCTTCCCTAGCACACCAACCGTGCTCCTAGTCTGAGGCCTTTGCACATGCAGTTCCCTTGGCCTGGAATATTTTCCAGATGGCTGACTTGGTTCCCTGGCTCACCTCATGCCTCAGGTATCACCTCAATGAGGTTTATTATGTTGGTCAACCCATCCTAAGTGCCTTCCCCCACCCTTTTCTTTGCCAGCCATCCCCAAATCTCCCCTGCAGTTTCTCACTCCCCCAGTACTTACTACTTATGTGTTACTTATTACCCAGAATGGAAGCTCCACCAGAACAGAATATGTCCCGTTTATCCTTGCTTTTTCTCATTTGGGCAACAAATTAAGGAACCTGTGGTTAGGCATCAGGATGCCCTTTCAGAGCAGAGAAACACCAGGCTACTGACGCATGAAGGGTCTTGGTTACAGCTGACAGTGGGTAGAGCTGGAGTGTGAGCATGGCCCACCATTGCTGCTCTCCTGCCTCTTCCACTTACCCAGAGTTCCCCGTGTACTGGAGACTGCGAGCCCTTACTAAAGCCCTGAAATTAAAATTGGAAATGCCCACGTCCAGCAAATCCAACAGGTAAAAAATCTCGTTTTTTCACCACTTACAATGGTTCCACTATCATCATAACCTGAGTTACTGCTGTTGTTTTAAAATCGTTAACTTTTTTCCTCCAAATGACATACTTTTCCCTTAAGAGAATGGTACGCAGTTTACAAATAAAGAATGAGAACGGATTTTCCAGAATGGTTTCCGCAGTCCTCCTTGAACCACATCTGCCCCAGGAAAGACAAGCAGGGCGGGGTGAGCGTGGGCCAAGCCGCTAACCAGCCCTTTGGAGCAACACGACTCGCTCTGCAGAAGCTCTCGGAGGGGGAATACCAGGGCCCCTGGGGACTGCGGGCAGCGGCCGCAGCGCGGTCACTCCGCCTGGTTCCCCAGGGCTGAGCGACGGCCACAGCCCCCAGCCTGTAGGGAGCGCAGGCTGCGAGCTCCGCGTGCTTGTTATGGAGACCCAGCACGGCGGTCCGAGTCCCGGAGGGTAGCGCAGGCGCCTCCTGCCACTGTAGAAAAGAGGGGAATGGTGCTGTTTGTTTAGTGAGAACCACAGTGTTTTCCAGCAATTCGGTCGTTTAATCTCGCCTTCATCCTCTGTATAAAATCGTGATATGAGGTAGGTAAGCAGGCATCATCCCCAATGTGTAGACGGGAAGAACGAGGCTAAGACGACGCGGCGGCGGGCTCCGAGCCACAACGATCTGACACCAAGACGCTCCCTCCCAGGGCCACGGCTGGGCGGGCCTAGCGTGGCAGCAGCTTGCGGCGGGCCGCACCGGATGCTGACGGGCGTGGGAGCTGGTCGGGGATCATGGCCGCGCTGTGCTCGGCGTGCAGGGCCAGGCGCGGGCAGGCGGAGCGCAGGCGTAGCAGGCCGGCGGCGCTCACGTTGCGGCAGAAGTCCACGTGCAGCGTTTGCAGCGCGTACCCGTGCGCCGCCACGGCCGCTAGCGTGCGGTTGGTCACGCGCGCGCAGTTCTCCAGGCGCAGGACGCGCAGGCGCGGGCAGCAGCGCAGCAGGCGGACCAGGCAGTCGTCGGTGACGTGACCGCAGCCCGACAGCGTGACTGACGCCAGGTTGGGGCACCTGCGGGGAGAGCACCGTGACCTAGGGCCTAGAGGGGTGCGTCTAGCCGGCTGCAGTCTCGCACCGTGCAGAGGCTCACTGGCTTCTTCAGTGCATCTGACCGCATGCTACACGGGCAGGGGACTCCGCCTTTTACCGAGTTTGAGGAAGTCGCCGGCCATGAGCATCCAGGATTCCAACCAGGGCTTTCTGGGCCATTCCCCTAGCCCTTGCTGCAACCGCCGCACCCCCACTATACCCAAATCTTGAGGGGGTTCTTGGCTCGGAGTTTCAGGAGCCTCAGTAGGGGAACCCGGCCCCCAGAGACCCAAGCCTTCTATGAACCCAGGGCTGGCAGTTCCAGGGGATGCGCCTTAGACTCAATGCTTTGGCCATGGTCCCAGAAAACCTTTGGCAGGATTTCGGTGGGAAGAGGGGTTTCCTTGGGGAATGGCTTAGTGACATGGAAGCCGGGGAGGTGTACCTCTCAGTGTCGGTTCTAGGGCCCAGTTTGAGCTCGGTTAGCTGGGGGCAGTTATTGCATCCCCTGGACTCCAGCCTGGAACAAGTCAGCAGTCAGAGGTAGCTAGATGGGGCACTGAGGTATGTACAATTAGAGACACCCAGAGAGATGGCCCAGAAAGCTAAAGATCCCTTTGCTCCAGCCTCACCAGCACCTGCAGGAAAAAAGATCTTGAGCAAAGTTAGACTTGGCTTATTTTCAGTGTGCCTTTTTAACCTATCACGCACTGAGCCTTAGTTTCTCTGGGGTGGGGTGGGAGGACAGTGGGTGGGATGTTTACTACCTGTGGGGTTGTGAGGATTAAATGGGATTTGGGTGTAAAAAGCCTGCAACAGGGCTTCCTATCTGCAGCCGTAACTCACTTTCCTGCAAACTAGACCAGATTGCTTCCACTACAGGAGTGTCTCATGGGCCTGGGCCTGGACTCTGTAGCGAGAAGGAGTTGAGTCTGGCCTGGTCCTTTTCCTCATCAGCCTCCCCCTTAGTTCCCTGACTGTACATGGCTGATCTCCACACACTGTTGCTGGGGAGAGGAGAAGGAACTAAAATATACTGGCCCAACCACATTTCACACACTGAGCCCACACCTTAAGTTCATGTTCTTTAATTGCATCAACAGAGCTGGGGGACTCAAAGCCTTTTGCTCTTTCTGTGACACCAGGGCCCTAAGCTTAACCCATCCCATGGCCCAGGAGGTCCACTCCACACCTTGCTGGGTTGGAGAATTAAACCTGGTTCTCTTAAAGCAAGAACGCATAAATTCAGTACTAATCCCTCCTGCCTCACCCTCCTATAACCCTCATTTCTGAACGTTGTTAAAACTCATCCAGAAAACCTGGGCTGGTCTAATCAGGGCCTAGCCCCAAGTCCATCTTCTGTTTTCTTCCTTCCAGGTTTCAAAAGAAGAATGAGGGGCAGGAGGTTGATGTTTCCTTCCATTCCTGTCCTGCTGCCAGCCAACAACAGCTATTAACCTTGGGTGGCAACAAACCAGCCAAGCCTAGTTTTCCAGGAAGCCAGCCCAGCTTGTTAGGATCAAGGTGTTCTTTCTCAGAGGCAGGACAGGCTGGTGTGAGCTCTGTAAGCTCCCTGGCTGCTCTATCCAGGTGGAAGCTGGCCTGGTGGCCCAGCCTGTGTTGGAGGTGCAGTTGAAGATTCAATAGAGGATGTTTGGGGACATACTTATATTAAAAAATTACTCATTAATTATTCAATATTGATTTGAAATTCAAATTTAAGTGGGTGGTCTATAAAATATGGCAACCCTAGATGGTGGGCAAATGATAACACCTCTTGGAAGACTGGTTTGCTCCTTTGTAAAAGGAAGCCAAACTCCTGCCCTATAGCCACTGTGAAGATTAGTGAGTTCCTCAAAGGAGACCATTATTTATTGCTACTTCCAGAGTCTGGTTTGGCTCAGCTAAATCAAACACTCAGACTCTCCTTCCTTAGCAGCATTTCTCAGGCCTTTGGGGCTCCTTGCTAGGGCCAAAATGGAGAGGTGTGCTGATTGCTGAATCTGGGAGCCTGTTCCCAGGGCCTGTCCTTGAAACTCCAGGCCTAGCTGGACCTATCCAGCAGTTAATGGCTGCCAGAGAGGATAGCTGCCAAAGAGCAGGGACAGCTCAGCCCCAGTGCCTTTACAACAGAGGCAGCTTTGGGACCCTGAGGCTGAGGAGTGTTAGTAAATCAAAATTTTATCCATCTACTGGGAGCTACACTGATTCAGGGACTGAGCATCTGCCTTGGGCTAGTCTGAGGTGCCCAGAAGCAGAGGCATCATGATATTATTTGCACTTCCCTGGTTCCCCTACTCCTTCCCCAGAGCCAGCAATGCCAAAGCTGCTCAGGAACAAAGTTGCCTACCTGTCACACACCTGGAGGAGGAAATCACTGACCAGGCTCTCATGCCGGCTACAGATGCTCTTCTGGAAGGTACTCTTAAGCCAGTCCTCAATGCTGCACACCTGCACCCGGCTGGAGTGCCAGCAGATGGACAGGCTGCGCAGCGCTGGGCCCAAAAGGAAGTTGTCCTTCTTGAGCTCAGTGAGAGAACGGAAATGCAGCAAAGGCCAAAGTGCAGGGTCCTCAAACACATCATGGAGCTTGGAGCAGGTTCTGGCAAGGCTCTTCCTGCTGTCCTTGTCCAGGAAGGAGAAGAGGTGCAGCAGGCACTCCCGGTTGAGCTGGGTTATGTGCATGGTGAGCAGCAGCCAGAGTGTACCCAGCTAGCGCTGACCTGCCTCCTGCTGCTCCTCCCCAGCTCAGGGCTGGTGGACATATATGGTTGAGGAATGGTGTTTATTTTTGGCCAACAACTGGTCCTGAAGCTGGGGGAGGGGGGTGCAGGGAGCCAGGATCCAGACATACGTGCAACAGTCTGTGGCTCAGCTTATGTTCAGAGGGATTGAAAATCCTGGCAGAAAAGCAGCCTATTGAAGTTAAATAGTTTCCTTAAAAGGGATTTCTTTTCCTTTTAGCTGACGGTGTTTAGCAGAGCTCTTTTCATTTTTCCTAAGGCATTTTTGTTGGAAGTGGCTGGCCATACCAGCTCTGTCTGGGCTTGCAGTCTACCCACTAGCGGGGAGTGTTAGTATTAACTGGTTTTGTAGGACATCAGTGTGGGTCTTTTGCTCCACCCTTACCAGGAAAAGGCGTGCTGGATGTCAGAGCTAAGACGTGGTGCTTTCAGAGCTGGGAGAAGAATCCACGCGTCATGTCTCTTTCATTATTTTTGTTCAGTAGATTGATGGCTTCCAGGTAAGACTGAGCTGCCTTCAAATCCTACTGCCCTCCATCAGACAAGAGGATTTCCTTAACTTCCTGGATGGCTCTGATTTTACCAGGTTGTTTCATAAAAGATTTAACTGAAGTAGTTTATCTTTCCAAGGCTTTTACTTTCAGCTTTATTTGGCTTTACATTTTTCATATATGTCCTTCTGCTTCTAGTTTGTACTTTCCAGAGTATCAGGACAAATGAGGTAGCTCTTAATAACTGCATTAAACACTTTTACATATTTTAGTCTGTTTGCTGTTGAAGGCAGCCACAGCATCTGCTGAGTGTCCTTCCCTCTTAAAGAAACCCATGGGTCATCCGCTGCCCTCTCTCATGTTCCTGTGGTCAAGTAGCCTAGGGGTAGCATCCATCAAGTTCTCTCCTCCTAAAGCACCTGAGGCGTCCGATATGGTGGACTTACTTCCTGATACCTCTTCACCCCTAGGCCTGTGGCCCTACCTTTGTTCCCCTGCTGCGAGTTCCTAGTTTTGCTGATGGGTTGGTTTGGGGGACATTGGTGCAGTGCAGCTGTAGAGGTCCCATCCTGCCTTTGCAATACTGAGATAAGGACAGTTTTCCTCTGCTAGCCTGGGGAACTTTAGTTTACTCTCCCCATTGAACTGGAATTGGAAGACTTGTTTCTGGATGTGTGGATGAGGTGGCCATGCAGCACCTGCTTCTGGAACTGAGGCTGACACGTACCAAACAGAGGCAGCTAAAGAAAGGTGAGCACAACTGTCCTAATCAGCATCCCTGCCCTAAGGAGTCTCAGTTGGTCTTCCTGAGCCTGTTACCCCAGCATGAGAAGGGGACATGTAAGAGGGCCGTCTATCCTGCTCATATTTCAAGTTTCTCATTTGAGTTGTTCAGAATGACAGCTGCAGCCCCTGGGGCTGTATCTGAGTATGCTGCTCCACTGCACAGATTCCTGCAGCACTACAGGTGGCGGGTTCCTAGAAAACCTCGTCTCCACATTCCCTCCCAGAATCTTCTCAAACCAGCACTTCACACAGGGCTGACCCTTGGGAACAGGTGGTCCTTTCAGCTTGTTGAAAGGCAGCACAGTGTAATCCTGCCGCCTGCTGGAGAAGAACCCCTGGTGGTTCATCATGGCTTCCTAGCTGTGCTACTGCAGCCCTGCTGGGACAGTGAAAGACTGGCAGGGAAAATGTGTGGATCCTTGTCCCTTTGCTGCTGCTCCAAGTGAATGGCAAGAGACATCTCAGACCAGGAGGTGGGCCTCATGGAGTGAGCATTGCTGGCTGAGGGTCTGACATGCAGACAGACGACTGAAGGCTCTGCCCTCTTGGCCTTGTCTCAGCTCTGCTGTTTGGCACAGCAGTGGCACCTGAACAGCACAGATGCTGAAAGGAAGGGTGCCTTGTGGGGCATGGAAGTGAGACAGTCTGAGCTGCAGGCACATCTGCCTTCAGTTTTAGAAGACGGACAGAACAGGCAAATAGGTAAAACAGAAAAGCAACAGGTGTGGAGACAGTTGTTCCTGTTTTCTGTTTGCAGGAGGCACTGGGCAGAGAAGGTGTGTAGAATCTTGCCATAAGCAGAATATTTATTGGCACCATTTATTTTGCCTGTTTTACTTTAAAAGATGATCAATAAGCTTTGCCCCGAGCCTGAAAACTGATTCTTCAAGGTAGCTTCTGGCTCTAAGGGAAAGCAGCCTCATTTTCCATAAGGTCAGTAATCACAGGAAACAGGATTTCACTGAACCAGGTGAATGGCCTTGGATCCCTGACTCTGGCCACTCTCTTGTGGCACTGCCTACTCCTTCCTGCCCACATACAGCAGCAGGTTTAAAGTCCTGGGGCTTCTGTAAGAACTACCACCTTTTGACAGTTAAGGCCCAGAGCTGGAATCAGCACATCCTTTATTTGGTTCCACTGAAGGGAGTTCAGAAATAATGGTCAGAAGAAAAGAGAACAGACCTTTAATGATACTTTCCATAGAATAGTTCAGGCTGGTGAAGCAGAAAAGGGATGTGATTACAACTTGAATGAACCAGTCACTTGCACAATTAAATAATCCTCTTGGCATAACACACACTAGGTTTTAATGGCAAACAATGACGTCACAGCACAACCAGCATGTGGAGGCTGTCACGCTCACACCTGAGGAGGTTCTGCACCAGTGATGAGGGGACGAGGTACAGAGACCTGGACCAGAGACAATGCTACATATTCACTGCTCCTTCCCGGGCCAGGGGCACCATCTTATGGCCATACCCTGGTCACAGGGGACCCACACCCTGACTGAAGGAAAAAGCCTTGCTGTGAGCCTTTCTAGGCCCAAAGTGCAGAGGCTCCTTCAGCAACAGGGTCCATGAGAGAGTTTAGGGGACGGTGGAAGTCACAATAGGATAAATATGTCTGAAAGATTTATGTACACTAAACCAATGAAGGAGAGGTTTGGCTTTAAGAAATAAATATGTCCCACCCCAGAAACCATGCTGTTGAGTAGGTTCCACAGGCGAGACACACATTTAACACTTAACCAGGCCCAGCACGCTTGACTGGTTTAATTCTATTACATCTGTCATCAGTATACACTGAGTAGAATACAGTGGATAAGCAAAGGTTTCTCCACCATGGAGAGATTTGTGTTGCCACAAACTGTTTCTATTCCCACCTGTGTGGGAGGACTTCTGAGAATTTCCTGTTCCACAAAGCCACGTGACATGAGGCCCTGTCTCAGCATAAGCTCTGAGCAAGAAGCCACATGCGGGCTAGAGACAACATGGCGCGGGAAAGCCCTGAAGAGCAAAGAAAGATCCGTTAACAGCAATGTGATAAGGCTACAGCTACAGGATGAAAATACAAGTAGGCACATTTACATCATGGGCATTCAGATGCACAATTCAAATGGATCCAGTCACTTTCCAAGAGTCTTCATGATACCACTCTAAACGTTTCTGCTTAAGTAAAATCAAGCAATAAAAATGCTACAAAAATTTAAAGAGGAGGTGTGTTCTTCACTAACAGCACTGCCTGTCTGAAGACCACTTTCTCCACAGTAGTCCAGCCCGCCACGAGGTTCCATTTAGCATGAAAAGACAGCTTCATCAGTATCAATTCTGCCAGGCTTCACGGTCAGTCATCTCAGTGCCCATCCAAGGCTGGAGTCCTCAGTGTGATGCTAGATGATCTCGCCATCTACCTCTGAGCCAAAGAGCCTGGACTCACAGCAGAACTGAACAAGGTCAGAGGAGACTGACTTTTCAGGTTCAGTTATATGTGTTTTAATGTACTGATTGATAGATTAGCGTAAATGAGTCAAACTAATTTCTGTACACCAAATGTCATATTTTCATACAGTTCCACCTAATATAACAGGAACTATAAACTATTTTAAATACTTCCCTCTTAATTGCCTGCTAGGACTCTGATTATAAGACCTAAAACTTTATTTTTTGGAGTGAAAACTTAGACCAGTGTTGTCCAACAGAACTCTATCGATTGTGGAATGTCCTAGACCTGCACAATCCTAGCTGAGTGTAGGTGCTGAACAGTTGAGATATGACTAGTGTGACTGAGGAAATGAGTTTCAAATTTAAATAACCACATGTGGCCATCATATTAGATAACACAATGTGTGTCTAACACATTAGACATAACTGCAGTTTGCTCCTTGTCATGTTAAAAATTTATCCAGCAAATGTGTTCTGCTCTGAGAGAATGTGGGATTTATCCAGCTAATTATTAAGGAAATGCAGCCACATCTGCTCCTACAACTATAAACAACTGAGCTAGAATGAAAGGCATCAGACTTGCTTTTACATTCATACACCTGAAAAAGTCTTGACTCTTTTTCCTTTTAATTAAAAAAAAAAAAATAGGATTGCCAAAAAGTTGGCTGAAAATAGGATTGCCAAAAGTCTGCTTGGTTGGCTGAACATGAAAAAAGGGAGGAAAGAATGACAGGGACAAGAAATGAACATGAAAACAGCATGCAGTTCAATGCCTGCATGCCTATGCTGGCAATCCTACTCTCCCCAAGTAATTTACAAGTAATGCCATCACCACCCCAAAATTAAAGAGCTATCTTAGATCTTAGCATCCTTGAGGAATCACAACTGCCTTCTTTAAATGAGACACTGGGTTCAAATTTCAATTTGAGCTCCATCTAGTGCCTGTACCTCTATTTTTATGGACAACAGTTTTGAAACAAACACTACTGAGTTCAAGAATACAAACTATACTAATTCAAAGTGAATATTTTTAACTTGCTCTGCTCTCAGGATAGGCCAAGAGAGTTAAAACCCAGAGTAGCAATGACTCCAACTTCCTTCAGACCCCACAATGACACCTGGAGTGTAGGTGATGGCCACCATCAACTCTGGGTCATCCCTGCCTCAGATGGCCAAGCAAGAAGCAAGTCTTGTAGACATGCAGTCACTCCCAGTGCTACAACTAAAGGGGGCCTTTGTATGCTGGTTCAGAAAGGCAGAGAAGCTATGATTTTCTCACTAGATAATACCTGTTCCATGCCTTCTTTAAATGAGACACTGTGTTCAAATTTCAATTTGAGCTCCATCAGAATTGGAGCAAACTCAGAATTTTTAAACACTATGACATATTTGTTCTTATTTGGATTTTTCTGTATTCCTGGCCTGTCTCCCCCACCCTGAAATCACAAAACAAAAACTGAAAAACCCAGAAATAGAGTAATTTTTGAATTTTCAGTACAGGTATAACTCGACCAACAAATTTATTTAGTTAGTGCTGATCATCAGCAGCCATGAGACACTACCCACAACAATTACCTGTTCTACTTAAAGATGCCCTCTCAGTTATCTTTTACAGTCAAAATGAATGATTACTGAGCAGTCACTGTGAAATCTCGTGGGCCACAAATTCTGCACACACATGATCCTTGATTGGGAATCAACCTGATCTCCATCCCAGCTGTGAAAAGGCAGCAGGCAGTAATGTTACTCTTCACACTCAAGAGCATGCCTTGCTTTCAGCATGTGAGAGTAACAAAAGCATTGATGTAAATGTGCCTGAAGTGAGAACTGAAAACATTAATATAAAAAAGGCAAACAGAACTAAGTTCTTGAAACTACATATAAAAATTGAATTATTACAACTAAAGCAGCAAATCGAAATGTCTGCTGAGGTTTTCTGGTAGAACAACAACAACAAAAAATTAGTTGGTGCCCATGTTCAATAAGTCACTACTAATGACAAAACTAAACCCAAAATAGGAAATTGAAAAGTGCATAATGAAATTAAATCTTGGATCAAGTATTTATGGAAAATTGGAAATGTTGTCCGGTATAGTTGATGAATAATGATTCAGAGGAGGTATTAAAGTTTATCTGATCCAGCTTTGGCCTGGCGCTCCACATAAAAAAGGATGTAGGCCTTTGCTTTCACAACGGTCTCTTCGTCAGTCAGTGTTACAGTACTGTCATTGAAATGGAACCAGCGGCCTTCATGGGTCGCATATGCTGTGTAATGTCCAGAACCAACCCTGTAAAGAAAAGGCACAAGATCAAAGAAAAACAAAAGACTGCAGAAATCACAAGGACCTGTGCAAACATATAACCATTTATTATACATATAATAGATTTTAATAACACTGTAATTAAAGAATAAATCCTAGAAACTTTTGGTTTAAGATGGTTGGCTGAGCTCATGTGTTTAACTTTCCTCCAAACTCACTGAAAAGATAAGGAATATATTGATACTGGAAAATAGGAAAGAATACCATCAATTGACCAGAAATTGATGGTTTTCTAGAACACACAAAGCAAACAGCACTGGATTAATAGGGAAAGTAAACAGAGTTGTAAAACTTTTAACCTAACAAGTTGAAATCAAGGCCTATAGAAACATGGAAAACTGAATGCCAGATTTCCTGTCAGAATCTTGGGAGAAAAAGTGATCTTAGGAGCTACTCTGCCTCAAAGGAAGTAACTCCCTGATGCTTTGGTTATCAAGAGCTTTTCCCGGTCAGCATGACCAAACTGTCACACACAGCACCCCAGTGTCAGCCCTCCCATTCAGGAGAGAGGCCTGCTAGGAAAACCCTTACTGAAAAAATAAAAAATAAGTTATGGACTGATTCAATTCGGGTACAGATGAAACCCAAATTGATGACTTGGAAAAAACAGGCCATGGTGGTCTTTGGAAACAGAGACAGAAGATAGAGCCAGGAAATTGACTATACACTTAATAGGGATTCTAGAAGAGAGAAAAGAGAATGAGGTAGAACCTATAAATATGTCCATGAGGTAAAGACTAAAAGTGTCCCTACTAGCTACCAAGCAGGAGTGCATTTCTTAAGTACAAAGGCAGAGGATCCTACAACTTCCTGGGATGCATATAAAGTAAGAATTAGATTTGTACCAGACTTGTCATTTGCAACATTAGATGGTGAAGTCATTGGAGTAATGTCTACAAAGTTGTGAGGGAAAAGGATTTTAAACATGAAAAAGGATTTTAAACATGTTTAGAGGATTTTAAACATTTAAAACATTGATTTGCCCAAGTATGGCAGTCCATGTTTGAAGGTAAAATAACCATTCTCAAATGGACCAAAAATAAGAAGGTATGTACTCCTAGTACAAGCTTTCAAGGAAAAAATTAAGAATGTAATTCAACAAAATAAAAAAATGAATCTTTAAAGTACATGACATGGGTAAATTATTTCAAATATTATTACATTTTCCCCTTGTATAAAATTCAGTTGGAAAATAAACAACTTTGGAGTAAAGATGACTCAGGATATTGTGGGTAAAAGATTAGGTGCTCAATACTGGGCCCAAATGAACCATACTCCATTTTGCTTTTATATTCCTTCTCTTAATGCTCTAATACAACATCCTCTCAGGAACTCTTTGCACATCAAGATGGAAGGAAAGTTCTATTTCACCTACTTTAATGAATCTGAATTCATTTTTAGGGCGTTCAAAGAGAATTATCAAAACTAGTGCAAAACTGCAGGTGTTCTTGTGCCAGCCACCAGTTGTTCCCACCCACAAGCAGAGGCTGACACACTCACCCAGAACCATGGTGCACGACTACAGCAGCAAGGTCATACAGGCAGTTCTCTGGGCCACTGTTCTCAGGCTGTGGAACAAAAAGGAGAAGGCATCCCCAGAACTGGGTTAGAAGCAGTGGCTAATGACATCAGTGTCTCCTGCCTCTCTGACTTCTACCCTCTCTGTGTGAAGACTTAATTTTAACATACAGCCACCTTTTTACCATGCTAAAAAGGTAATCACCTTACCTCTAGTAAGTAGCATTTCATGTCTAAGCCTCTCAGTGGAAATTCTACGTATGTATCAACTTTGTTTCTTAAATATGCTGTCCAATGAAATCTTTTCAAATGCAAGCATAGCACCTGGGTAACAGAGATAAGGATGAACACTGTGAACCAACACTCAATTTACCTTTCAATAACTTCCAGTCTAATGTCTCTCAAGTAATTTTTAAGGTACCCTATCAGTATTTCTTCTGCCCCTTGCTATGCTTTCTTCTAGCATACCTTATACATTCTCAAAAGTTCAGCTTTTATTGCAACCCTGGACACCAATACAGAACAGTTCACACAGTCTAAAATTATAAGAATTTTTTTTCATTAGTCAAGCATTTCCCCCTTTGAAATAGCATAATTTGAAATTCAACACTTACCTTGGGCAGTTTTTGAATCCAAAACTTTTTTGTGGACTTTTGTTTCTTTTTGCATTTATGGCACATATATAACTCTGTCTCATCAAGTTCTTCTAAGTCAGTAAAACTGCGAAGACAATCTAAAACCAAATTGATTTTGCAGCATTAAAACAAGATGCCTTTTATAGAGACAGTGTGCACTGTAGGGGGAAAAACTGAATTTGAAGTCAAATGACCCAGATTTAAAGCTCAGCTGTATCAGCTCTGTGACCTTAGAAAAGTCAGCCTTCCTCAGGTGCAAACTGGAAACAAAAAATGATATCTACTTTGAAAAGCTGTGTGAGGACAAGGAATAACGTGTAAAGCACCTGGCATCATGCCTGACACCTGAAGATGATCAATCAATGACAAATGATGTTGGTTTTACAACAATTAACAAAAAAATTAGTCTGGAAATTCTAATAAAAACTCATTCCTGATGAAATCAAAGTTTCAGTAGCAATTTCTCTCAATACATGACCTTAGGACACAAAGCATCAAGCTTATAAAAAAGAAAGTAAAATTTAGATCCAACATTTTCAAAGTAAACATAGATCACAAAAGGTTAATCTCCAGTCTCCAATGAAACTTTTGTCCAGACTCTACTCTCAAGTCCCCTACATAAATTACAGCTTTTTTTTTCTTTTGAAGATTTTATTGTTTAATCTGGGGTTTGGTAAACTGTGGTTCTAAACCAAATCCAGTCAGCCACCTGGTTTTGCAAATTATTTCTGTTGGAACACACCCACATCCATTTGCTTACAAATAACCTTTTATACTACAATAGCAGAATTCAGCAGCTGGGCAGAGAGACCTTATGTGCTGCAAAACCTAAAATAGTTATTCTCTGCTTCTTTACAGAAAGTCTGTCAACTCCTGCAACAAATCATATTCAGAAGTCTATATAAAATGTATGTTGTTATTCCATAGAAAAAATATCATTGTACCCACCGCTCAGGGCAAGAGATGGATTCTCTCCAGTACTTGAGGATCCAGGGTCTGTGTGCACATCTGCTAGAGTTGTGCAGTGGGCAATGTCACTTTCCTCCCCCAGAAGTAGCCATATCCTTTGGTGTTAATAATTTCTTTTCTTATTCTTTTAAACTACAAATATGCATTTATGTATTGTTAAACAATGTATTAGTTTGATAAGATGGGTAAGCTGTGGAAGGAAAGACAAAACTGTCTCTGTACTCTTGAGTTTCCAGGTCACAGTCAGCCTCAGCTTCTCTGAGAGAGTGTAAGAAGAAGCCTCTATGGGGAAGTTAATGGGAGCAAGGTCTAACAGGGCTTAGATGTGGACTGATACTACAGAGGCAAGCATAGGGTTAAGGGCCCATGCATTCTTGAATATGCCTTTGCTTCATAATCCCAGTACCTGGAAGGTACATCCTACCTCTGCCTCCCCTCAATTCTTCTTTCTTTCCTTAGGTCTTTCTAAACCTCCCCTTCTTTCTTCAGTTTTGCCCTCAGATTCCATTGAATACAACTTCATTCAGAATGGTTCTTAGGAAAGGTATACTGTTTCAACATTACACTTCCTGAAGCAAGTCTCAAGACACTAACCCAAACTTGCACACAAAGTGATGCCATTCTCAGGAGTCTCCCAAGTTCCATGTCTCTAGCTATAAAGATCACTGACTATCCTGCAGACTGGCTGGTTCTATGAATCCCTTTAGACTGGCCACTATGGTATCTGTAAGTTGTGAAGCTGAAATCATATGGGAGCTTTTATCAGCAAATATTTGTTGCATCATGTAAAAAGCTGTGGCCTTGGCAGGGATGGGAGATGCTCAAAGAAAAATACTGTCAAAAGAATGAAAAGACAGGACACAATGTCAACACACAAAATCAGTTGCATTTCTGTATATTAACAATGAACAAGCCAAAAAGGAAATAAAGACAATTCCATTTGCAATAGCATCAAGAAGAATAAAATTCTTTGGGGGGGCGAGTACCAGTGATTGAACTGAGGAGCACTGGACCACTGAACCACCTGCCCAGCCCTATTTTGCATTTTTATTTAGAGACAGGGTCTCACTGAATTGCTTAGTGCCTCGCTTTTGCTGAGGCTGGCTTTCAATTCACAATCCTGCCTTGGCCTCCCGAGCTGCTGAGATTGCAGGTGTGCACCACTGCGCCGGGCCAAGAAGAATAAAATTCTTAAGAACACATTTAACCCAAGGCAACAAAAGACTTGTACCTGAGAAATATAAAACATCACTAAGAGAAATTTAGAAACAAATCAATGAAAAGAAACTCTATTCATGGGTTCAATCTCTTATCATTAGGTGGGGGTTACTAAAGAGTTAGTAGATGGTATTGTCAGTCTCCTTTGGTAATTAATTAGCATCTCCAAGAATCTGGTAACTCTTAGAAGTGCTGAGATTAAAGAATGTATAATCAGCATTTCACAGCAACTCATTTGCAACTTTGAGACCAAAATTAAAATGCTTGGAAGTAGTAGGCTGCTCTCTGTTCCTTCTCCCTGCTACCACTGGGGAGCGCCTCAGCAAGCCACACTGGCAGCACTCCAGGTGGAGGGCCCAGAAAGGAGAAGGGCTGTAAAGGAGGTCTTCACACCATATCCGCCACCACCTTGCTTCCTTTCTAAAGATAAAGCGCTTCTTGCCACCACCTGTCCTGTCCTCATCTTATCCCAGCATTTTATGTTCCAACATCTTTCCTCCTTGCCTTCTTTTTTTTTTAAATATTTTTTTTACTTGTTGATGGATTTTTTTAAATGTTATTCATTTATTATGTATATGTGGTGCTGAGGATCGAACCCAGTGCCTCACACTTGCGAGGCAAGTGTTCTACCACTGAGCTACAGCCCCAGCCCCCTCCCTGCCTTCTTGAGACACTTAAAATTTATAGGGTGGGGCTGGGATTGTGGCTCAGTGGTAGAGCGCTTGCCTCGCATGCGTGAGGCACTGGATTCGATCCTCAGCACCACATTAAAAAAATAAATAAAATAAAGATATTGTGTCCATCTACAACTAAAAAAATATTTAAAAAAAAATTTATAGGGTGACCACCCAGTACAGTAGTCTCTCAGCTGTTTTATGCATAACATAGTGATAAAGACACGTGATAAAATGGAATAGAAGATATAATCAGGCTAGGTCCATTGGTAATACATAATGAGCAATATAAGCTGAGCCTGATTTTTCCAGTGGTTTAAAAATTGGTCTTAACCCATTTTGTCCATCATCCCAGATGTGGAACACCTATAAAAGCTAAGCTCTAGATTATGATTTACAATCTGTTTTGATGCACCTGTGTTAATTTCATTTAAATACTTGAACTGAAAACTCAAGACTTAATGGGTTAATGAAAATGGATGAATACAGAGCAACAAAGCTTTCCCAAGTTGTGAATGGTGGTAACTAGTGGACTGTCCCTGGCTATATGTTCTGCTTTCACAGATGGCCGTAGAGATGAAGTTTATATTGATGGTGTTGTGAAAGTAATCTAGTACATTTCAGGATCACTCAGGCTCTTGAAATAGTTAAAATGGCAGTAGTCACATATGTAAATGTTAAGAGTATGTTGTATCCAGGAGTCTTCCTCTTAAATAGTGTTCATTTGTATATGTTTTAATAGTAATGGCTTTCCTTATTATAACAAAGCAACACGTCCATTCTAGAATTTGGGGAAAATTAAAAAATAAAACACTAAGAACATAAGCGTCCTTTATAAGCCCTACCTTCCAGACATGTCAAGGTTAAGGGACTTTTTTTTTTTTTTTTTAAATATTTTTTAGTTGTTGATGGACACAATGTCTTTATTTTATTGCTTTGTATGTGGTGCTGAGGATCGAACCCAGGGCCTCACGCATGCGAGGCAAGCGCTCTACCGCTGAGCTACAATCCCAGCCCCGGTTAAGGGACTTTTAAAAGCTGTTATTTAAAAGATGTTTTATAAAAAGTCAGCAGATGGAACTTTAAGAATGATTATGGAGTTTTATTTTTTGTTTTTTAACCCATAGAAATCATGACAAATAGGTATTAGGTTTCTAGGAATGCTGGAGAAGCTTTTTGAAACCCACAATGGAGGTAACTGCAGCAGTGGGAGGTGAGTCTCTACTAATCAACCAGGGGACATAATGCAATAGACTCATTACCAAGCCTCCCTTGGAGGCTCCCCTCCAACACACCGGTCTCTGATCTTAGGCTGCTGCTGCTGTCATAATGAGTCCCACCTCTTGGTGGTATTGCAGCAGCAAGTGTGGGGCTCCTGAACCTGTTAAGCAACAGGGAGAGGTATGGGAATAGGGCTTCTTGAGGCGGGAAAAACCAAAACCCAACTAATGAACAATGAAGACAAGAATTTTTACCAGTATCACTATTTTCTCCTAAAGAACTCACTGCACCTTTACCCTTGGTATTATTTGGCTCTAAGACTTGCTAGGGAAGTTAAAACCGGAACTACTTCATAACCATAACATTATCAGGTGGCAGCTGAAACTACATGCAGCAGATAGAGGGCAGTGTTGCACAGTGGTAAAGCGTGCAGGTTCCAGAGTAGGCCTGCCTGGATTTCCATCCTGGCTTAAGCTCTGCTAACTATTTACTACTGAAACTTTTTATTGCTAAAAATTGGAAACAATTTAAATGTCCTCCACAGGTACTAATTTAATGCAAATTGGTACAACCAATCTGGAAAGCCGAATGAAGATTTCTCAGAAAACTTGGAATGGAACCACCATTTGACCCAGGTATTCCACTCCTTGGTCTGTACCCTAAAGACTTAAAACAGCACACTACAGTGACGCAGCCACTTCAATGTTTATAGCAGCACAATTCACAATTGCTAAACTGTGGAAGCTTTCTAAATGCCCTTCAATAGATGAATTGATAAAGAAACTGTGGTATATATACACAATGGAATATTACTCAGCACTAAAAGAGAATAAAATTAAGGTATTTGCAGGTAAATGTATGGAGCTGGAGAATATCATGCTAAGCAAAGTAAGCCAAACCCAAAAAACCAAAGGCAGAATGTTCTCTCTGATAAGTGGAGGCTGATCCATAATTGGAGGGTGAGGGCGGTGTGCTGGAAGAATGGAGGAACTTTGGGCAAAGAGGAGGGAGGGAAGGGGAAGGGACATAAGGGCAGGGAAAATGGTGGAATGAGATGGACATCATTACCCTAGGTACATGTATGACTGCATATATGGTGCAATGCTACATCATGTTCAACCAGAGAAATGAAAAGTTGTGCTGCATTTGTGTACAATGATTCAAAATGCATTCTGCTGTCATATATACCTAGTTAGAATAAATTAATATAAAAATAAAAAATTTTTTAAATGAATAAAAAAGAAAACTAATGAAATAAAAAAAGAAAGATAAAGGTGATAATAGCTGTGTCATAGGAATGTACCTACAAAATACCATTCACACTATGTATGGAAGTATATTATGTATAGTGATTTCATTTATGTAAACTAAATATTTACATGTGCATTAAATTATTAAACAGCATGTTATCTCAGGGAAGTGGGATTCAGGAGGAAATGGAACTGTCACCTATTTTTTTAAACCTATTAATTAAATAATAATTGAAGGGAGTAAAACAAAATGCATTAACTTATGTACACTTTCTAACTAAGCTTTGCTAAATTAAATTTTCATAGTACATAAAGGTGATTTAGTAACTTTAACAAACCAGTTTTATTTCCTGCTCTCCATGGAGATGCTATTTGAACAGTTTATATTATGTGGAAGACTGCCAGTTATAAAAATATGCCCCAAGACCCTTGAGAATCTTAGGAGTTTCAAAACTGATGTACATTTTTCCTCTCATGAAATGCAATAAAGTGTAAGCAGCTTCCTCAGATTCTTAATTAATACACTAACACATACTATTTTGCTAAAAAAAGAAAAAATGTTGATGGCACAGTAGAAAAATGTGAACTGTGCAAAAGAGTAAAAATATGCCTTACATGGTAACTAAAAGTTTCTTATCTAAAGAAATAAATATTACTTTTTAAATTTAAAAAAGAAGTGCTTCAATGAACATCTTTTGCATGTGTTTTGTCCACATTTATGAAACTGCTACACCTAAGAAAATGCCTATTACAAGTAGTGATGTCCCTACCCTCCAAGAACAAGTGCACCAATTTATAGTCCACGACTTTCACTAAGATAGGATCTATCTTTACCATTTTCACCCATTTGTGTTGCTTACATTTTCTTGAATAGAATTAATATTTTTTGATGTTATAATGACCATTTGCCCTTTTTTCTTTATATATTTTGCTTCAGCACCACGATGGTCACAGATAGTTTTTTTTAAATATTTTTTTTAGTTATTAATGGACCTTTATTTTACTTATTTATATGTGGTGCTGAGAATTGAACCCAGTGCCTCACACATGCCAGGCAAGTGCTCTATCACTGAGCCACAACCCCATCCCCACAGATAGCTTTTGACAATCTTTATCAAGTGAGCATTTCTAATCCTCTCTTAATAAAAGATTTATCTCTTGTTCTTTTAAATTTTATCAAAGCTTATTTGGACATTTTCATTATCTTCTATGATACTGCTTTAGTACACTACTGGGTACTATTTGCTAATATTTATTTAGGATTCTTTGATCTACAACAAACAAGAGTAAGGTATATTTTTTCCTTTTTAATGGAATCTTTGTCAGGTTTTACAACTGGGGTTACTTTAGCCTTTCATAATAGGCATATTTTCTGTTAATAACTTCAAATCCCAGGGTTCTCTCAACTAAGTATAACAATTAAAGATTCAAAAGCACACATGTAGTTCTTGCCAAGTGGACTTGAAGTATGTTGATGACTCACAAGTAATCAATTATCCCCAGTTAACAAAGAAATGTTTATCAATCAATTGAAGTTCACCACACTGGATGTCCAAGAAAAGAAGTGCTCTTATTGATAAGAGTAGTAACAAAGAGAATGAGGGATTGCCAAATCCTATCACCTACCTGTTTAGGCTGATGGTAAGCTCATTAGCAAAATAAAAATCAAGTCTGATTACTGAAAGGAAAGCTTAGTTGAGAATATGGGGAACATGTTTCTGGCCAAACTATAATTTCCTCAGGATGGTCTGAGTGCCCTGAAGATACTCACACTAATCATGGGTCCACATAGAGAAAAATACTATCTAGGATGCAAGGCAAATGCCACTGCCACTTTCCTTGTTCATAGTACCAATCAACCACCCAAGCCGTCATACTCTCTCTTCCTGGATGGTCTTCAGAAAGGAAACATCGCTCAGTATGAAAATATTCTAGGATAATACATAACTGAGATATTACAGAAAGCAATAAGAATCATATATACTCAGAACAACACAATGCAGAAGTAAGGGAGAAGCCTAAATACACTAGGTCTGCTGGGTCTTCTAACCAAACAATATTTAGATTAACTAGGTTTTCCTACATATCAGAAAGTACTGTTTACATATACATTCCTGGGGCTGGGGCTGTAGCTCTGTAGTACAGCGCTTGCCTTGCATGCGTGAAGCACTGGGTTCGAGCCTCAGCACCACATAAAAATAAACAAAGATATTGTATCCATCTGCAACTAAGAAAATATTCAAAAAAACCATTCCTGTATTTATGTTGACCAGATTTTTAACTAATGTTAATATTATTTAAAAAGTCATAATACAATTTTGATTTTATAGTTTGTCTAATTCCTTTAATTCTCATTGATTTCCACTGCAAACGACCAGATAGTTTTATGAATAAGTTAGCATGTATTCATATACCCTAGAGAAAACAAAGTGACATGACATTCAATATCAAATACCATTTGATACTTTGATAATATCTTAATGTAAGTAGGCTAAAAAACAGTTTTGGAGAAACATACCATAGCCACATATTTTGTGAGGAGGTGGAATGAATGAGACTTCCTTACATTTCTTCTGTACTCTTGTTAAGACAATCAAGACTGGTTGGGTAGGAGGGAGTGAAATGAAAGCATCTACAAAATGTTTTAATATAGAGTTGCTCTCACTCCTTACAGTAGTTTACCATCTAGGAGAGTCACCCTGAGAAATTGTGCCTGAGCAACAGCACCACATCAAGACCTCTGCTACTTCTCTCTGAACAAGCCAAATGCTTCTCAATGCTCAGTACACTGATGATACAAAGAAGCCTATCCTTTCCCCAACAGAAAGTTGTGTTTCCACTAGGACAATCTGATTCTAGAGAGGCACTAAGAGAACTTTCTGCAATAAAGGAAATGTTCTGTATCTGTACTGTCCAAGACACTAGCCACTAGCCACGTGGTTCCTATGCGTTTAAAATATAGCTAGTGTGAATACGCAATTGAATTTTTCATTTTAATTTAAATTTCGACAGACACATGTAACTCATGGTTACCACATTGGGCCATGCAGTTTTCTTTTTTAAAAATGAGTAACATTTTGTTGTGTATATATACCACATTTTCTTTATCCATTCATCACACTGAGGGGCATCCAGGTTGAATCCATATTTTAGCCACTGTGAATAGTGCTGCAATAAACATGAGGGTGCGAGCATCTTTTGGGTTAATTTCATTTTCTTTGGATTATATGCCAAATAGTGGGATTGCTAGATCATATGGTAGTTCTATTTTTAGTTTTTTGATGAACCTCTATACTATTTGCCATAAGGGCCAAATTGTTTACATTCCTACCAACAGTGTTTAAGTTCTCCTTTTCCCATATCACCAGCATGTTTTACTTTTTGTCTTTTTGATGGTAGCAGTTCTAACTGGGATGAGACAGTATCTTGTGGTTTTGATTTGTATTTGATGATTAGTGAGACTAAGCATTTTTTTCTTATACTTGTTACTTATATGTCTTCTTTTTGAGAAGCATCTATTTAGATCTTTAGCTTACTTTTGAATTGAATTATCTGTACTTTTGTGTTCAGTTTTTTGAGTTTCTTATATATTCTGGATATTAATCACCTGTCAGATTATAGGGGACAGACAAATGCAAGTGGTGGGAACATGAGGTTAAGGGAATAATTCCATAAAATGGGCTGATGGTGCTGACCCTCATATGCTTTCTTTTCGGTGAAGCAATTTATCTGCAGCCTTACCTGGCTTAAGTGGACAGGCTATGTCACATTCCTCAGCAAACTATCTGTTATCTACAGGAGAAATGCAGGCTCAAAGTAATGTTGGTACTCTGAAGGGGGAGACTTTTGTGATCTTTTTCATAGACCAGATCCCAAAACTTAGGAAGATAAGGATAATTCCTCCTATCCATAAAGTCTGTTAAGAATTTATGGTTAAGAATCCAATTAGAACTGGTCAGCATGGGCCAAGTGACCTACAGTTGTTACATCAATGGGGACTTGAAAGTCTGATATCATCCTGCTATCAGACAAAAGTCAAGACGTGGACCTGGGTGGGACTTTCTGGAAATTTCTCTGGGATGCCCAATAAAACTAGAGTGCAGAAGAGGCACATAGTCCCTTTTCTCTCTTAGAGAACCCACTTTCTCCCTTAAGAATGTCTCCTTTTCCTTTTCCTGTCCTTTGTAATAAATTCAAACCTGTTAACTCTGAGCAACATATCTGAACTTTTTCTGCCTTGATCACAAGGATCAGGGCTGGTGGAGGGGGGCCGGGTGTCTTCACACTGCCTCAGTTTCCCAAAAGGCCCCAGCTCTTTAACAAGATGCCTAATTTGTAAATATTTTCTCTCATTCTGTAGGCCATCTTCATTCTGTTGATTATTTCCTTTGCTGTGCAGAAATTTCTTGGTTTGATATAATCGCATTGGTCTACTTGTGTTGCCTGTGCCTTTGAGGTATGAAAGTTTTACATGAAAACTTATATATAAAACTTACATATAAAACTTATATATAAAACTCAACAAGTTTTATATGAAAACTTGTTGCCTATGCCAATGTCCTATAGTGTTTCCACTGTTTGGAGCAATTTCATAATGTCAGATTTTGACCCATTTTGAGTTGATACTTGTGTATGGTGAAAGGAAGGGATCTAGTTTTAGTCTTTAACACAGTTATATCAAATTTTACCAGCACCATTTACTGAAGAGACTGCCTTTTCTCCACTGTATGTTCTTGGCATCTTTGTCAAAAGTCATCTGGCTGTATGAATGTGGATTAACTTATGGGTTGTCTATTCTGTTCCTTTGGTCTCTGTGTCTGTTTTTGTGCCAATACCATGCTATTTTGGTTACTATAGCTTTGTAATACATCTTGAAATCGGATACTGCAATGCCTTCAGCTTATTTCTCTTTCCGTTCAAGATGCCTTGGCTATTTGGGGTCTTTCGTGCTTCCATGTGAATTTTAGGATTATTTTTTCTAGAAATGAAGAAAATCATTGGTATTTTGGTGGTAACTGCATTGAATCTGTAGATTGTTTTGGGTAGTATGGACATTTTAACAACATTCTTCTAATCCATGAATATGGGAGGTCTTTCCACCTTTAATGTCTTCTTCAATTTCTTTCTTCAGTGTTTTGTAATTTTCAATGTAGACATCTGTCACATCCTTAAATAAGTTTGTTCTCTGGTATTTTGTGTGTGTGTGTCTAAAGTGAATAGAATTGGTTTCAGGATTTCTTTTTTTTTTTTTTTTTTTTGGTACTGGGGATTGAACTCAGGGGCACTCAACCACTGAGCCACATCCTCAGCCCTATTTTGTGTTTTATGTAAAGGCAGGGTCTCACTGAGTTGCTTAGCACCTCGCCATTGCTGAGGCTGGCTTTGAACTCGCGATTCTCCTGTCTCAGCCTCCCTAAGTGCTGGGATTACAGGCTTGAGCCACCGCGCCCGGCTGGTTTCAGGATTTCTTTTCAGCCTTTTCTTTATCGGTGTATAGAAAAGCTACTAAATTTATTTTTATTCTTGGTAACCAGGAACACTTTATCACTGAGCTTTTTATTTTACCCCAGTCCTTTTTATTTTTTATTTTAAGAAAGGATCTCATTTTCCCAAAGCTGGCCTCAAACTTGTGATCCTCCTGCTTCAACCACACCTGAGTGACTGGGAATACAGGTGTGCACCACAGCATTTGGCTAAGCTACTGATATTTGTATCTTGATTTTTTTATCCTGCTACTTAACTGAATTTGTTGATCAATTCTAACAGTCTTATGGTAGAATCTTTAAGTTTTTCTATGTATAGGATCATATCTGCAAACAGGAATAATTTGACTTCTCTCTTATTTGTACACCTTTTATTTCTTTAATTGTTCTAAAATTTTCAGTACTAAATAAGAGCTTTGAAAGTGGACACCTGGTCTTGTTCCCAATCTCAAAAGAATTGCTTTCAGTTTTTCTCCATTTAATATGATACTGTCTGTAGGTTTGTCATATGTAGACTTTTAATGTGTTGAGGTATGATCCTTCTATATTTATTCAGGGGTTTTGTCATGAAGGGATGTCAAATTTTATCAAATGCTTTTTTTGTACCTATTGAGATAATCATGTGATTTTTACCCTTCATTCTATTCATATGTATGTTTATTGATATGTTGAACCATCCTTGCATCCCTGCAACAAAACCAACTTGATCATGGCATGCTATCTTTTTGATATGCCAGTAAATTCAATGTACAAGTTTTTGTTAAGCATCTTTCATCTGTGTTCACTAGGGATATTAGTTTACAGTTTTTAGGTGGTTGTATCTTCATCAGGTTTGGTATCAGGGTAATGCTCACCTCACAGAATGAATCTGAAAGGTTTCCCTCCATTTCAGTTCTGTGGAATAGTTTGAGATGCACTGGTGCTTATCTGGTGCTTGTGTTGATTTTCTTGTAGTTGTTTTGAATATTCTTTGATTTTTCCCCTCTCATTCATCTTTGGGTTCAATGGCTTAATATACTGATAATGTCTGATTTTTTCATTTGTGTATCTTCTACTAGGTTTTTTACTTTTACATGCTGTCATTGTGGTAGTTATCTTTCTTTGACTTCTGGGTGCAGGACTACCTTAGGCATCTTTTATAAGGCTGGTCTGTTAATCAAGAACTATTTATTTTTTGCTTATCTTAGAGGGTTATTATTTCTGCTCTGATTCTGAACAGCTTTGCTGGGTATAGTAATCATGATCGGCAGTTAATTTTATCAGGACTTGAAATACATCATTCCATACACTTCTGGACTGCAGGGTTTCTGCTAAGATATCTGTTGTAAATCTGATCAGGCTGCCCTTAAGTGAGACTTGGCCTTTCTTCTGCAGATTTTTAAATTATTTGTCCTGTACTTTGATAGTCTGATTATAAGTTGTGTGGTGAGGATTTTTTTTTTAATTTTTACATTTATTTGAATTCATTTTAAGTCACAGTACATATATAGACCTCAATTTTCCATCTCTCTGGTTGCAAACAAGATAGAATCACACCATTTGTGTCTTCATATATGCACCTAGGGTAGTGATGTCCATCTCATTCAACCATTTTTGCTACTCTCATTTCTCCTCCCCTCCCCCACCTTCCTCCTGTTATTTTTCTCTCTCTTTTTTTGGGGGGGGCGGGGGGTACCAGAGATTGAACTCAGGGCTACTCAACCACGGAGCCACATCCTCAGCCCTATTTTGTGTTTTTTATTTAGAGACAGGGTCTCACTGAGTTACTTAGCACCTTGACGTTGCTGAGGCTGGCTTTGAACTTGCGATTCTCCTGCCTCAATCTCCCCAAGTGCTGGGATTACAGGCATGCACCACGGCACCCAGCTGGATCTTTGGGGTTATAAAGGACTCTTGTGCTTGATTTACCATATCTTTCCAAATATTAGGAAAGTTTTGTGCTATTACTTTATTGAATATGTTTTTTATATTTCTTAACTTTTATTTCTTCCTTTTCAGATATGCTGATGAGCAGGACATTTTGTCTTCTAAAAGTGTCTCCAAGATCCTGTGCATTCTCTTCATTCTTTCTCATTTTTCTCTTTATTTCTGTTTGAAAGTGACATTTCAAATGATGTTTTCAAGCTCTGATATTTTTCCACCTAATCTAGTCTGATGAAGCTTTCAACTATATTTATATCAATTGCACTTATACTTAAAGCTTTTCATTTCCAAAATTTCTCTTTGCTCAATTTCTCACTCATATCCTATACTGTCTTCCTAATAATTTCATTGAACTTTCTGTGTTCTCTTGGATCTCACTGAGCTTTATAAAGATCAATTTATCAACCTACTTAGGGAACATCATATTGCCTTGTTTGTTCATGTTTCTTGTGTTCCTATGTTTAAGTTGATAACATTTAGTGACATGGTAGATCTACCACTTTTATGGATGGCTTTCATAAGTAAAGGCCTCTAGAAGATGTATTGGGGTATCAATTTGTTAGGTAAATTGTTATTTCTAGTTGAGTACCATACTGGAGTTAGACTCTGTGTCTCTGTGGGTTGTATCAGAATGGGGGAAATCCAGCAATCCAGGAAGGTATGGTAAAAGTAGTAGTGTGGGGGATACACTCTGGTTATTCCTATAATGTGAATGGCAGCCCCTACTGGGTGATTTGGGTATCCTTAAGCACTGCTGATATTGGCTATTATATGAATGAGTCTCCGGTACTGGCTACTCAAGTAGTGATGAAGGGCTTTGAAGCACTTGTCCTCTTGATTAGATACCACTGTGGGTCCAGTTGCTTCACAGGGAGAGACGGATGCAGGAATCATAGCACACTCTCTATAGCACTTACATCCACTCTTGATAGTGGTACATGATCACATGAAGTGTGGAGGCAACTGATGCAGGGGACCCACATAGGTGCAAATGCAAGTAAAGTGTGTTGTTCCTCTCTGCTATTACTGTGGGTGTGTCTACCAAAAAGCAAGACCTCAGACCCCCCTAGATATGCACACCTATGGATAATTATAGTGTCTTCCAGGGATTAAGTGGGTATCCCACCCACTACCAGTGCCCCAAACTACTCTAGCACCACTTGTACTCACTCTAGGAAAGAGAAAAGGTCCTCTCCTTGGCCCACAGCCTTTGGACTACTGCTGCAAAAATCCTTAACTTCACCCATGCCTGTCTCATGGGTCTTGGGCCAGGTTCCATCTATGCCCTAACTAGATAAAAAACCTGAAATCTATAGAGTAGACTGACTTTGGAAAAGGTTATTGTAGCTGGGATCCACCTTGAGAAGGGATCTCTTGTCTGAATTTGGACTGTTTGGGTGGGTCAGGATATCCCAGCATAGCCCTATCTCTGGGAACCTACAGATACTCCACTGCATTGGCTCTGTGGGTAGCTGCCTCATGAGTCAGATATAGTTTGGTGGAATGTGTCTGACACAAACCCCCGGAGAGTACTAGAGTGGGGAACAAGGGTTGAGATGCAGAAGAATAAAGGTTGCAAACCCTAAGAACCAGGGGAGAGGAAAACTTCCCTTCCAAGACCAGGAAGGCCAGTGGATTATGGTTTCATGTAGGTGTCAGAATTGAGTGCAATTGCCTGCTCAGTTCCTGCCACCCTTCTTTCAATGCCATTCATGGACCTTTTGGCCATTATGGCCCCAGTTGTAAGCTTGCCTAAGAAAGTCCAGAAAGAAACTCTGCCCACTGATAGCTATACTCCATTCTCCCTTGCTCCTGATAATTCCTCAACTGGGAGGAGTTTTTACCTGGCTTATGCTGAGGCCCAATCTCACTCAGTCCCTGGGAAGTAGAACACAAGAAATGGGGGTCTAAACCCCTGGCTGCTACTACACTTTCAGGGTACACAGTGTAAGAAGATTGGGAGAGAAACAGCCTGGCACCAGCCACATTCTACTCTTACTCTCTCCTGAGAGACAGGCATGGGTGGGACTTAGGCTTATGGCTATGGCAGCTGCTGGCCCTGAAGCTGCAAGATACTGAGGGAGCTAACTTTGGTGCTATGGGATGGACATAGGCCCCAGGCTTCTGGCAGTGTCAAGGGGCTAGCTGCTGGCTCCTAAAGCAGGATGGCGTCTGATAGTGGCTAGCAGTGGCTATTCTACCATCTTGGGTTCTGAGAATTGGACAAGTCCCAAAATGAGTTACTTTTTTGGAGTAGAGAATCCCTCTTAGACCAACCAGTTCCCCAAACTGGATTTAAAGTCTGCGAGGACCAAGAAATTCTCCTACAGTAAGAACTGCTGGTCTGCTGCTGTTAATGGTGTTGCTGGAAGTGTGGGGTTCCTCCCCCACAAACCCTAGCCAATAGGGAGACAGGGCTGAAGTTGCAATTTGTTTTTTTCTCTAGGATGCCTTCTCTGACTCTCCATGATGTTTAGGGTTCCCATCATTTCCTTGCTGATTTCCAGAATTCTCCCCCAAAATTACTCTCCACAAAATACAATTTTTCTTTTGTTGCCCTGGTTCTTCTCTATGGCAGAATTGCACGCAAGACACCTCTATTCAGCCATCTTGGATCCTCTCTCCATAAATTTATGTCTTTTTCCTTGATAAAAAAGCTAATTCTCATCAATGAAAAAATTAGTACAAAATCTTCCAAAGTAAATTAAAAACAGGCTTCCAGTTTAGCCAATGTTATATCATCAATTGATTTCTCAAATTATCATTCATACAAAAGAACAAATGATATAATTTATAAAACTTTGCTGAGTATTCTTTTGGTAGTTACTAGTGGGATATCCATAAAATTGTTTCATTTTGTCAGAAATTGTTTTTGCTATTAAATGGAATTTTGAAGGGTAGAAAAAAAATTACTGGTAAGTTACAACAGATTCATTAAAGATATGAACCACATATCTTTAACCACATGAAACTTAAAAATCTATTCAGCTTTTTAAGGAAAAAATGAATTCTAGAACATTAAAATATCTTTACCTCTTAATGAACAAACTGGTCCATTTTCTTGATTTTTAGAGCGCTTACTTCTGAATTGACTTGGAATATCCAATGAAAGGTCTTAAAACGAGATAGGAAAATAGATTTGTTAAAGGAATGTAACTTCTCAAAAAATAATCTCAAAAACTAATGTATTTATGAAGATTTCTTTCTTTGAAAAATAATACCATAAACATTAACATTATTATTTTAATAAAATAGCATATTATGCATATGTCAAGTATGTCTTACCTAGAAATGGATCAAATTTCCTTGACTCTGTCCCACATATGAGGCAGTTGACCTCATTCTGGAGAATGCCTCCAAATATAGCTGTGACAACAGTTGATGCTCCATTTCTAAAGAAAACACCACATGGGAAACATCTCACTAAAACCACTTCTTTTGAAGAATATGCATATGATTTATAGTTATTTAAATTATGAAATAAAAACACCATAGCTATATAGATATATACTATATAAAAGGTTTAAGCTACTGGTCTTCCCCTTCTAATCCTACTACTTTCTCCATAAGCAACTAACATTGGCCATTTGTATTAACGACAAACATATCATGTATGTACGTATATGTAGGGCGAGATACCTCTTCCACCACCCTCACATATCCCTGAGAAAGGAGGAAACTGCCATATATTTGAATCTTTGCAACACTTCTCATAATGCACAGAATTCTTACAACTATTAGACTTTGAATGACATCCTCAGTCTGAGGAGGTAAAGAAATTTAATACAAATTTAGTAATTACTGCTAGATGTATTGACTTAAATTGAAAGTGCTGGATGTTACTGTCAAAAAACCTTTTTTAAAGGCTCACAAAAAATAATACTATAAATAATTTTCTTGTAGAGATCCAAAATATATGACTTTAAGAACAATGAAAAATGTTACGTAGGCCCTTTGTGTCTCTGCTCTAGCAAGTGTATACAGGATAACAGGAACTGCCATCTACCTCAGAGGCCTGACATGACAATGAAATGTGTTATAAATGTACTTTCAGAAGAGTGCTTACAGCAAAAATAAAGCACATGAAGTATTTGCCACTGTTTTATTAGCACAAAGTCAGATTACACCTGGTATTTGCTTCCCCCGCCCCCACCAAGTATGTATCTTCATCATGTACCTCATGATAACTGCAGTGTGTCACAGTAGGGACATACCATGAATTCAAGATAGGGCACCAATGAGAACAGGAATAGCAAGCATCTGTAGGGTACTATTTGTAGGCTCCTTTCTAAGAATCCTCACAATAGCTCTATAGGTATAGATACTGGTATCTCCATTTTACAGACTAGGAAGCTGAGGCTAGGGGTTAAGTAACTTGTCTCAAGGTCTGGCTGAGCATCAGCTCTTAACACTATGCTCCTTCTCTTAATTTAACCCAGATAATATTAATAGATATTGAGGTGACTTCCGTTTTTGCTATCATCAATGGTACTATAATGAATGCTTGTACATTAGCCTTATACGCTTACTTGAGCCAGAAAACACCTTTTGCTATTAACAATTTGAGGTGATTTCTATCACTTAAAATTAAATTGTACTTTTTGAGCCATTCCAATTAACCTTACTGCAATGATGAAGTAGACAAAACATATCCAAGCAATTTTTCTATTTGAAAACTTTGATTCATTTTCAAGGAAAGGCTTCCTTACTTGACTGGCAGAACAAAGAGATTGGTTATATTATTTATTATTCTTAAAAGTGTTCATAAGACATACTGGCATTAGAAAATTAAAAAATGGGAGATACATAGAGAATCATAGACATTTCAGATTTATACCTGTGTCATAAATAAAGAACATACCCCTAAACTACCTACTACAAATGATGGAACTGTAACTGATCCTTTCATGCTGATGGTCACATTTAAGGTTGCCTTTAATTAAAATGGAACTGACTGTTCCATTAAAAAGAAGTATATTTAAACTCAACATATCTCTTTCTTCTCTTCCACTGAGAAATCAAGTTTTGGCTATCTGAAGTATATAGTGTACCATGACTTAAAACAAGATTCATAAATTAATTTCAGAATTGTTGTTGCATTATGTTATAACTAAATTCCAAGAGAGCTTAAAGACTGAGGCTCTTACAGTGCTAGGGTCCTTTATATTACATTAAAGATTTTCTATATTAAAAAAGAATACACCTGCCATTTATTTTATCCCCCTTCAGTAGAAGGTGTATTTATATGAGTAAATACAAATATTGCACAGGGGGTATTTTTCTACTTTCAGCAAATAATCATAGATCCTGAAATGCCTTCTCCCGCATGCACTGAAAGAAATAAAAGGAAGCCGGACATGGTGGCTCAAGCCTGTAATCCCAGCACTTAGGGAGGCTGAGACAGGAGAATCGCGAGTTCAAAGCCAGCCTCAGCAACGGCGAGGCTCCAAGCAACTCAGTGAGACCCTGTCTCTACATAAAACACAAAATAGGGCTGGGGGTGTAGCTCAGTGGTCGAGTACCCCTGAGTTCAATCCCCAGTACCAAAAAAAAAGAGAAAGAAATAAAAGGAACACTGAATTTTTGATATTTGATTATATATATTTTTCTTTCTATTCCTAAATCAAAAATGAACTTGCAATGACTATTCTTTAACAACGTCAAGAAAGGATATAGATTAACAGTGAAAACTCACTAGGAACTAAAAGAACATCCTATAGTATTATACAAGGGTGCCCTGGGCATCATATAAAATAATGAAGACATAGACCTTCTCATCTCACAGTCTATCCACGATAGAACCCAGTTCAATATCCGTTGTGTATCAATATGGCATGATACAATACAAACAGAAATTTTCATTTAATATATATCTTTAATTTGGTGCTAGCAAAAAAAACAATTTTACCAGGTCATAGGTCCTTCCCTTTCTATACTGGAGTCTAAATGGAGTCACAGCTGCTAGAACCTGGAGGGACACACCTTTTGAGAAATAATGGCAATTCACATCAGTTGCCCTTTTCTGATAATGCCAAATTAGCTATGAGGCTGCTCTGTCATTACAAATATCAAGTCTTGCTGAGCACAGTGGTGCATGCCTGTAATTCCAATGGCTCAAGAGGCTGAAGCAGGAGGATTACAAAGTTCAAATCTAGCCTCAGCAACTTAGTGAGGCCCAAGCAATTTATCAAGACCCTGACTCTAAATATAGAAAAGGGCTAGAGGATATGGCTCAGTGGGTAAGTGCCCCTGGGTTCAATCCCTAGTGGGGGGGGATCAAGTCTTACTAAACCAGGTTTATTTTATGTATTACTCTTTTCTTTTTCTTTGGAGAGTTTGTCTTGTAAATCCCTTTGCTATAAAGATCAGTACTGAGAATTCTTTTTTTAAATTTGAATAAAGCAGAACTAATTGACCAAAATCCAGGCTGAAATAAGTAAGTTACTTCTTCTTCAAGCAAAACAAACTCTGTGGTCTTAAAAGCATATTTTGGGCTACTAATACACAAGAAAGTGGTTTGTTTTCATTCATGTTGAAAGGCAAGAAAAAAACTGAGAACTCAAAAATTCCTCAATTTAATTTAAAAGGGTAGACTTTAGAAAAGTTCATATTCAAAATATTTAACTTTGGTAAATATATAATTATTTTGTTATAAAAATTAAGTCTACACATTATTCAACACATTTAGGGGAAACTTTTCAAATGCTAAATTATACTCCTTTTCTCTAATTAAAGTTTTAAAATAATCTATTCAAAAAACAATCAGAGGGCTGGGGTTGTGGCTCAGTGGTAGAGCGCTTACCTCAAATGTGTGAGGCACTGGGTTCGATCCTCAGCACCACATAAAAATAAAAATAAAATAAAGATATTGTGTCCATCTACAACAAAAAATATATACATAAAAAATTTAAAAAAAAACAATCAGAACTATATCAAGATGAAAATACAAGACACCTCTAATCTGGAAGCAAGACATGTTAATATCTTAACATGTTTGTCTACTTGGTCACAAAGTTTAAGTGCAAAGAAGTTTCAGCAAATGTCCAGCTAATCCCTCCATCTTCTATAATCTAACACATAGTAATACCAATAGAAACGTCAGAGGTCCTCTAGAAAAAAAAAAACAACTAAATCTTACATGCAGCATTTGTTACTTGCAGACAGAGCAGAATTCTCCTGCAGAATCGCTGAACGGGAAACTCCATTGAAACCACCCTGGAGTTCCAAGTGTAGGTGGTCCAAAAGGTAGCGCATGAATTCATGGGCATCCTGCTGCTGATAGCCCCTTGAAGCAAAAAGAAACGGTTACTGGGAAGGCTCTGCCTGCCCAGCCATACACTGGGAGTTGAAAGGGTATGGCAGGCAACATGCCTGGAAGGACTACAGCCCTGTACGCACAAGCACACCATGCCTCCATCAGCCTTTACCCTACTCTCTTCTAGACAGAATCTACTACTTAAAAATAAGCTTAAAAACCACTGAATATTAGAGCTAATTGAATTTGTAATGATATCCTCCACTGCCTCTCTGCTTTAGAAAGCAGAGAACTGAGAGGTTTAAAAAAGGGAGGCAACAGACTTCCCTAAAGTCCTAAAGCAAGAGAATAACAGACTTGACTAAAACCTGCATCTCCTGGATGGATGCTGAAGCTTACCACTATCCCACACAGGGCCTCTCTAGAAAAGGCTTAAATGTTAAAATTTTACATCTTACTCCCCAGAAAACTAGGTGTAAAACATCTTACTCTCGGGAAAACTAGGCATAAACCACCACTACAAGAAATAAAGAATTTAAAGTTTTAGATTGAAAGATACTAATTTTTAAAAATTTGAACAAAATGAAACTATAATTGACCAGAATCTAGGCTGAGATAACTAAGTCATTACTTTTTTCTGGCAGAAAGGAAGAAAACCCCTAACCAAAGAGTTAAAGATGTCTTAACATTCTATAGTTGCATCTTAATCTCCAATTCAAAAAGACAAAATACTTTTTAAATGCACTGACTCTTACACAATTGTGCTTTATCTTAAAATTTAAATATATATAATGACATTCTTACATTGTATCTTACATTCTATGCCAGTCAGGAAGTTACATGGAATTCTTATAATAATACATATCAGTGTTGAGTAAACAGCAATGAAGGCAGACAGAAAATGAAATTAACATATTTGGAAGGTCTAGGGCAAGTCAGATAAAATAAATCAAGCAATGATATATACAATACTTTCATAAAACTATAATAGAAAATACTTCTGTCTACATTTTGCCAGCATGGAAGTTTCCTTTTAATCAATCTAAATCTTCTGATGTGTAGGGTGTTTGGCGCCAGGGATTGAATCCAGGGGTGCTTAACCTCTGAGCCACATGCCCAGCCCTTTTTATTTTGAGACTGGGTCTCACTAAGTTGCTGAGGTTGGCTTTAAACTTGGAATCCTCTTGCCTCAGCCTCCCAAGTCACTGGGATTATAGGCATGTGCCACTATGCCCAGCTTAGTGTGTTTTTAAGTCAAAACTTCCATCACCCTTCCAAACAATGGTTCTATAAACAAAATTTCTTTCAACCTGAGTTTCCCTTAATATTTACTTCCCCCTTTTTACTGAAAAATTTCCTGGAAATTATAAATTGTGAAAACAATGTCAGTAATCAATGGAACTTAAAAGTCAGAAGTCACTTTAGCATTCCACAATAGCTTTTTCTCAACTACCATATTTAGCATATGTTCAAATGGTTCTCCTAAAGTTTATATGAATAACAATGTCAAAATTCAGTCAAAAGCATTCTAAGATGGTAGTTCCTTTATATGTCTAAGGAGATCCTTTAAAAATATTCAATACAACATCCAATTGTTTTCATGACTCCAAGGTAAAATTAGTACTATCAAAATTCTATCACATATAGAAAATTTCATTCTCTCGAAATAACCTAATATCTAAACCATCATTTTCCTAAAATGTACCATGAAAACCAATACCTTGTAATTATGCCTATATTCACTGGGTAAACACATACCTGTCCCTTTTTAAAAACCAATCTGCCTAATGTACATTAATGATTTTTCCAACCACACAATGATTCTCTTTTCTTAAAATACATTATCTTCTAATGTTTCCTACCATTACAGACATGGTTTTTTTTAACCCTACATAAGATTATGGAACATCAGTTGTTCTATAGAGGTAGGTTTTGAGTTTCTGTTTTGAGTTGTGAAATGTAGCAGAAAATAGTATGTGTTTTTTCTAAGACTGGAAATTTTTCTGATTCTGACTAAAAACACATTGACAATCCTCCTTTGTTCCTAAAGATCTTAATTGACTTTATTTTTGGTTCTAGAATTTGACTATACTTCATTATATAAAATAGAATGTTTCCTATAATTCCATTTTTAAACATTTAAATACATAATTTCCTTGACTTATCTGAAAGCCTTAATAAATATTATTTAGCACGTTAAATTCAACAAACTTTAATGATCCTGTCAATTATTTCCCAATTATACCATCCAGGCAACTTTCTCTGGGGTCAACTTTGGTTTGTCTTGTTCTGTAATCATGCTAAAGGAAACACTCTTTACATTCAGGTGCACTATTTATGTTCTGTATTCATATTTCAACCATGTCACTCAAACAATTGCTTGTAAACTAATGAGGAAATGAATTTATGAAGAGCCAACTGTTGTCTTTGTGATCACAGAATTGAGAAAAAGAGGACAGAAGGAAATAACAATGGCCTCAATTTTAACACAGTTCCTTGTTTTTACTTGTTCACGAACTCAGATAAAATTATCCCCTTTTCCTAATGTCTACATAAAATCTGTAGTAAAACTGTTACAAGCAATCACTATTGGACAGCACACTACAAATATAGAAAGCTAAAAAGATCTTGAAGCATCCTTTCTGAATGGAGGGCTAAGAAAGGGCAACACTGCTAAAGCACAAGGTATAAGTAAGAACACAGAGGCAGCAACTGTCTCTTCACAATAATTTCTGGCACAATGAAGACAAACCAAATTTACCCAAATCTTAGGGTAAAGAAATGTTCTGATAAAGAATAATCAAAGAATCAGGTATGGTGGCATATGCCTGTAATCCCAGTGACTCAGGAGGCAGGACGATCACAAGTTCAAAGCCAGCCTCAGCAACTTAGCATAAGGACTTAGCAAGGGACTGGGGATGTGGCTCAGTGCGTTAAGCACCCCTGGATTAGATCCCTGGTACCAAATAAATAATAATAATTATTGAAGAAAAGGTTATTTTGTACTACTTAAGTATAAAAAGCAAGCATTCCAAATAATGAAACAGACATCACAGGACAAAGACATACAAATACTTGTGGGATACAACATGCAAAACTGACATTCCTATGCATTACTGAGTATTTTGGGTTTTGGCAGTGTCAATACGTAATTTGGAAAATGGCAAAGACCAATAAGGAGTAGGACATGCCTCTACAGAATCAAATGTTATCATTCTAGAACTTCCTCTAAATTACTTAGGACACATTAGAATTCTAGGTTCTACTCATATTTAAAATGTCTTTAATATTTATACAAAAATTCTAAGTTATTTTTTTGGGAAAAATATCTGCAAAACCAAAACATGTTGATTTATTCCTATCCAGTATTTGATATCAATCATGGCTGAGTTGCCTGAAGACAAAAACTCCAGAAAATAAAAATGACAAAAATGAATTTGTGCAGGGCGCGGTGGCACACGCCTGTAATTCCAGCAGCTCAGGAAGATGAGACAGGAGGATCACGACTTCAAAGCCAATCTCAGCAAAAAGGGAGGCACTGAGCAACTCAGTGAGACCTTGTCTCTAAATAAAATACAAAATAGAGCTGGGGATGTGGCTTAATGGTTGAGTGCCCCTGAGTTCAATCCCTGGCACCAAAAAAAAAAAAAAAAAAAAAAAATTTGTGTTTACACAAAATAACAGATTTCTTACCTAGAAAAACTAATATTGTTTAAATATAACATCATATTTTTAAAGTTCTTCTATTTATAAATATCTCAAAAGATTATTAAAATACCACAAAGATCTATTTATTGTACTAGATTTTTTATACTATCTATAAAAACCAAGAAGAAAAGCTAGTAAATAAGAATAATGTCTCAGTTACTTATTCTCCCATTACTTTTAAGCATTTGTTGTAACAAGAACTGATTTTTAAAAAAAGCAACTAAAAGTTCTGCGTTAGAAAATTAAGGCAAATAAATTAGGTTATACATTAAAGTAGAAATAGCATAAGAGTGACATGAAAAGCAAGCAAATACTATCATGACTTGATTTGAATTATCAAGAGACCTTCCTAAAGTATTAACATTAAGCTGAATCCTAAAGAAAGAGACAGGGATAACAAGGCATACAAAGACATCAAAGCAGCAAGACAAAACTATGGTAAGGAAAGCAAGTAATAACAAAGGCTAGCATAATAGACTATCAAAATTACAAAAGCACAGACCCTTTGACCCAGAAATTTCTGAATATGCATATATAAGACATTTCACTGCAGCACTGCTTAGAATGGCAAAAGATCAGAAAATAAATCTATACAACCATTGGTAGGGGAGTATTACATAAATTATGACACAAGTGTAGAATGAACCAAGGAAGCTATTTACTAATATGAATCATGTCAAAGTAGAACAAAAAAGAACACAATGTCAGTTATGTTTAAAATCATACATACAGACACACTTGTTTATATATGTACACAGATTATCAATGAAAGGATGCACAAAAATCTAGTAACTATGACTGTTTCCAGAAAACAGAATGAATGGCTAGGGTAGAGAGTAAAATAAAAAAATTCACTGCATATAACCTTTTGGATTTTTAACCATGTGCATCTTACCTCTTTAAAGAAGTAAACTTTATAATTTTTATGAAAAAGACAAGGACAGGACGAGCTGCGCATAATGGAAGTCACTAGTGTGCTAAGTAGATATGTATGGTGGAAAACGGAAATTTTTTCCTACTAGTTTTTGGTTTGAGTGGGGGAAAAAAAGAAAAATTAGCCTTGATGTCTTTATCCAAAGCTGCTGATTACATTTAAGAGTATTTTTATCTTGCAATTCATTTAATAAATGAAAGTTGTTCCTCCTACATGCATTTTTATATTTCACAGTCATCATATTTCATTCCAAGGGATCAAGTTCCCTAGACATTGTTATATGATAATCAAGAAAAATGGGCTTTCTAAACTTTAAAAAATGGTTTGGGATTGTAGATAAAGGAAATAAAAACATAATTCAAGACTCACTGTGCTCCCACATAGGCATCTTTTAAGAATCTTAAAGCATACCTAATAGGAATAAGAGCTATGAGAAGAAAATGCCACCTCCTTGCCTCCTCAGTGCCACCTCAGTGCCACCACAATGCCACTGGGCATTGTGCAGTGACCATACACAAGAGCCTTATCCATGATATAATCTCAATATCTAGACCTAACAAAAAAATTATTCTTTCATTACATGAAAAGGGAAAACAATCTAACTTACTACAGAACTAAAAGAAAGCCCAGCTAAGAAAATAAAAGCACCTAATTCTCAGCAATCATTAAAGAAATTTAAGAGTTCACATATATCAGAAATCACTCCAGAAGCCAGGCACAATGGCACATGCCTGTACTCCCAGTGACTTCTGGAGGCTGAGGCAGGAGGATCCCAAATTCAAAGACAGCCTCAGCCACTTAGTGAGACTGTCTCAAAATAAACTAAAAATAAAGGCTAGGAGTATAGCCCCACAGTAGAATGTCCCTGGGTTCAATCGCCAGTCCCACCAAAACAAAACAAAACAATAAACAGAAATTGCCCCAGAGAATTCTTTGGTTTAGATATGTGGTATCCCCCAAAAGCTTATGTGTGAGACAATGCAAGAAAGTTTAGAGGTGAAATGACTGGGTTATGAGAGTCTTAACCCAATCAGTGAATTAATCCCATGGTAGGGATTAACTGAGTGGTGACTACAGACAGAATGTCACTGGAGGAGGTGGGTCACTGAGCTGCTTTCCTCCACTACACTCTTCTGCCATCATGTTCTGTCTCACCTCAAGTCCCCAGGAATGGATCCAGCTATCTAGGGACCAAGACCTCTGAAATCATCAGCCCTCAAATAAAGTTTTCCTCTTGTAATCATTCTTCTCAGGTCTTTTGGTCACAGCAACAAAAAAACTGACTAAAACACCTCCGATACGAATATTAGAATGTGAAAATTAAGCAGCTAAAAACTAAACCATGCTCACAATTGGGCTTTAGAAACTAGAAAGAGCAGAGATGTGGGAAGATTTAGAGGAAAAATAGAATTATACTATACAGAGCTACAATAACTTTTCTAAACTTCCAAAGAATGAAAGGCCTTGGTCACCTGGGGACCAAGAACAATATAAAATTAGTTAGTGGGTCTTACACAAGACATGTGGACAAATTACTATTAATATGTCAATTATTAACCAACTTCACAAACACATAGATTCCAATTCTGTTCATAATATCTATTAGATGCATAACACTGAACAAGTTGCTTTTCCTATTTTGACTTCTCTGAAATGAGGGTAACTCTTCCCACCTTGGCTGAAATTTTGGTTGTTTTTGTGGGGGACAGCATTACCAGGGATTGAACTCAGGGGTACTCAACCACTGAGCCACATCCTCAGCCCTATTTTGTGTTTTATTTAGAAACAAGGTCTGAGTTGCTTAGCACCTCACCATTGCTGAGGCTGGCTTTCAACTTGTGATTCTCCTGTCTCAGCCTCCCAAAGTGCTGGGATTACATGCTTGTTTTTTAATGAAGATCAGGTATAATATTTTCTGCTTGCCACACAGTAAGTGTTCAATAAATGAAAATTAACAATAGAATACAAATATAAAATCCCTATAGAGTCCAACTAGGTAATTGTGTTAGAAATAACCTGACTAGCAGTATCTTTTTTTGTTTTTGTTTTTTGTCTTTTTGGTACCAAGGATTGAACTCAGGGGTACTTGACCACTGAACCACACATCCCCAGCCCTATTCTGTGTTTTTTATTTAGAGACAGAGTCTCACTGAGTTGCTTAGCACCTTGCCATTGCTGAGGCTGGTTTTGAACTCACGATTCTCCTGCCTCAGCTTCCCAAAGTGCTGGGATTATAGGCATATGCTACTGCGCCCAGCTCTGACTAGTAGTATCTTATCAATCATTGCTACCTTTCCTAGTTAAGAGTAAGGAAATTCTAAAATTCTTATAAAATTAGTCTCTCCTAAGAGAAAATTTAAATGGCATGATACATAAGTTCCTTTCAAATCAAGATCAGGATTAACAGTAGTTATTCAGATCAGATCGTCAAGACTAAACCTTTCAGCAAAGCAACAAATTTCAGTCCTTTGAAGTTGTTAACTTTTAAACATTTTTCTACTAAAAAATAATCTATTAGGCAATAGAGCAAGATATATTTCTAAGTTTTACTACACTCTGCTGTTTTTAAGCAAAACAGAAGGATATATACTAGGTATTAAAATCATGACTAGTAAGAATCATAACTCACTTCAGAAGGATAAAATCATTCAGGGGTGGCAAAGGCTGTTGTCCAACACCTGCAGTGCACCACATCTACTATTACCTGAATCTCCACAGGGCCAACTAACCCAGAAGAAGTGGGATGTCTCTGACACCACATGTGGCCAGAGAGAAAGCCCCTGTAACAGTCACTCTACCACTATTCCAGGATGGGCACTGCAATGCTTTGCAGCATAACTACTAATGGACATGACTAGTCTCTTCAGAGCATCAGAACCCAAATCAGAAGAGTAAATATAACACCATGGATTTCTATTTTTCATTTGGATATTTTTAGTTGATAAAACAAGACAGTGTGTGATAGCAATTACTCTAAGATTTTGAAAGAACCAAGAAAATGCTGTCCAGTATTTTTCCTAGCACACATGTTATTTACAAGGGTTTTATTTTTATAACAAAATGCCCTACCCTTTGTTAAAGATCTTTCTAATGTCTATTATTTGTAATTTAAATAAATACATTTGTTTAGTCAAATATATTCAACTTCTGCTTTTTTTAAAAAAAGAGTCATCTAGAATAGTTAGAATACCATTACTTTATCAGAAATTGTTTTAGAAGCAGTATAAAGACTAATATTGTTCTAAAATATCCTTCTTTAGTACTTACCTAAAATTTGGCATTATCTTCCAAACAACATAAAACAAAGACTCTGGGCTAAATGCGGTCTGGCTGCCTTGCCATAAAGCACAGAGTGTTTTTCTAAACTCTTCTACCAAAGACCTGAAAAAGAGGAAGGAACAATACCCTTAGCATTACAAATAAGGGGCTGCCATTTCAATGTATAATGTTTAATCATCTAAAATGCGTAAGTTGAAAAATGAAAGTTTTAAAAGGGCCTAGTCTTTTCTGAATTATGTCTGACTGCTAAGTTAAATAAGAACATCTCAAAAACCCATATACATAGCAGTTAATTATTGACAAAACTAGTTTTAGCACATGGTTAATTCTGAGAATACTATAGTACTGCCATATTTATAGACTCTGAATTTTTTTAAATGCACAGAAATAATAAAGCAGTAGATAATTTACAAGCCAAATCCTTAAGAATTTCCATTTTAAAAACATAAACAAGCAATAGGATCTCTTTCTCCATCTCCTGCATTCCTGCTTTTTTCCCCCTTCTCTTTTTCCCTTCTCTTCTTTCTTTAGTACTAGGGACTGAACCCTTGGACACTTTACCACTGAGCTACATCCCCAAGCCTTTTTGTTTCTTATTTTGAGATGCCTACAAGAGTCTGAAAAGTCCAGATTATTGCTTTCTTAGCCCACCTCAGTCAGAGAACACACACATGGCCTGGGTTCTGAACTTTTGAAGCAGAGTGAAAAAAAGAAGTAAGGACAGCACTAAATCCTCTCTGGTGGTCGTAGCAGTAAAGATCATCACCCAGAGTCCAGGCGCAGCAGTTAAGGGCAGCTTTTACCAGCACCCATCTCCAGTAGGGCCAGCAGTAGGAACTCTGGCACCATACTGTGCAGGAAGGCAGCAGTGCCCTTATTGGACAGTTCTATGGGTGACTGTGGCTATAGTGCTGGCTGCCTAGACTCCAGATCTGATTTTCCACCCACCCAGTTCTGGTGAGCTCACCAACAGCCCTTTAATAAACACCTTTTCTGCCTAATTCAGCCAGAGGCAATTACTGCAGTCTGTAACTAAACCCTGAAATGACAGTGATGCATAAAGCACTACTTAAATTTTACCCTTAACTTGTTGTGCCCATGCATTTCTTCCTCTTCTACCTGATAATCCTCTCCTACCCAAATGCAGCCTCTTTGAAAGCAAGCACTTTCTACCTCATCCTATATGCTGCTACCAAATAAAACTCCCTTCAAACACCACTCATGTGATATCATTCTATCTCTGCTCCAATGCCTGGTTTTAAAGTTTCTCCATCCTGGGTATCTACCCATATTGCCCATTTTTCTAACATGTTCTATCCTACTCTCCCTCAGCCACTGAGGAAGGGCAGTGTCAAATTACAAAATGGTATTTCAAAATGAGTGGGAATATGAGTATGTGGAATTGGGGATAGGTAGACAAGGAAAACATTAAATATATACAGATTATAAGTCACTGCTCTATTTCAGTAAAGAAATGAAAAATCATAATACATCAGATCTTCTGAACCCGAAATAGGGAAAGGCTATAATGAATTTAAGTTTGGTCCTTAATAGTTAACTATTTTTTCCCCTCTTCATATCAATTAGAAATTGACTGTATTACCCTACAATTAATCTGTTGGCTACAGATTAATTTTATTACCCAAGACAGGTTTGCTGAACACTATCAGACAAAGCAATTCACATAAACTAATGATATTCATGTTAGTCTACACCTAGAACTGTATTGCATATACAGATGTCAATTCTAGAATGCCCAAACTGGCAAAGACTCAATAAGTATAATGCTAAATTTATCCTCCCTGTTATAGTAAACAGAAATAAAAGAATTTCAACAATTATTAAGATTGCCAGCTAGATACTTAAAATACAATTTTCATTATGGTTTTTCTAAAATGTGCCTATGAACTCAAATAATACAATAAAAATCACCAGTGAGAGTCATGTGTTTTGTAACTCAAAGCCAGAAAGGACATATTCTGATAACTCACACATTGTTATCCCCTTGGCTCCTGGTGTGGTATGTTCGCCTTCCTGCTGTTTTCCCATTCCTTAACTCCACAGCAGGCAGTTCTTTGAAATAACAGCAAAACTGCTCAATGTTACTATTTTAAAAGGAAGGGAAGAAAATGATTATTAAAAAAAAAAGAATAGAACAGAATTTAATAGGACTGTAAAGAAAATTCTATGTAATCTAGCTATGGATTTTTTTTTTTTTTTTGGTGGGTGGGGGGTACTGGGGATTGAACTCAGGGGCACTCGACCACTGAGCCACATCCCCAGCCCTATTTTGTGTTTTATGTAGAGACAGGGTCTCACTGAGTTGCTTAGTGCCTCACCTATTGCTGAGGCTGGCTTTGAACTTGCGATTTTCCTCTCTCAGCCTCCCAAAGTGCTGGGATTAAAAGCATGTGCCACCGTGCCCAGCCTAGCTATGGATTTTTAAAGTGTAATCTTTCAAATAATTGTCTCATTTTAAGTGTATTAAATACAATCTCTTGTATTGAATTTCTTCATTATAGTTCTTCATGCACTAAAAAGTACAGACAACTTTGTAGAAATCAACAAAGAACTTAAAATCTCTCTTAAAAAATATCTCCAATTTTCCTTCCATCTATCACCATTACTCTCTTCAGGGTGCTAGTTTCAAGGTATTCAATAATTTTCTTAAATAAAAACAGACCATGAAAACAACCATATTATTTAGAATTATATATTTAGAATTATACAGAATCGTTAAGGAGAACTCAGTAATAACTAACTTCTTCTTTGAGCAAGAATAGAGAAGAGAGGCAATACCTTTAAGGAAAGATCAAATACAGTTCTTCTCCTTATTAGCAGTTTGATTTGGGAAGATAATTTACTCTGTGGCATGTAATGCATCTAACACAATTTTCAAAATATTCTGCTGAGGTTGGCCTTGTTGGCTATTTCATTTTTATTACTTCTCTTACATTTTGAAGATCTTCTAGACATGTGGTCTTCTGACCATGCTGGAGACTTAACTAGTGACTAAAATGAACTCTCTGAACAAGGCTCCCTGTAGCCCTGGGATCTGCAAATTGATCCAAAGGTCAAATGTAACACTTGATCAGGGAGTTTTTACATTTTTACAGTAATTTTTACATTTTTAAAAGGTTAAAAAAAGAAAAAAGAAAAATCTAATAGAAAGGGAGAGAAATTGAGAGAAACATGTACATGACCTAAAGACTAAATTATTTATCATCCTGCTATTCACAGAAAAAATTTGCTGATCCCTTCTGTAGCCTATTCAGGAAAAAAATGAGAAAAAAATAATAACAGCTAACAGCTATTTACTACCATGCACTGCTGTAAGACTTCTGACAATAATTTAATCTTCTCACTACCCTATGAGGTAGGAATAATTATTTCCAATTTTACTGATGAGAAAACTAAGGCAAAGGCAGTTGAGTAACCTTCCCCTAGCAACATGACTACATTTAGAAGCACAGCCTTTGCTCTTAAATCTTTCATGTGAGATACTTAAGCTCTGACTATAATGTTACCTGAGTGACTGAAGGATGGCATTCATGAAACATGTGTTGCCCAAATTCCGAAGGCCTGTCGCACAAATGGTAGTGGTGCTTCCCTGTAAAATGGAATAAGAAGAGGCCATTAGTAATGCCAGGGGAAGGCAGATTGTTTCAAATATCAAAGTTAAGGAAAAGCCTCTCCTTGAAACTCTAGTACCAGGCTAGTCTGGAAGTAGTCCTTTTGTGTCCCAAGAATTTGTCAAACACACTCTCGTTTTAATCTCTGTGTATGGATATTTTCTGAAGGCTGTTCTGATCCTGGAGTTGTTCTAAATCGAAGTATCTTATTGGAAGATTATGCGAAAATAAGCATTAATGTGTACCATGGAGTACAGAATGCAAAAATAAACAGGAAAATAAAGTTTAAGACTTGATACCCATATAAGATTCTACTTAACCTAACAGAAACTGAAAAAATTATATAAGCCCCAAGTATTTGTCTGTAACTTGAAGCCATGCATAAATGACCAATACATGTTTTCTTAGCAATGAACCTTAAAAACACAACTTCTCTTAAAAAGAATGAGGCTTGCTTTTTTGATTAGTTCTACAATGCACCATGATATCTGAATACTATACTTAGGAGGTAGATCTACCAATTCAATTCAAAGCATTTCTGCCTTCTGCCCATTAATTCAAATGGCTATTAGAACACTCTTGCTGTTTGTTCCAAAAACTTGACACTGGCCAAGCGCAGTGGTGCACATCTGTAATCCCAGCAGCTCCGGAGGCTGAGGCAGGAGGCTCTCAATTCAAAGCCAGCCTCACCAAAAGCGAGGAGCTAAGCAACTCCGTGAGACCTCGTCTCTAAATAAAATACAAAATAGGGCTGGGGATGTGGCTCAGTGGTCAACTGCCTCTGAGTTCAATCCCCAGTATCAAAAAAAAAAAAAAAAAAAATCGAGACTGTGTGTGTGTCCAAACACAGCTAGCATGACATCAAGGGTAGATGCAGGGGGAAAATACTGATTCATTTAAAAAACATTTAGTGATCTTTAAATTTTTGCTTTGGTTCAGGGATTGAACCCAGGGGTACCTAACCACTGAACCACATTCTCAGCCCATTTTTAGTATTTTATTTACAGACACAGACTTGCTAAATTGTTTGGGACTTGCTAAATTGTTGAGGCTGACTCTGAACTTGCAATCCTCCTGCCTCAGCCTCCCAAGCTGCTGAGATTACAAGTGTTTGCCACCACACCCAGCTTGATCTTGTATACCATTAACAGATGGTTACAAGAATGCTTTTATTTATTTTCATTTTTTTGGTACTGGGGATTGAACTCAGGGGCACTCTACCACTGAGCTACATCCTTACTTTTTTATTTTGAGACAGGGTCTCACTAAATTGTGAAGGCTGGCTTCAGACTTGTGATCCTCCTGCCTCAGCCTCCCCAGTCACTGGGATTACAGGTGTATGCCACTGAGCCCAGCTGCATATTCTTCTATGGTGAAATTATTTTAAAGAAGTCCCAAGGAATAAAATTCGCAAAAGTGCAGATCCACAGAATTTGCACTAATGGTATTTACAATAAGGAAAAGATCTTTAGGATCCCATAGAAAAAGGAATAAGATGCATAAGCAGACATTAAGAGCAACCTGCTTTCTACAGCAGAGGAACATAGTAAGGCACTGACAGATGGAGGACTTACTGGGGTCACATCAATAATCATTAGTGTAAGTAGCAAATGTTTTGTGAAATACACCAAATCTAAGGCACAGATTAATAAAAGTCCATAAGTAACAACATTAAATGTTAGAGTTAAAATATAACAATGACTATATCTCAACTACTTCATGTATTTGAATAAGTTTTAATTACTTACATTTACTTTTAATAACTTGCTGTTTAGAGATGAGTTTTCCAAAAGTTTTCTTTTCCTATGCCTGTCAGCCGTGAAAGCTGAGCTATTAAAACACAAATAGTCAAAAAGACATTAATATATACATGCTACACAGCAGGCTAAAGAATAAACTCAAGCTGCCCTCTGCATCTAGGGCATGCAGCCCTGCCTGACTGTTTAGTCATGCCATCAAGTGACCAGTCAGGCCCACAAGTATTTGAAATTAACTGAAGCGTTCAACTTCCCTGGAAATTCCCACTACTCCTCCAGAGCTGAGGTAGGGCTGGATGCTGATCCCCGCAAAGCTGGCCAGCTAGATGTAGTCTGTGAAACACGCCTTCCCAATTTCCACTCTATCTACCTAATCAGTTGTGAAACTTCAACAATGAGAAGACCCATTCCTTACAATAAAAGGAAAAAACCTGATTGACATCATTATTCAGAAATGTAACAGTTGAGTCTAAAATAATATGCTATTTCTTTCTTAAGTTGGATAAAAGTATGTTTCACTCATATGCCTTGATAGATTATGATATAATCTGAGTATGAAGAATAATAAATTATAGGAGTATAATTATATTATAATTATATTTATTATATATAAATTCATTTGATTCACCTATGCTGTAAACAAATTCTAATTAGGTCAGAAATTCTTTTTTTTTTTTTTATGCAATTTTTTTTTCACAATGTCTTTATTTTATTGCTCTGTATGTGGTGCTGAGGATCGAACCCAGGGCCTCACGCATGCGAGGCAAGCACTCTACCGCTGAGCCACAATCCCAGCCCCTAGGTCAGAAATTCTTAAACTTCTCATCAAAATTTTTCTTGATGAGAGATGTTGCTTAAACTTTATCAGAAAGTTATTCTTCAAAAGGTCACTTTAAAGTTATTAGATATCGGAAGAACTAATCTGAAGGAAGTAAAATTTATAGTTAAACACAGGCTGTTAAGTCTGCCAATTCTTTTCTACCTTCTAAAAGTACCAAGCTAATCCAAAGTAAATATATAATTATTTTTCTTTCCAGAATTAAAGTTAACATAAGTTTAAAATTCAGATGCAAGGTGGCTTTTCAAGTACTCCACAGCCACATGTGGTAAGTGTCTCCCATAATTAGAAAGGGCAGATCACAGAATGCTTACATCATTGCAGTAAGTTCCACAGGACAGTGCTGCCCCAGAGGATGTGTAGGTTAAACACAAATGTAATCACAGTTTTTAGATTCCACTATAAATTAAAGCCTATGTTTGCAAAACATAAAAATAAATTTAATTTAGGTGATGTTTCTCAGCATATGAAAAGAACTGCAAAGCAGATTTCTCAGTGGGGCCAAGTAGAAGTATGCACCAGATGGCTGTGACATCTTTTACCTGATGAAATACTGAGTGGAAACAAAGTATTGCCTAACTATATAAAGACACATGCTCTAGAAGACCCTATTTTCCCTTTGACTTAATTCTGATTTACTTTGGACTGGGGTGGCAGTCTTGTCTTAGAGAAAACTGCCAGTAGCAGAGAAAACATTCTGGTAGCTACCCACTTTTATACCAAGCATGTAAGATCTTTATAATGACACTATCATACCAAGAGTGACTAATTACTTCAGCAATCTCCTACTTCATAATTTATTGTGAGCAACTTCAGACAAAATTGAATGTTTTGGATTCGCATATCTGTACCTGTGTTTCTAATCCTACATAGGCTCATGATGCTTAGTTAAAATTAAAAGGGGAAAAAAAGCAATTTGAAAAAAAAAAAGGAGCCAAAAGATGACAAATCAGAAGTATTTAAATCCAGGGCTGGTATTATGGCTCAGTGGTAGAGCACTTGCTTCACATGTGTGAGGCACTGGGTTCGATCCTCAGCACCACATAGAAATAAATGAATAAATAAAGGTCCAACAACAACTAAAAAAAATTTTTTTTAAAGTATTTAAATCCAAAGTGAATGAATTATTTTAGAATCTTTCTTATAAGTTATAAAATCTACTTAAGGCAATAACACATGAGTAAAGACTTTGGTCAACAAATACTATATTTGTTGCTCTGAAAGCAATTAGGTTATTTCCCTTTCAGTATATATTCTGAAATATTCTACTGGCTCTACATTTACGTTTACCAAAGGACCCTTACTCTGGCACATTTTCACAATGCTTTCTATACACCAACTGCCAAAATAAATCAGATGGCACCTGATGATTTGGGGTGATTTATACAGATTTCACTTGAGTCAGCAGTCATTCCAGGCCATGCTTCCAGGCCATGCTTCTATCCACTGTAGCTTCAAAGGCATTGCTATTTGGGTTTCTATTTATCACTTCATTTCGGGTCCAGCAAGTTTTATCTGAATAAGCATTTGGCTATAGTAATAAAAGTCTATTCACATAAATTCTTCAATTTCTTTATGATCACAAAGTGTGCACAGTTCTTTGTAATTTCAAATCTTATGCATGATCCCTAACAAAAAAGGAAAAGATGAAAAGGAAAAGAATCCTGTGCTATTATACAGATGTAAAGTATGCAATCATACTTAAATCTAATTTCTCTTAAAATAATGCATAAGTCTTAGTCTAAGATCTCATAATACATTTGACAGATTTTCTAATACCAGAGGTAACTCTATAATGATCTTATATTGTTTTCTGCCCTCTCCTTGCACTCCCCAAACTCCTTTTGCAAATAAATTGAGTAGCTTACAAACTGGTGGGCGATAACAAACAAAACAATAGGTTCTCAGGCCTTTAGATAATGGTTCATCTAGAGAGATGAAGCAGCTTGACCCATTTGAGTCACATTAGTTAAGAACAGAGCCAGGTCATAAATAACTCTAATATTTTAATATGTGAAAATGCTACTTCAACAAATGTAATTTCTCAGTAAATGAATGTGGACAAAATTTCAGATATCCAAACCCAAAGCATAGTTTATCAATATTTTAATTACAATAAAAACATGATGAAGTTATAGAACTCACAGACAAAATTCCATTCAAAGTACTAAAGGACCCCTTAACACCCCACTGCATCTCTTTCTCTTTTCCAAGACCTAATACTTACTTTTCCAGGTTCTGTAAGTGTTCTCTGACTTTCTGTACCAGTCCCAGCTTGGTGTCATTAACCACAAAATCATCACAGCGATAACTGCAAGGAAAACATTAATCAATGTGTATATAAAGAACTTGAGGAAACCACAGTAATGAAATCACTAAAAGGAATGGCTGTTGCCAAGATGATCACATGGCTCTGCAGGCAGTTACTGTTGGTGGTAAGTTTAAAGAGGATCTGGAATACACAATGGAATGTTTTTAAGAGTCCTTTTAAAAAGCCACGTAGGCAATGAACACTAGCTTCTTTTCACATTTTTATTTAAAAGCTCTTCAGTTCCTCCTTTGGAAATGAAATGAGCTGCGACATGTGTTACATTCTTTTTAGTGGTGCATAATACACGGAAAAGGAAATAAAAGCACCAATTCATGTAGCCTTAAGCCTAAAGCTTTAAGGCGACACTTTCCAACCTGAATTAATGGGAAATTGGGGGAGGAGAGGTATAAGTGAAAATCAGGGAAAAGGTAATTTAACTTGCAGGGTTGTATAAATGGAAAAACTACAAGCTGGATATTTGAAACATAATTAAACAGAATTCAGAAGAGTTAGGAATAAAGAATCATTCTGAGGCACTAGAAAACAAAAGTATGAAACAGAGGCTCCATCTTTCAGGAAATTGCTACATGCTCTAAAGAAAAATATTTAGGGTGTTTTTAAAAATTGACATGGTATTTTAGCAAGTCAATGAGCAAATAATGTAAGAAACCACATATAATTAACTGCACTAGCATTCAGGTTCTTTTTCTTCCCTGAAAGAAGGCAAATTTTAACAAAAACAACCTATAGGCGGGCAGTAAGATATTCTTTTAAATATGCAGTTTTGTATAAAAGCACTTGTTATAACTACTAAAGAATAATGAAAATAACACGGCTATTCTGCAGAAACAAAACTTTGAAAGAACAGCACTTAGTAAAAATTAGGCCATCTCTAACCGAATCCAAGAACATCTGATATACCTGAAACCAATCTATAAAAATTTAAAAAATAAGAAAGAGAAATAGAAATATAGGAGGGAAATAGTGATTTTAAAAATTACACACAAAACCATGGCTTGTGGCTTTCAGGGAAGTGAAATTTTTAAGTGAATGCTTTTAAAAACTTTAACTATAATGTTACCTTTGTAATTATTAACATGCACCCTCATTAATTGACCACTCATGCTGTCAATCAGGATTTCTCTAACACATTCTCAAGTTCCCAAGGTCAATTCCCAACATATCCACAAATAGCAAAAGAAACTGTTTATGTCCTGGACCATCTTTCTTTGGTCCAAGTACCTCTGGAAGGAGAATAAAATTTTCACTGGTTTTATGACAAATACATAAAGGTATTAAATTAATGAAAAGGTTTAATACTTCACTCCTTTGAGCATAAACGAGGGTTTAAGAACTACTTTGTGAATCTGGGCTTAAGATACTTGGTACTTCAATGAACCTTATGTATTCACTGCAAAATGAAATTGCATTGTTATTTTACTTTAATTCCTGTTTACATTTTTATTTTATGCTTCCATAAATTTATGCATGTAGTTTGGATAAAACAATATTCAGTGTTCAAAACAAACCCACTCCAAATGCTAATGTTCATCTGGGAAATGAAGTCTAAGTGCTAATTCAGATAATTTTTCTGTATTAACAGGATGCTATTATTATATGTAAATGAAAAGCAAACCCCTACCTCCTACAAAAAAAGTGGTTTCTTAGTTTAAAGGAATAAAGTATCTGATTATTTCATAAAGTATTTTGGTGGTGTGATAGGGCTTCGGCCTAGGATATAAAATTACATTTGTTGAAGTAGCATTTTCACATATTAAAATATTAGAGTTATTCATGACCTGGCTCTGTTCTTAACTAATGTGACTCAAATGTGCCAAGCTGCTCATCTCTAGATGAACTGATCAATTCTCATCACTGAAGTGAGTAGGCCGCTCTGGACTGCAGAGTTGCCCTAATGCCCTAATGTTAGTGCCAACCGAGAAAATGAATTAATTTTTAAATATTTTTAAAATTTTACTTAACTGAATCAGCATAAAACCTTTATGAACACAATTGTACCTTATGATAGAAATATATTTTGCTTTCATTATTACTTTGTGCAAAATGTATAGCAATGTATATATCATGTGCATGTGGCATTTCCAGCATTACACAAGAGCACAGCATGAATCTAGTTGTGTCAACAAAATGATTCGGTTCACATGATTTTTCTATTTAACAATGTAGTATTATAACATTATTTCAATATTTTATGCAGACTACATGAGTGTATAGTGACACTTACAAAATGTAATTGGTAATTAAATTGAAACACTTGATTTTTTTCTAGCTCAAAAATTAAGAATGGAAGCTGGGCACAGTAGCACCCACCTGTAAGCCCAGAATTTCAGGAGACTGAGGCAGGAGGATCCAAGTTCAAGGCTAGCCTGGGTAACTTAGTGAGACCGTGTCTCAAAAAAAAAAAAAAAAAAGAAAAGAAAAGACTGGAGACATAGCTCAGCAATACAGCACCTCTGGATTTAATCCCCAATACCAGAAAAAGTAAAAAAAAAAAAAAAAAAAACTGAGAATGAAAAAAATTTTAATTTTCAAATGAAGGCATACGACTGAGACAAAATCAAGTAAAGATGAAGAAAAAAAAAAGGCATGTTGCAGATTTAACTAAAATGGCAATTTCAATTTGCTAAAAAAAAGCAAAATTTAAAAACTGTATAGAAAAGTTTTAAGATCATAAAATGAGACAATATTAAGAGAAAACTGCAAATGTATTTTAATGTAATAAAAAATTGCCTCAGTCAAAAAGTAGTTGAGGAAATTAGTCACAATTAAATGAGAAATTAGACGTATAACAAAAACATACTAATGATTTTTAAAGGATTTGAACTTGTAACTTTGGTTAACTATAAAATGGCTTGGATTCTTGCTCAAGAAAGAAACCATTTGTAGATAAAGAAATTACTATATTATGAGGGAAGATTGCAGGGATATTTCAAAAAACAAGGAAAGATCTTCAGTTGAACCATCAAGCAACAGTCAGTGAATAAAAGACCTAACAATATTAAAAATCAATATTTGAAAGTTCAAAACAAACCCACTCCAAATGCTAGTGTTCATTTGGGAAATGAAGTCTTTTAGATAAAGACTTCATTTCTTTTAAATAAAGATCAATATTTAGAAGTCAGTATTTAAAAATTTACAGGTACTTTAAATTTTTTAGCTTTAAATGAGTTTTTACAAGACACACTGCCCAATTAATACTTCAGGTATGTTTTGTCAAAAATGACTCCCAAATTTACAAATAAATGACTTTGTCTATTTGCAACTTTAAAAAAATTGATCTCATGTTGTACTTTTGAACATTTTACATTTGTCACTTTCAGCTAAATATTAAAAGGTTTCTATTAAGACATTGTTCAGTGAAAAATCTGGGCTTACTGGATTTATTTATTTTCTTATTTTGTTCCACCATCTGACATATATTGCAAATATTTGTGCTCTGAGGCAGACTATATCACAGAGGCAGTGATTAAAATTGTTCAGCATATACATTCAAATGCTACAAATCATCATGTGTTTATACTGGTAAGATGAATAGAAAAAAACGAATTTAATGCCAATGTTGGCTGCTTGTCTGGGAAGAGTTTTACAAAGACTTACTTTTTTTTTTTTTTTTTTTTGACAGTGAGGATTGAACCCAGGGGCACCTAACCATTGAGTCACATCCCTAGCCCCTTTTTACTTTTTATTTGTAGACACAGTCTCACTAATTAGCTTAGGACCTTGCTAAATTGCTGAGGCTGGTCTCGAACTTTTGATCCTCTTGCCTCAACCTCCTAAATCGCTGGGATTACAGGCATGTACCATGGCACCTGGCAAGACTTACTACACTCAATTCTAACTCAAAATTTTCTTGAAACAAAAGAAATGCTTGCCAATAGACAAGGCTCAGAGTAAAAGCAGAAAGAGATTTTTAAAAATCTGAGCACAATTTACATTTTTTCCACTTATATCACAATGCATAGGAATGAGTTAAATTTGAAGATCGAAGGAGAAAATAGCTTATTTGTGACCTAGCTTGTGACAGGTGTAAGAATTTCTGTTAGAACTAAAACTTTTCATAGTACAAATCAATAATGATTTCACACATTTTTCAACATGAATAAATGTGTAGCAAACTTTAATTATAATAGACTGCATTACAAAAACTGCAAAACCTACCAGAAAAATAATACCTCTTTGAATTTCATGTGATAATATGGAGTTATCACAAAAGTCAATGGATTTATTTGGGCAGATGTTTTGTAACATTATATGTTTTTGCTTCCAAATAAAACCAACTGTTGTTTTTATGAGTCAGTTTTGTCAACAAAGATGCAAATATTAGAGAAAAAAATGTTTTTGTACTCCTTTTATTGGAAGACTTAATAATATTTGGAATAGCATGAATCCACTTTTTAACTGCAATTTTTATGACTCTAGATACAGATGAAATGTTTCTGATGAAAACTTAGCTTCTCAATTGAGATGTGCTATAAACCTAAAACAACTTTGGATTTCAAAGATTTCATATGGAAGAATGCAAATGATTTCTAATAATTTTTACATTGATCACATGTTTACATGATAATATTTTGGATACAAAGTTAAATATAGTATATAATTAATTAGTATATTATAGAACTAATATATAGTATATTATATAATTAATTAATATAGTATATAATTAATTAAACAGGTATAATTAATTCTACCTGTTTATTTTTTAACGTGGCTACTAAAAATTTTAAACTATACATGAATTGCATTATTTCTGTTATATACACAAGTAAAATGAAAATCTAGGTCAGCTAAGACACTGTCTGCTCTAAGATTCTATACTACTACCCAATATCATAAAGGGACAACTAATATAATTTCATTGTCTAGATTTGTTTTCACTGGCTTAAAAACATTTTAAAGTTTTTACAACTGTCTTCGTTTCTCAAGAGCCCATTTTAAGAACTATTTTAGTCACTGAGAGGGATACTTACTTTAAGTAAAGGATATAATTTCTCTGTTGTCTGAATTCACCATGCTATTCAAGTGATTGATTATTCATTATTTAAGAAAAACACCTGCTTCCATGGGTCAAAACTTCTAAGAATGTCTTTCATGAGGTGGAGAATCCATAAATATTAGTTGCCTTCCTTTGTGTTACCAAAAACCTCACAGCATGCTTTCCCTCTCTACTTGCCACATTCCCGTTTTGATTTCTTTTTCCTCCCTGGCCCAAAACAAAAAGGAAAAGGAAAAAGTGGCAAAGGTGAGAAGTGAAAATTTAAATGTTGCTTGGTTGTTATTAAACTAAGTTAATCTCATGTAAAGATTAACTTTACATGAGATCTTGCTTTCTAACTGGAAACTATCCTACTAATACTGGTGTTAAAAAGTCCCTAGGCAACACTGAGTTAGGAGTGGTGAAAATTTAAAGTCAGCCTCAACAACTTAGCAAGGCCCTATTTTTAAAGGGGGCGGCGGGCTGAGAATGTGGCTCAGTGGTTAAGTGGCCCTGGGTTCAATCCCTGGTACCAAAAAAAAAAAAAAAAAAAAGCCTCCAGGCAAGCAGGCACTTGAATAAATAAGTTCCAAAACCTGCTTCCTGATTTTACTACGACTGCACTGAAGCTATTTGGTTAGAATTATGCTCATCTCTAATGCCTGAAAAAAAATTTAATAACTCTTAATTTTCTCTTCAAGAGGATTATAACAAATACAAAAAATGTATGTAACTTACAGGCTGTGTTTCAAAAGCTTGTGCATTGGTATGAATTTCTCATTTTAAAATAAAAGTCATAAAATATGGTTAAATACCCTACATAAAAATACATGTTTCACAAACTACAATTGAAATGGTGCTGTAAAAAACTCTACTTCTTGGGGGTTTTTTGTTTTTTGTTTTTAAATACTAAGAATTGTTTTTAAATACTAAGTGTGTTCTACTACTGTGCTACATCTCCAGCCCTTCTAATTTTTCATACAGGGTCTCACTAAGTTGCCAAGGCTGCCCTGGAACAGGATCCTCCTGCCTCAGCCTCCCAAGTAACCAGGATTACAGGTGATGCTCAGCTCCTCCTTGCTTCTTAATAACTGGCACTAAGTTGCAACAGGAGAAAGCAGGATAGGATTCAGATAACTTGATTAGTCTTTGACAGGAGAAGCAGCCTGAGGTTTAGCATCTCTTCATATACATAGGTCTTCACACGTGATATAAACATAAGTCAGGGACTACCTATGTCATTCAACCAACTTTTAGGCTATTAAATTTATACTTAAAAGTTCATATCTAGTGACTTCAGGTTACTCTCCAAGATGAGCTCTACTTCTAATAGACTACTTGTCAGAAAAGGAGAAAGGCTCATTTCTACATTTAATGAAAGACAAATTAAGAAAAATCAAGTAAATTGAACATTAAAAAGAAAAAATAAGCACATGCCCTCTCCCTTATCTACTGCTGCCACTTCCTTCTGCTGCTCCTAGAGCTGCTTGAGTACTCATTAGGTGCAGACCTGGTACTTCTTTTGTGAAGCAGCAGCTGAGGAAACTTTGGCACTTGCTATGGCCAACAAACAGCCCAAGGGCAGACTCAAGACTGAGAACAAGGATTATATTAACTTGAAGGTGGTGCGGTAGGGTGGTTCTGTGGTGCAGTGTAAGATTAAGAGGCATACACCACTTAGTAAACTAATGAAAGCCTATCATGAATGACAAGGTTTGTCAATGAGGCAGATCAGTTTCTAATTTGCTGAACAGCCAATTAATGAAACAGACATACCTGCACAGTTGGAAATGGAGGAAGAAGATATAACTGATATGTTCCAGCAGAAGACAGGAGATGTCTACTAAAAAGGGAACCTGCTATTTTACTCCAGAACTCTGTTCTTACAGACCAAGAATACATTCTCAATTAGAAAACTGCAATTTGGTTCCACGACATCCTAACTACTACTGTACAGTTTTCTCTATTCTTTCATTTTTCCCCTTCCCCATTCCTTTATTGTACATAGAGTACCTGGTGCTATGTGCACAGCATATTGCATTTTTTAAAAAAACTAAATGGCCAATGAAATGTTTTGATTGACATCAAATAGAGGTGGGATGGGGGAAAATACTGGTTCTGTGAAAATATCCCTTTCTCCATTAGTGGCATGCTCATTCAGCAACTATCTTTATATTCCAGTAAGTTATTTTGCTCTCACAGTTTTAACAACAACAGCAACAACAAAAAACCCTGAACAAAAAAATCCTTGCATACCTTGTTCAATTGGAGAATTTTAATGTTTTTTATTTATCAATGTAAAACCAAAGACAATTTTATAACTTTTTTGTACATAGCTGTTACATATAGGGCAATCTATCTTTAAGTAAGGGTAAATTACTCTTTAAAAAAAAAAAAAAAAAAAGATTCCTAGATAGTTTTCCCTTCAAATCAAGCATCTTGCTGTTTAAATAAACTTGTTTAAAAAAAAAATGCTGGGCCGGGTGACACATGCCTGTGATCCCAGCGGCTCAGGAGGCTGAGGCAAAAGGATCACGAGTTCAAAGCCAGCCTCAGCAAAAGCAGGGTGCTAAGCAACTCAGTGAGACCCTGTCTCTAAATAAAATATAAAATGGGGCTGGGGATGTAGCTCAGGGTTGAGTGCCCCTGAGTTCAATCCCTGGCACCCCCTACAAAAAATAAAGAAATACTAATATTTAGAAGTCATAATAGAAACATAATGGAGATGCCAGATTAGGTAATAAAGTATAAAAAGGGAAAGTAAAAAGAGAATTAGTACCATTCTTTGCTTCCAACAGCTGTGAAAGCAACACTATCATCTATGACTAAGTAAAGATTAGTCTCAAATCCAAATTCCTTAAACCAAATATGATCTTAAAATAGTTTTACATTTCTTTCAGTCAATAGTTAATAAATTAAATGTACAATATGTCATTACATGCATGCTGCTGTTAAGAACATAAACACAAATGATTTTACTGTCTTGAAGTCAACATATATCAAATAGCAGTAAATTTTCATATCAAACAGAAATTGGAATTATAATTAGGGAGGTAGAAAATGGATAAAATCCCATCTTATTTCAAGTACTGTTTGTTCTGATAAACAGCAAAAATGAAAATTTTTTCATGTTTATTCTTTATGATTTATTTGATTTGTTTTAATGTTATTAGCTGAGAGAAGGAAAGTGAGTCAATTTGCCCTTGCTCACAGTGTTTACATTACTAGTATCTTGCAGATTTTATTTTACAAAAATCTTTAAAATGTGTCTATTTGGCCAATCTAAGTAAATTCATCTAACTAAGCATAAATAAACTGCTAAATGCTCAAAGTGAAAACAGAGTAAGGACACCACATATAAAACTGCTTCAGGAGACTAGTTCATTGCAAATAATCATCAAATCTATAGACCACTGGCAACAGGTATGTTAAATATTTGCCAAAGTTTTTATTCCCTCAAATAAAAACCTTTAATAAAATGTGTTTTCTTCCCATACTGTCAGTGCATTATTTTGGAGATCCACGCACTAAACACTAGGTATCTGGCACATGGCAGGTTCTCAATGAATATTCAAGTGTATGTGTGCATGTGCATGTCCATGTGTGTATATATTTGCTTCCTACTTTAATACATTTATTTCCAAATATAGTTGATAGTTTTTGTCATTCTGTTTAATATTCCTTTTTGTTTGTTTGGTCATTTACATTTTTGAACTGATGACTGCTAACAAAAATGAAGCTACTAGTTTTTGTATATTTATCACCTATCAACTTTCCAGAATTTCTTTATTAATTCTAGTTGCTGTTTTCTACTGTAGTCCCAGGAGGTTTTCTGGGAATTCAAGCATAATTTGAAAACAGAAATATTTTTGTTTCCAATATTTATATGAATTACTTCAATTACTGTCTTATATAATGGCTATAAGTGCCAAAATATTGTTTAATAACTGACAACCATGTCTCTTCATGGTAGGAAGTATTTCTGTCTTATTTCTGATATAATGGAAATGGCTTTAGCATTTCATGATTTATATGATGTTTGCTTTCTGTTTTTTTAGGGGGAGTGGTAAAATATAAGTTTAATAGTTTCCTTTTATTTCACTGTTACTGGGTTTGGTTTGGTTTTTTTATGAGAACTGGATCTTTATAAACATGTTTTTTGCTTCTAATGATGCAATAATCTAGGGTTTCCTTTTCTGTGTGGAGGGAGTACTGGGGATTGCATCCAAGGGCACTTTACCACTGAGTTACATCCTCAGTCCTTTTTAACTTTTTTTTAGTTGTTGATGGGCTTTTATTTTTACTTATTTATATGTGGTGCTGAGAATCAAACCCAGTGCCTCACACACACTAGGCAAGCACTCTACCACTGAGCCACAACCCAGCCCCTGCTTTTTAATTTTTTGAGACAAAGTCTCACTTAGCTGCTTAGGAACACTTTATCACTGAGCTACACCCCCCAGCTCTTTTTTGTTTGTTGTACTGGGCACTGAAATCAGGTGTACTTATAACCAATGAGCCTTATCTCCAGTTCTTTTTACTTTTTCTTTTGAGATAGGGTCTTGCTAAGTTGCTTAGGGCTTTCTGCCTCAGTCTCCTGGGTCACTAGGTTTACACTCAGATGCTACCAGGACCAGATTAGGGTTTCCTTTAATAATGAATATGTTGGTAGTCTTTAGGTGAAATTAACTCTACTTGGTAAGGACATAGCTTCTTTTTGATATTGATAAACCTTACTAGGTTAGATTTGTTGTGCGTATGTATGTATTTATTTATTATGGCAGTACTGGGAATTGAACCCCAGTGGCATTCTATCACTGAGTTATATCCCCATCTCTTTTCATTTTGAGACAGTGGCTCACTAAGTTGCCAAAGCTGGCCTGAACTTGCCACCCTTCTGCCTAGCCTCCTGACTCGCTGATATTTTAAGCATGTACCACCACATCCAGTTAAATTTGCTTTTAAGTTATAGTTATTTGCAATTATTTTAAATAGTTAAATTGGCATATTTCCTTGTTTTTGAGTTTCTATCAGATTTCTGGCTTAAGGTTTTCAAAGCTTCATAACATGAATGTACTCAATCTTAAATTTTAAAAGGTTAAGGCTAAACTCTCCAATACTACCAACTAGTTACACATGGCTATTTAAGTTTATATTAAGTAAAATAAAATATTCAGTTCTTCAGTCACACCAGCCACACTTAAATGCTCAATTGCTAATGTACTGAATAGCATAGATTTCATACTCAAGATAGATAAAAGTTACTTCTCAGCTTCAAAACTCTAAGAGGTTTTTTTTTCCATTTCTATTGTTAGTGCTATTGAAGTTACCCAGGTCATAAGGTTCCACATCATAGTCTTGATTAAGAAAATATACCATTCCAACCATTCTTTTTTTTAAATATTTTTTAGTTGCTGATGGATCTTTATTTTGTTTATTTATATGCAGTGCTGAGAATCGAACCCAGAGCCTCACACATGCTAGGCAAGCGCTCTACCACTCAGCCACAACCCCAGCCCACCATTCCAACCATTCTTTACTCATCCGAAACAACAAGGAATTACCATACAAATAACCTGATTTAAGCAATATCAAAGAAGCAGGTACATTAATCTCCCACCCACAAAACTATGTTTATACAGTAAGTCATGTATAACATTTATGCTAAAAATAAAATTTTTATGCAAAAAGTACACCTAAAAAGAAGGATCTTCCATTAAAGTAGATCTTCCATTAAATTTAGTTTGCTTCATTTTGATGTTTAGAGGCAAATTTGACCTATATATTTATAAAAGACAGATACTGGAGGAGGAAAAGAAAAAAAAAAGTAAGCTGACATTCTGTTCTAATAACTTCATATGTTTCAAACTTTTAAATTTTTAAATATAAAAGAATTCCTTTAAAAAATAAGTGTATGTTTACATTTTCTTCTATTAAATTCTGATGTCTTGCCACCAAGTAAGTCAATTATAGAAAATTTAAAAATCACCTGCAAAGAAAATTTTATATCTTTTGTCAAGCAGATAAATACCAGCTTATTAATGAAGTCTTTTAATTTTTAAACCTCTGCTAGAAAGTTTCTTTTTAAACTTCAAAATATATTTCTAAATAAACAAAACTCTCCCCTGTTTCCTAATTGTTTACAACAGGTATATGCAGCACTTGTGGTCCCAGTTATCTAGGAGGCTTGTGCAGGAGCAGCCCTGGAGCCCAGAAGTTCTAGGCCAGCCTGAACAACACAGTAAGACCCAGTCTCTAAAGGAAAGAAGGGAGGGAGGAGGGAAGAATGAAGAGAGGAAGAGAGTAATAGAGGGAGGGAAGGAAGAAAATCTGTTTCTAAACAGTTTACATGAAGAGGCAATAAAAGATATTTCTTTTTTAATCACAATTGCCTTAGAAAAAAATGCAGTATTGGGGCTGGTATTGTAGCGCAGTGGTAGAACACTTGCCTCTCATGTGTGAGGCACTGGGTTCGATCCTTAGCACCACATAAAAAATAAAAATATTGTGTCCATCTACAACTAAAAAAATATTTTAAAAAAAGATGCAGTATCAATTTAAACCTATGAATAAGAGCTTTATTTCTGTTAATATGAATTAGAATTGCTACTTCAAGTGTTTAAAATCTGAAAATACAAGCCCCCTTTTTTTTAGACAAATGAATTCATTCACATTTCATAATATTTCTTTGTTTGAAAGCATGCTTTTTAAGACATTACCTGCCAGGAGGGAGATATTCCAGGAGGGAGATTTTATTTATTTATTTATTTATTTATTTATTTATTTATTTATTTATTTATTTATGTAGGTGCTAGAAATTGAGCCTAGAGGTGCTTTATCACTGAGCTACATCTCTGGTCTCTTTTATTTTTTCTTTTGAGACAAGGTCTCAGTTGCATGGGGCCTTGCTAAATTGCTGAGGCAATTAAGTCTTTGAACTTGTGATCCTCCTGCCTCATCCTCTGAGCCACTGGGATTACAGGAGTGTGCCATCACACCCAGCCAGTAATTTACTTTAATATTCCTTTCATAATTCTTCATTCTTAAAAATTCAACTATTGTTGATAAGAATTCAAATTTGACAAGACTTTATGTCAGATGTCAAGAAATCATTTGTTTTCTATTTTAAATTCATTAACTCCAAATGTCTACATACTTAAAATTTCTAATTTTAATCTCTGTTTCTTTTCAATCTCAATAATGTATATCATATACAATTCCATTTGTACTGGTTAGGGGAAGGAAGTGGTGGAAGGGGAGGAAATACTACTTATACAATAATCTGAACACTAACCCTTCTATGAAAATCTTAGGAAGGTTTTCATTTTTACTTAAACCTTCATTTACCTCTCAGTTTCATGTTAATCTGTTTATCTCCTCAAGGAATAGCCTTGTGTCAATTCAGAATTACTCCTTTTGGTATTTCTTTCTCTCTTTTGAAGTAATGACCTATTTTATGTTTTCTGCTTGGTTAATCAGAACTGAGGTGAGCTGTTCTAGAAGGGTGTCCATCTTGGAAAGGAAATGAAGTAGCTCACCTAGGTCATGATTTAAGTCTTCTGAAAAAAAAAGTCCTGTGACTCTTCAGTCCTCCAGGATGATCAGAGGACACAATACTATAGATTTGGTATAACCTTCCCCATTTTTGAAGATAGTTAATAAAACTCCATCTTTCAAACACACCAGACACTAAGTACTGGCGAAAATATAAAGATCTGAGATACGTTTTGTTCAGTCCCCAAAGCCATTTACAAATAACTAACATGAAACAGAAATTACAAATATCCCAAGAGATATAAGTTCAGGAAAGATTACATACAGCTGCAACTGGAGCTAGCGGGAGAGGAAAGAGTTCAATAGTAATTCTATTAAGGATGTGCAAAGAAAAGGTAGGGTAGGGACTCTTGGTAAAAGAAAATAAAGACAGAAAAACTAATAAGCCTCAGAGTATCTTACTTCTCTAAAGCACAGAGCATGATGCTTTTTAAAAAGGAGTTTCAATATTAGCTAAAGTCAAAATACTTAATAATCAAATACATTAAACCTAATAAACTAATATTTTTACTACTGAAGCTAACCATTCAGACTAGCCATTATAAAAATTTATATACAAAGAGAATTCATAATCTGAAGTAAAATTATCTAAAATGTATTAGGAAATAACAAATATACACCCCACACACAGAGAAAGAGGAATTTTCTTTTTGTTTGCTTCTTAATAACAGTTGAGGTATGAAGAAAATATTAATTTAAACTATAGTTTCATCAGTTTACAACAATCTTTTCAGGCTGACAGTTTAATACTGTAGGGTGATTCCCTGGCCCATTTCGTTCTAAAATCCACAAATGAAACAATAATATGACCAACCAGCTGCAGCTCCCTTCCTGCAATTCAGAAGCTCTGGATATCCACACACTTGCAGCTCTGTATAACTTCACACAAAAGACTGGCAATTGGCCAAGAAGCCTCTGCCATGGTGTACACTCCCCAACGTTCAAGATTTTCCATTTAATTCCAATTCATCCATGAAACGACATCTACTTTAGCAGACTGTATCAATGTGAAACAAATTAAATTCCAATTTCAAAGTAATAAAAGTATTCTCCTAAAATGTAGAAAGTAAATCCATTAAAATATATAACCTATATTTATTTTAAAAAGCCTTATGAATATATAATTCCACTCCATTAAGATAATCATTTAAATGTCCTCAAAGAGTCACTATTTCCTCAGAATCTTACCAATAGAAAGAACACCAATTGTAAACTTGATATACCACAGAGATTTTAATTGTATTTCCAAAGTTCCCCATTAAACATTTCATGCACATTGCTAACTAAAGATGAAAATAAATGTTTTTAACATCTGGTACATACACAGGTTCATATGATTTATGACAATAATTGTGCGATTGATACTTCAAGAATGATCCTAATTGTTTTGTTTTTGTTTTTTGGTAACAGGGATTGAACCCAGGGACACTTACCCACTGAGCCACATCCCCAGTCCTTTTTATTTATTTTATTTAGAGATAGAGCCTCGCTAAGTTGCTGAAGCTGGCTTTGAACTCGCAGTCCTCCTGCCTCAGCCTCCCAAGCTGCTGAGATTACAGGCGTGTACCACCATGCCTGGCTAATTTCTGCTATTTTTAAAGCAGAAATACTTAAGAACATACAGAAACACATGGTTGTGTAAATCAGGTATATCTGTCATTCTAGTCTTCTAAGGGATGGGGGAACTATCAGAAACACTTTAACATCCTGGCTAATGCTTAACTTTAGTAAAAAGGAGTGTTCTGCAGCAGCCAATAACAATAAACTGAGCATTAGTTGTGTAAAGATCTCAGGAAGATTCTGATTTTAATTGAAATCTTCATGTACCTTTTAGATGTTCTCTCTTCTAGGTCTGGACACTTACATGAAGGATCACTGAAAGAATACTTGTCTGAATGGCTAAACTCTGAGAGGTTTATTCAATAGCAAAAGTTAGTAAGATTAAACCTATAAAAGTTTAAAAGACCTAAAAACCACTGCCTATTTTCTTCCTTTTAATAGGCACTTTTCTATAATGATAAACTAATGAAGATGTAGAAAAAGATTAGTACAAAACTTCAGTAGAAAATGTAAATTAAAAATGGTATCTGGACTTTAAATCCCTCTCTGCCCATTACTGCCTTCATGTGACATTCAAGAACTACAGGGCAAAAAATCTCTTTCTGAAGGTATCCTTTAACACCTTCATTTTTCCCTTCAATATCAACAACTATTAAAACTAAAGGTAAAATGATTAAAACAAGAATTATTCATATTTTTCTAGTCAAGGAAGGACAGAAATTTGCTTCTCACCAAGATCAAAACTGCAAAAAAAATTATGCTTTCTGTGCATACCAAATGGATATGAATTGTTAAACCTAACTTGTAACTCAAACAACCTGTTCTAAGTAGTCACAAAAATAGGTATTACTTTCATGTCATTTACATGAAATAAACATGTATATTATATTACAAAAAACAACTGGGCCTCTAATTTCTTCTTAAAAGTTGAAATACTTTAAAAAAAAATAGCCTGAAAGGATACATACCCAATTCTTGACATTTACCTGTCAGAGAACAGAACTGCTCTGAGAGAAGGAAGATTGTCAAAACAATCTCTCAAACAATGAAGATAAAATTTGTAAGGTTATATGATAAATTGTTAACTGTACAGTAGAATAGAAACGTGGGTTATTATGTTAGTCTTCAGTTTAAAACAACACAAAACAAGTTATAATAAACAAAAATAATGAAATACTTTTCTTTCCCCGAAGCTTACTGGGATGGACAAGGAGTAGCAAGGGTTGGGAGAAAAGAGGAGGCCTAGAAGTTGAAAGGAATAATGCAAAGTGAAATCTGAATGAATTAAAAAAGTGTACTCCTGATGGCTCCCATCCCCTATAAATCTAACAGGACTAAAAGGAGGTAATGGCAATAGCAACTGGCTTAGAGAGAGGGAAATGTAACGAAGATGAGTTGCACACACAGAATAGGAAATATCACTTGCAGAAAATATTAACTTACCAGTATGTACTGTAGCTACTGCAATCCATACACACTGTATGCTGAGCTTTATCTTGCTTTTCTGACTTCTTATGGTTGGTTAAGGGTATTTGTGCATCTTCATAATGTTTTTTTGCATGGCCATTCACATACCTTACAAAAACCAAACCAAAGTTTACTTTAATATAAATATTATTTGAAAATTAAAGTAGTAAGAGATAATAAACCAGGCATGGTGTCACACACCTATAATCCCAGTGACTCAGGAGGTTGAGGCAGTAGGATCACAAGTTGCCTTCGCAACTTATCAAGACCCTGTATCAAAATAAAAAATTAAAAGGGCTGGGGATTTAGACCAGTGGTAGAGTGTCCCTGGGTTCAATCCTCAGTACCACCAAAAAATAATAATAATAATAAAATTCAGTGTTAATTAAATTGAAATAAGAAAGAACTGTAAGAGCATTCATTCAATTACTCAGCCATAAAGAATGAAATTATGGCATTTGCAGGTAAATGGATAGAACTGGAGGTTATCTTGCTAAGTGAAATAAGCCAATCCAAAAAACTGAAGGTCCAATATTCTCTCTGATATGCAGATGCTAATATTCTCTCTGATATGCAGACAGGGAAGGGGGATAGAAGTTCATTGGATTAGACAAAGGAGAATGAAGGGAAGAGGGAGAATGGGAATAATAAAGACAGTAGAATGAACTGGACATTACTTTCCTATGTTTATATATGAATACACGACCAGTGTAACTCCACATCATGTACAACCACAAGAATGGAAAGTTATACTCTATGAATGTATAATATGTTAAAATCAACCCAGGGCCTCACAAATGGTAAGCAAGCACTCTACCACTAAGCAATACCCACAACCCATAAGGTCAACATTTTTTTAAAAAGAGGTTGACTTTGGCTTATGCTTCTTGACAGTCAAAGCCTTACCTCTGGTGATGGTATACTTTTTAATTTTTTTAAACTTGTCTACAGTCTATTTTTAATTAATCTCTAGACTAGGGCCAAGCAAGCAAAGGTATTACCCATTCAGATTGATGTCAATATCACCGATATTATCATCACTTACAAATTCCTCAGATGATGTTTTTGTTATAGCTTTTTTCTTTTTCCCAATTTTTCACACACTGTTAACTCCCAACTTGAGCAATTATCAAAGATAAGTTCTGTAAATTAAAATATTCAACCATTTTCCACAAGGTCACAGCTTAAATATGTCAGTCAAACATGGAAAAAGGATAATCCCCTTTCTGATCCATATGGCTTCACATCTTTTGTTTGAATGTCTGAATAATCATCTATACTCAGAAACACATTTCTTTGGAAACAATCCAAATAAAACACAAATCATCTTAAGCTTACAAAACTTATTTTTCAACATGGACAAAGATTATCAAAGGTTGACTATGTTCATACAAATTTGATAACACTTTTAAACTAAGATGTAATAAATCATTTTATTAAAGTAGGCAAAATGAAATCAAAGAAAGATTCATATGCACATGTATGCATGCAAACTCATCCACCTTTACCTAAATACCACACAATGCTATCACTAACTGCCACTACAAAGACCCTTATAACACAAAACTTGCCAGTTCCCAGAAAGCAGCCAATCTGTAGAAGGCAAAGTCTACTTAAACAGTGAAAAAAAATGTGGGTTAAATAGCACCAAAATAAACAAGCCTAGAGAGTTCAGATGACATTTTCACCATGAAGCACATTAATTATACCCAAGGCAACACTTACCTTAGGGAGAGTAGGACAGTTGTGGTAACTTCAAACCTAGTCTCTATATCCCAGGAAAATGGAATACATTCAAGGCAATATTACCTCAACTCAAAATTTAATCATATTCTTTTTCCATTGGTGGGGGGGGTACCAAGGATTGAACTGAAGGGCACTCTACCACTGAGCCACATCCCTAGCCCTATTTCATATTTTATTTAGATACAGTTGCTTATTAATGCCGCCCTCTTGCTGAGGCTAGCTTTGAACTAGCAATCCTCCTGCCTCAGCCTCCTGAGCCACTGGGATTACAGGCGTGTGCCACAGTGCCCAGCTCTTTTTTGATTTTTTCAATGTGCTTTGAATACAACTAACTCTTGGGTATACATGGGTCCCCATAAATGAAGCATAATGAATTTTAAAGTAAAATCATGGTTAAAAGTGTAAGCCCAAAAACCTAGACTTCCTGGGTTCAAAAGGAACCTTTATCACATTCTGGCCATATGAGCTTAGGTGAGTTACTGATCTTTCTGTGCTTGTTTTCTCATCCACAAATAGAGGTAACAGTACAGTGCTTGTGTTTAACAACAGGCTGTCAAGTGATTACATCATACATTATTCCATGACTCAAAATGAATGAATGTATTTTATTAGCATTTTCCTTTCTATTCTTAACTACTAAATATTTATTGAGAATTCAAACAACAGAATTGCTTAGAAAGGGGATACATTAAGCAAATATTTTGAGATAATACATCATTACATAGGTCAAGAAATACTCACCACTTAATTAAAAAGGCAAACTATGATATCAGGTTCAATATCCAATCATGTTAATTTCTATTCTTATATTTATACTACATATTATAAAAAATAATGGTACTATGATGAGAGCATTTAGAATAAAAAAATTAATACTGAACAATAATAATAAATGGCATTACCACTTTCAAGTCTTTGATAAAGTTAGAAGTGTGACTACTGATGACATTAAGAGCAACAATCACAATTGGCTAATTAATTGGTAACTGGCTAATACCCAAACACATTAGTCAAAAGTTAACAGTTTTAAGCTAGGTGCAGTGGCACATGTCTATAATCCTAGCAACTGGGAGGCTAAGGCAGAAGGATAGAAAATTTGAAGCCAAACTTGACAACTTAGTAAGTTGTTTCAAAATAAAATAAAAAGGGCTGAGGATGTAGTTCAGTGGTAGAGTGCTTGCCTAGAGCGCATGAGGCTATGGGCTAAACCCTAGCATAGCCAAAACAAAACAAAACAAAAGGTTAACATTTTTGTATAAACTAGCTGGCTTACATAAAAATAAGTATTTCTCTCATATAGTTCTGGATTTTAACTATAGTAGACATTTTGGCCTACAGTACAAAAGGGAAAATTTCATCATGTGTCAAATTCTTAACTACAATCACAAAAATATAAATAGAAGGTATTATGAAGACCAACAGAATATATAATTCAAATATGCTATTGATAAGCTATGTTCCTAATTGAAATAATATTCAACTTTAGACAAGTAGACTAAAATTACTTTAAAAAATCAGTATATTTAGCAATCAATACCTAGAATTACATGTTTTATCATTATTATTGTCTTTTATGAAAATTAACCAATCAGCTATATAAAATGGATGCCTAAATTCAGGCTACTGTTAATGATCTACTTACTTAAAACATATTTCTCTGAAGCTAAGTCAAATTTCTAAATTTAAGCTTGCTTTTAATTAGAAACAGTATACTGCAGAGTCTGGACATTTTTCAATGTGTTTTTCCAAAACCTACCAAGAGAATTGTTTGTTACTTGGTACTAAGAACATTAATCTTTCCAATTTTTTTCTCAAAAATTTGTCAGGTCTTTTTACTGGCATATGACCTTTAAGATTTTTAGGGTATAGAACACTATAAGACAAGAAGAAGATATAACTATATAAATGTTATTGCATTATAATTCTCACCTCTCAAAATCTAGGAGAGAAATGTGTCTCTTCAAGTGCAGAATTTAAGTGCTTCTACTTTTCTTCTCTTTTTTAAAAAAAAAGTTACCTGTATAAAGTACTTTCAAATTTCCCAAATCCTAAAGATTTTAAAACCACAACAGCCAAAATTAAGATATGCAGTTAACATTTCCAAAGGTATGCTTAAGTGTCTGTGAAAAGAATACTCAATTCCAGAACTCAACATGTGGTTAAAAAAAAAAAAAAAAAAGTGAAGTGCACAAAGATACTCTTTTTTTTTTTTTAAATATTTATTTTTTAGTTGTAGGTGGACACAATAGCTTTATTTTATTTTTATGTGGTGCTGAGGCTCGAACCAGTGCCTCCCGCGTGCTAGGCGAGCACGCTACCACTGCGGCATAACACCAGCCCCACAAAGATACTCTTTTGATGCAAGAAGGACCTAAAGATAACAATGTGGAAATATTGCAGATAAGCACAATTCAGATTTCAGCCTGTGTGACTTAGTATGATTTCTCATCTTCTAATAAATTCAAAGCAGATTTTCTAAGCTAAAAGAGCAGTAGCAATAAATGAGCTACTATGGCTAAAAGAACACAAAAATTGATAGTTGAGTTTGTATTAGAACAAGAGTCAATGAAATTTAATGTCATTTTGAAGCCAAAAACTGGGAAGAAATGTTCAGGATTAAAACTGGGGTGAGGTGGGGTAGGGGATGTTAAGTCCATGGAAAGCAAGATGTCTTAATGGAACAATGAACCATTTGGTACATTTTAAGAATAAACAACTCTACAGTGAGGTCATTTTCAAAGGAATTCTTTTATCTGTAAAGGTGGGCCGATAATAGATGAAACAAGATTGGCCATGTGTTGATAACTACTGAAGTAAGTAAGGAGAACATGGAGTTCAGTTATACTCTGTTTTGACATGTGCTTAAATTTACCCTACTAAGAGTTTTTAATAAAAATAACCATTAAATAAGCTTAATCTTTTTTCCACCAGTGTTAGGATGGAATTCAGAGCTTTGTGCATATTAGGCATGCATTCTGCCTCTGGAGCTATAGGGTCTCATGAAATTGCACAGGCTGGCCTCAAACTTGTGATTCTTCTGCCTCAGCTTCCCAAGTAGCTGGGACTACAAGCAGGTACCATCTTGGTTGGCTGTATTAGATAAACTTTTATTTCAAAAGTTTAAAGTTCCCTTATTTCAGCTGAATGTGGTAGTGCACACTTGTAGTCCTAGGTACTTGGAAGGCTGAAGCAAAAGAATCTCTTGAGCTCAAGAGTTTGAGACCAGCCTGGGTAACAGAGAGAGAGCCCATCTTAAAGGAAGGAAAGAAGGGAGGAAGGGAGGGAAAAAAGAAAAAGTTCCCTTATTTTGTTTTCCCAACCAAATATTACTAACAGATTATCTTGATAATCAAACTAATTCTTCTAAGTATCAATATGAAATGTTTTCCCATAGATTTTTCCCAGTTACACCAAAGAACAAAAGGTTTCATTGGAGAAGAGAAAGAACTATATGCTATAATTAATAAAAGTACTAAATAAATCCAAATCAATAAACTTTGACATAAAGCTTAAAGGCAAATCTTAAAAAGCAAATAAGGTAGTGAAGTAACAAGTATGCTACCTACCTTCCACAGTGGACACTTGAACAAGTCAAACAGACCCAAGGGCTTTTGTTGGACCGGCACACTAATAAAAAAAAAAAATACAATATAGCAATTATATCATGTTATTTCCCAATTTCTCCCCTAATCTATAACATATATCCTGTGATCAAGTTATAAATTCTTTGGCTGCTTAGGGTAATGAGTTATAAAACCCTGCTTTGTGAATGCACTTATATCAAATGGCTGCATTGAAAATAATATAAATGCATATCCACTACAGCTGCTCATTTTAATTGTTGGCTCATTTCAAATAGCTTAACCACAGGTTAAACACATATATACTTTTATTACTTATTATTTATTTATTATTACTTTATTACTTATTTCCTTTTACCACAGTCTCCAACAATTAATGGTAGTCTATTTTCCCATTAGAAACATTTTGAGTCTAGTCTTCTAATCATACATCTTTGCCATGCAGGTCATCTACCACTATAAATAACAATTCTTTCAGTATATTTAGTAAGAGGCACAACCTAAGGTTATAGTTATGAAGAGTAAGCCTAATTTTTTAAAAAGTTAACTCTCAGTTGTGTAAAATACATGACAATGGCATATAATTCTTGCTGATGTTATTATAATCAGGATGATATAATCAGATATAAGTAATTATTTTAGGTATTACAGGAGTGGGACCAGCAAGAAGGGGAAAGGAAACATTAATTTTGGTTAAATTTTTGTTTGATTTTACTCATTCAATTAAAAATATGTTCAGTACATGATTTTCAAAAGGAGAGCAATATAAAATCACCTGGAAGCCAGGCATAGTGATGCACACCTGAAATCCCAGCAACTGGGGAGGCTGAGGCAGGAGGATCACAAATTTGAGGCCAGCCTCGGCAACTTAGCGAGACCCTGTCTCAAAATAAAATAAACAGGGCTAGGGATATAGCTCAGTGGTAGAGGCCTCTGTGTTCAATCCCAATACCACACACATACTCTCCCAAAAAACAATCACATGGAAAGTGTTTTCAAAACACCTCTGTTCCACTGAGGCAAAGATAACAACAGTGGGATTGAAAAAGTACAGGATGAAGAGATAGCTGTTGTAGAGCACTTGCTTAGCCTACATGAGGCCCAGTTCAATCTCCAGTACCACCAAATAAAAACAAGTGCAAAGAACATGCATATTTTGAGAAAAGCAGCTTCTCAGATGATACCCTAAGACAACCCCTTGAGAAGCACTAGTCAGCCCCCTCGAGGCATGGGCAGGGCACCAATAGTACAACCACACACTCAGGATCACACCTGGCATTTAGTAGGGACTTAATAAACATTTGTTGGAAATAAAGTTTAAATTTCTTAGTGTAGGAAACCATGCTTTTCCAAAATCTGGTCCCTATTTTCATCTCTCTTGCAATATCACACATCACAAGCCTTTTTCACAGTTAAGAAACGTTAACCAAAACTGTAAATAAGGCAATCAAGTGCCCTTTTAATGTATCCAGAAACATCATCTTTCTAACAAGTTCTCCCAAAGATATTTAATTATAGTACGATTGTTTGACCTGCCGTTTACTATAGTTTAGGACCCAAATTCTGTAATATTACAGGTTAACTTGTATATTTTTATTTTGTAGAGAGAACTTCTATACAGCAAACTCCCAACATTATGACCCTGTGATTATTAACCAACTTTGTTTCTAGTCTAACCATTTGATTCCAATGCTCTTTCCTTGGTATCTAGTACACTCACTCAGTTCCCAAATGCTCTTGGAACCAGCTTGAACATTCTACTGGTTCCCTCATTAATGAGTCAAATAAATCTTTGATTATGTTCACTCCGTATTCCTATAAGAGGGGAGAAGGAAGGAAGGGGAAAAGTAGAGTACAGTGATATTCTGTCCTACAGACTCTCCCATCTGGCCAGCAAAGGACTTTAACTGTTTTTGAATGCTTTGAGGGAGAAAATCCCCTTCCAGTTAGCCAAAGGCTCTCTCTTTCCTTAATGCATCCACACATTTACTTTAGTTGACAAGGCTGCCCTTGAAGATATTTGAGTGTTTTACTGAACTATGCCGAATTCTGTTATACATTCAAGTAAGCTGCATGACAGAAAGACCTACAAGCATGCCAACCAAACTGTTACCAGCAATTATTTTAGGGAGGTGCATGGGAAAACTATTGTGAGGGGAGACTATTGGCTTTGGATTTGCACATCTCTGTAGTGTTAGCCTTGCATGAGAAGAATATGACGTTTTTATAATTTGAAAAAAGTCCAGTAAAAAAGTACATCAGAATGTTGGGTGTCATGGTGCACATATGTAATCCCACTGACTCCAGAGGCTGAGTGAGGCAGAAGGATCACAAGTTCAAGACCAGGCTCAGCAACTTACCGAGACCTGTCTCAAAACTAAAAGAATAAATAAAGGGCTGGGGAATGCGGCTCAGTGGTTAAGTGCCCTGGGTTCAATCCTTTGTACAATAAATAAATAAATAAATGTACATTAGAACACAGTTTACTTGAACAGGTATTCATGGTCTGAGGTATACTTTGGAGGACTGGAAAACCAGTATTATGCTTTTTGTTTCCATCAAGTCTTTGTTTTAGCAAATAGTAAGAAACATCGTAACTCAATCTGGAAAAAAACTGCTGAAGTTTCTGTGTTGGAGTGGGAGTATTGGCAGCTGAACTCAGGGCAGCTATACACAGAGCTATATCCCCTGCCCTTTTTCATTCTTGTTTTGAGACAGGGTCTTGCTAAGTTGCCTAGGCTGGTCTCAAACTTTCAACCTTCCTATCTCAGCCTTCTCAGTAGCTAGGATTATAGGCATGTGTCACCAGGCCCAGATCTTGTTGAAGTTTTATATTATTCTAAAACAAGTGATTATGTTACAATAGTAGATTTAGGCCCAAGTTAAGTATTCAAAGAGTTTTTAAATTATGCAGGATTTTCTATTTTCTCCTTTAATTTAGAATGTTTCCTACCAAGTATACCTTTCCCCCTCTTTACAGTTGCAAACGTACACACAGTACAGTTTTGTGATCTTTTTTTTTTCCTCCATTGCTATATGAGTGCATTTCCTCACATTATGCTTTTAAAACAGGGTATTATCTCTAGACTTAAAATATCTCAAAAACTATTATTAATTTTTTTTAATTTCTGAGTTTCAAATTTTAAGATAATACACTAAGGTTGGGGGGAGGAAGAATTCAAATAACCTCTTTTGGTATGGGTCTTATTTTGAGATGATAAAAATGTTCTGGAACTAAACAGAGTTCCAACTGTGGATGTACTACATGCTACTGAATTTGTTCCCTTTAAAATGGTTAATTTTGGGGCTGGGATTGTAGCTCAGCGGTAGAGCGCTTGCCTCGCATGCGTGAGGCCCTGGGTTCGATCCTCAGCACCACATACAAAGCAATAAAATAAAGACACTGTGTCCATCTACAACTAAAAAAATAAATATTTAAAAAAAATAAAAATAAAAAAAATAAAATGGTTAATTTTGCATGTGAATTCCACCTCAATGAAGTAGAAGATACCTACACATACTCTTAAAACAAGGATGAAGAGAAAAAAAATAAAAGGAAATAAGATTCTGATTTCCAAAAAATTGGAAACAAGTGACTATGCCTTTTCAATAAATCTAAAAACAAAAATACAAAAACAAAAATCCTTCACTTTGAGTCACGAAATCTGATATCTTATATCATTTATTATAAGAAAGTTGATTGTGATAAGACAGTTGGTCTTAACTATTTAAATGACAATACTCTCTGAGAACATAATATATTCACAGCAAAAAAAAAAATGTAAAGACTAGAAAACTATAGAGAATAGGGGGGGATTCTGAAGCCAATAAATGGCATTGCTTTGGGAAATATTCACTCTGTTTATACACCTTGCCCCAATTTAAGAACCATTAGTATACCCCAAGACAATTATAATATAAAATGAAGGATACTTGCTTTAAATTAAACTAATTCTCCATTATTGTTAAGAATGAAACAGGTGGATGGAGATGTAGCTCAGTGGTAGAGTGCCTGCCTATCATGCTCGAGGACCTGGGTTCAATCTTCACCACTAGAAAAATCAAAATGAAGGACAGAACAGAACAGGTCATAGCATGAACGACAGAATACTAAAGATCATCTTAAAATCATTTATTTTAATCACCTTTAGGGAAAATGTCTTATTATAAAAAGGAATTTCAATTTATAGTCAGATAAGTTTCAGAAGTTTATCTGCAGTATGAACACATTTCCCATAGAAACAGAATTAAAGGTTTCTAGGCTCTTGTATAAAATGCTGTATGAAACAATATAGCTGAAATATTGGTACATGCACACACATATACACATATGCATACACATGATAAAACCACACATAATAAAATATTTTAAGCTCTAAATACAGTATCTATTCAGCAAAACATAAAATTATTGAATCAAAGGGGTTTTCAAAATAATCTTAAATGCTTGGTATTTGAAAGAAAGAGGTGAGAAGGATGGAAAGTTCTGGAAGTTCATAAAGTTCAATCTGTAAATTTATAGGAGCTCTTTAATACACCTAACTACATCTCAAAGCAATGCCAAAGAAAAGGAACCATGCAATGTATTCTGCAAACAGTTACACTTGACCATAACAAGGTCATTCGGCAATTCATAGACTTATCTTTCATTTAGATTATAAAATTTTTTCAAACCAAGGTATCCTCTCCTTCAATAAAGCTCTCTCATTTCCTTGGATTCTCCTAACCTAATTTCAGTCTCATTTCTCAGCTTCTGTGTATCTTAGATCAAAATTGGCACTGTGAGGCTTCCTTTCCCTCCCCTCCTCTTCAGAGATGGTCCCAGAACCTTTATCTCTCCCTGTTCTCTTCTCAGCCTCCAGCTCTTCAAGTTGGAAAGAGGGGACCTGTGTCTGGAGGAATGGAGAACATCTTGATCCTCTTTAGAGATCAAGCTATTCCCAGAAGGCAGAAGTTATAACATAAGCAAGGAAGGAAAAGTGGGTGCAAGAGCCCCACCTCTAAAATATGCATCAGACTCATGTTTACTTCCTAAAGCCCAAAGCTTTAATTTTCCTGGAAACCAGAGGCTCAGAGGCAGAGAAAAAGCATTTAAGTGACCTTCAGACCAAAATTGGTTTTGCCCACTATTCATATGAAGGGAATAGCAATTTGAGAGATAAAAGGGCAGAACTAGGAAATTCTGTGCTTTCAGGGGCCTGTTTGCATGAATGTTTTCAAGTTGTGTTTGAAAAGACAAAATGGCATCCACACTAAATATTGTATAATATTCTTTCTATATAACCACTGGTTTTCAATATCCTCTTAGTAGTCACTATATAGAACCTAATAATAGAGGACATGACAAAGCCTATCAACAATTCTGAAATTCTAATTTTTTTTAACAATTAGTGTTTATACCACAACTTCATCATTGTCTCTACACACAAAATAGTACAAGCATAAAGCACTAATAGGTAAGTCACTTACAGTGCATACATTATTCAGAGTTGCTTCAACTAGGAGAAAAAGCTCTTTATCTTCTCAGGCGTGCAGAAAAGTGAGGATCAGATAAACAAGATTCTAGTCCTAGCTCTACCATTACCTATAAAAGTGAAAATGTTACTACTATTCTGAGTCTATGTTTTCATTGTAAAATGAAGAGTAGGCAATGACCTTGTCCATTCTAATTATAAAATTATTCAAAGACTAAGAACTGGCAAAATTTAAATGAATCAATCATTTTATCCTCCCTTATAAATAAAATTCTAATTTCAACCCAATTTTCTTAAAGGGCTTACAAAAGATTAACTGCTAATGTAGTATAATTTTCTAAACCTGTGGTTTTCAGGTTTTTCCCCCTGCTTCCCATCATCCCTGAAGCAAACACATTCCTACCACACTGCTCCTCAGTATCAGAACTCACTACACAGAAGGGTGGGAAGGAAGTATGTGAAATCACTGTTCAAAACTGTTACAAACATGCTGACATAACAAGAAAACTCAGAACCCCAACCCTACATAGAATTTACCACAACACTTTCAAAATATTAGCAACCAATAAGAAAATATCCACAAAATATTTTGTTTAAAGTGGTCATTCGTGGGGCTGGGGTTGTGGCTCAGTGATAGAGCACTTGCCTGGCATGTGTGAGGCACTGGGTTCAATTCTCAGCACCGCACACAAACAAATAAAATAAAGATCCATCAACAACTAAAAAAATTTTTTGTAAAAAAGGCCATTTGTATTGAATTAATATTTATACAGTACATACTGTGTACCAGAAACTATATATGAATATTCCTTCATTTGACCCTCTTACAATCCAAAGAGGTATGAATTTCTATTTGGCCTGTCTTATAGATTTAGGAAACTGAGGGACATTAAAGTTATACAACTTGCTAAGTTAGTAAGCAACAAAGCTAGAACTCAAGCTTATACCATGTATGAAAGCACAGACTATGGCAAAGCAGTTAAGTCCAGAACACTGCCACTTATGTTTGGTTTGTTTTTTCTTTTTCTTTTATTTAGTTTTAGAGACAGGTCTCACTATATTGCCCAGGCTAGGCTTAAACTCCTTAAGTTTAAGAGATCCTCTTGCTACAGCCTCCTGAGTAGCTAGGACTACAGGCTTGCACCAGGGCTTGCCACTACACCAGCTTCACTTTTGTTGTAAAAAGATGCCATACTGCATGTTTCTATTTCTCTGCAGATATCATCTCTATATAAATTTTTAAAGTCTGAAAGAATATATAGTAACTGTTAATAGTTATGTAAAAGAAATGGTATGGTGAGTGGAGCCACGAGGACCTGCTTTCATTTCCAATTGTATTATTTGAAGTTTTCCAAAAAGCAAACTTCTTTCACAATAAATGTTAAATTTAAAAAGCTTTCAAATTTAAAGATATTGGTATTATAAATTTTTCCTAATGAAATGGACTTAATCTAAATTTTCAAGCACTAGTAAATTAAACCAAAAGTCTAGTATCATAACTCTAGATTTGTAAAAACATAATCAAATAAAAATTTTTAAATTTTGTGGCTTTTATTAAAACATGCACAAACTCCATATGCATTTCAATAGTAAAATTGCTACTGAAATTTGAGGACAAGGTAAATATCATCATAAAAATTCTACAAATATTCCAGTACAGGGCTGGGGTTGTGACTCAGTGGTAGAATGCTTGCCTCACGTGTGAGGCACTGGTTTTGATTCTCAGCACCACACAAAAATAAATGAACAAAATAAAGGTCCATCAACAACTAAAAAAATATTTTAAAAAAATATTCCAGTAGATAGGTAGAAATATATTCCGTACTGACCCAATTTATCCTCCAATTAATATATTTTTATATTTAGGAGCAAGGTATATAATCTTCCATACACCATAAAGACTCTTAGGACTGCATGCTCAGAATCCTATGCTATACTAAATATTCTGAAGTATCTTTGAGTGTCCTGAAATTATTGGGGAAAGGAACTGGTAAAGTTACAAAAAGCAGAAACCAAGCCATAACATAGTCCAGAAAAGAAATGAAGCTATACTAAGCAACTGCCAAAGGTGCCAAGGCAGCCTGAATGCAGCCAAAAGTATTGTCTGATGTCCCCCAACCCCACAATGCTGTTCATTATGGGAATGGGTATTTTGGTTCCCAGGGAACAGGTCAACAGGAGAATTCTCATAAAAGCAACAGGAGGTACTCAGGGCCAAAGAAGTGAGCCAAGGAAGAGTTTGGGAGCTAAGCAGAGATCCAAATACTAGGAGAGAAGATCAAGCAAAAGACATCAAATCCAAAATATTGACAAGTATTAGCTTGAGACTCAAGGCCAAGATCACAGAACCCCGAGTTCAGGGCCAAGAAAGGTAGACAATTATAAAGCAAAGCTTGTCTCCATTGCCTTTCCTTTTCCCCCCATGAAAACCTTTTCCACTTTCTTCCTTTTGACAGCTCTCTTACCCCCATTCATTTCTTATTCTAGTCTGGCAGTCCAGCTCTCCTGTATTATTAGACAAGTAAATTAATTGCTGGTAAAGTCACAGTTAAATCATTTGTCATAACATTTCCTACCTTTCTGCTTAAATGCCCTGTGGTAGATTAAACATGGAGCTATACTAAGCAAATTCTTTCACACTCTACTCTTCCCATAGAGAGGCAAGTTCTATGTCCTCATTCTCTGAATCTGGGCAGGCTCTGTAACTGCCCTGGGCAATTGAATATGGCAGAAGTGATTCTATGCCAATTTGCAATTCCAGGTCTTAAGCTTCCTCTTGCTATTGCTTGGAATGCTTGCTCTAGGAGAAGCCAGCCGCCACATAAGAAATCTGATTATTCTGAGACCAACACACTGTGAAAAGCCCAAACCACATTTGGAGACTATGACATCAGAGGAGGACAGAGAAACACCTAACTCACATAGAGACATACTGAATTAAGAAGCCACTTTGGACAATGTTCCATCCCCAGAAACTTTGCCTGATAAAATCTCAATCAAGCTCTTCCACAAAATTATAAGCAAAAAAATTTTTTTAACTACTAGGATGCAGGACAGTTTGTTACCCAGCAACAGACAACTGCCATAGAGGGAGGGGTATTAATGATAAAATTTCCTCCACATCTGCCAAACAACTCACTGGAATGAATGACAATTGTTTAGAAGTGAGAATGGAAACTTTAAGAGGATCTACCCAACAGGGACCTAAACTATCCAAAGATAAGTCTATCAACAGAGACAGTGAGAGGTAAACACAGCAGTTTAGCCTCAACTCAGCTGCCACTATCCTTTGGACTAATTATTTCTGTATCACATCAATATCTAAAAAACTCAAATCCAGATGCGCTACTGCTACCATAAGATAAAGTCTTTAGAATGAGCATCATTCCTAATTTTTCTTTACACTGTCAAAATAGTAACAAATAGCAGGTTCAAAAACCTTCAAAAATTCAAAAGCACTATTCCTATACAAATCACAAATTCTGGATAAGGATCCTTAAAAAGTGCCATAGGCACCTGCAGGAATTCCTTTTCTGTTCATTAAATACTACAAAGCCTTATCTTTCCTTCCTTTTGCTTTTCTAGATTATGTTATTTAATAAGCATTCTGGGACACCTCAGGTTTTACTGAAGGGTGAACTGAAAAGTCTCTAAATAATTATAAGAGTTGCGGACAACCTACTCTATCTATTTTTACCCCCAAGAGTTTTGACATACTCCTCAGCCAAGCTGACTTGATTTCCATCACAATCCTGATCTCAAACTTTTGCAGCTGGAATCAAGAGTCTACAGCCTAATCAAAATCCCAAGATTTCTTAGGAAGTACTCACAACTTTCTCTTAAAGTTCCTGTCAAATTATTCCCCAGCTGGCCTGGCAGGGCAAAAGGAACACAGTGACCAGAATTCTGCTTATATTGTTTTGGTTGCAAAGGTCTTGATCTCCTGTCCTTGACTCCCAACTCTGCCAAAAGAACCCCTTACTTTTTTTATTTGTCCTAATTAGTTATACATGACAATAGAATGCATTTTGACACATCATACATAAATGGAGTATAACTTCTCATTCTTCTGATTGTATATGGTATAGAGTCACATCAGTCGTGTAATCATTTATGCCCACAGAGTAATAATGTCCAATTCATTCTTTTATTCTTCCTATCCCTATACCCCTCCCCCCTTCACTCCCCTCCCTTCACTCCCCTCTGTCTAATCCAAAGTACTTCTATTCTTCTCTAGTCCCGCTCTCTATTGTGAATTATCATCCACGTATCTGCCTTTGGTTCTTTGGGATTGGCTTATTTCACTCAGCATGATATTCTCCAGCTCCATCCATTTACCGACAAGTGTCATAACTTCATTCTTCTTTAAGTCTGAGTGATATTCCATTGTGTGTATATATACCACATTTCCTTTATTCATTCATCTGTTGAAGGGCATCGAGGTTGGTTCCATAGTTCAGGTATTGTGAATTGAGCTGCTATAAACATTGGTGTGGCTGTGTTACTGTAGTAAGCTGACTTTAAGTCCTTTGGGTATAACTAAGGAGTAAGATAGCTGGATCAAATGGTTTTTTATACAAAAATGTACCAAACCAAATGTGTTGCCTTCACAGGAATTTTGTGGACTCAAAATAAATGTTAGCAGTCATGTGATGTAGCGAACCAAGTATGAACTTCAGAACCAATATAGTCTACCATTCTTTTATTTTAGGACTTTACTGTGAAAGTTGGTTCCACAGCCTATTTCTACTATAAAATGGGACAAGACCACCCCTATATCACCTGGCTATGGTAAGGATTTCAGCAGCCAAACTTATAAAGTAAACAGCATAGAATCTAAGAAATAGAAAAGCACCTAGTGAGCTAGGCACAGTGGCACACACCTGTAATTTCAGCTACTTGGAAGGCTGAGGCAGGAAGATTCCAAGTTTTTTTAAGGAGACCCTCAGCAATTTAGTGAGACTCTGCCTCAAAATAAGAAAAATTTTTAAAAAGGATTAGGGATGTCACTCAATGGTAAAGCACCCCTGAATTCAATCCCCAGTACCAAGAACCCAGTGAATGTCAGATGTCAGTTCCTTTCTCCTAAAACATATATTTAAAAGAATAAAATAACTTTCAGGAGTTACTATTACTATTATTATTATTATTAAAATGACCTTCAGGAGTTACTATTATTATGCACACTGCAGTTAACATATGCCACACATACTACAATTAATAGTTTTCTTCAGCTTACATTCTTTAAAAGAATTGCAGTTGACAATATTTTTCACAGAAAAATTCCAAATACATAAGTCATATTAAAGCCAGCAAAAATCCCTCAGAAACTCCTTCTGTATCTGACCTAAGATGAAATTATATTCAAAATATCAAATAAATGAAATAAAATGCTCAACTTTAATAAACTTATTTCAAAGCTTATATACCTATTATAACCACCATGACAAATCATTAAATTTTATACATCCAATGCAAAATAAATATTTCTGGAAACAAAATGCATTTTAGAAGCACATTTTGAAAGATAATGTAAGGGTGTTTGGACAACTTAATAAGATGTGACTCAGATAAAACATTTAAGTACAGAAGTAACTCAAGCATCAAACCATACTGAAATAAATAAAAATCAGAGGTATTCAGAACAGATATTAAATCCTGGTTTGTCAATATAAGCAACCAAAATATACTGTAGGTATCTATCCTATTTGGTATATTATCAGTAGAGCAACAAATGAAAATGTCAAAATTCAGACTAAAAAAGATGTTAAGTTCTTAATGTAAACTATTTCATGTTCCAGTAATCAAAAATGATGAGGTTACAGGCCAAGTCATTTAATTGTAACTTCTTTTTTTTAATTTTGCTTAACATAATGGTCTCTAGTTCAGTCCATTTTCCTTCAAATGACATAGTTTCATTTTTATTTATGGCTGGTTACTTCTAAGTTTTATTCAAGCAAAGTGAACACGAACTATTTAAAATTACCTCAAATTTAAGATATGGTTATCAGCTTATTTTTATGGAGGTTTTAACTTCTACCATAAAAATTCTTCTTTATACACCTTATTATCTGGTTCTCTTTAAGAAGCAATGTCTTTAGATCAGAAGTTAATTTTGAGACTTTTCTACATCAGGGCATGGGCAGAAAACAATAACATCTGAATGACATACGCACATAAACTAAAGAGGCTTCTCAGGGCCAGAAGTGATCTGCCTGGGGGCAAAGCCACCCTCACAGTAAGGGAATCATTTACCTCATATAAATATGTAATACCATCTGTGGCCCCTCTGGCAGGAAACTATGTTAACCAATCTTTTACTTGGTTATCTAGCCATGCAGCAGGAGGAAGTCTGACTTCTATTCCAATGCCTACTTGTTGGAACAAGAGATTAAAGGTCATCAGTCCCCTGAGAAGACCAGCAGCATTATCTGGGATTCTAAGATGTCATTCCTCTAAGGACCTGCAGTTGGTAATCATCAATCCTCTGATAACCATCAGAGAAAGTGAATGCTGAAATCTTTATTTCTATCCTACATAGAACTGTCTTGTCCTAATGACATTCTATAACCCTAAGAAGGAGTCAGTCAAGTCTGCAAAAAGAAATCTATGTAAATTAAATTAAAAGAAGTTTCAGAAACAACTAGGTCTGAGCACTCAGATGGTAAAACAGCACTGATAAGTATGCATAAGGAGACAGTCAATTGCTTAAATGAACCTTGACCCAAAGCATATGATTATTAGTTCACTAAAAATGTTCCCAAGGCCAATTACAATTCTCTTGATTTTCAAGTTTTCCTAGACAGAAAAATAATTACAATAAAATATTACACTTCAATAGCCTTGAATACATTGGTAAGGCCAGAATAAATAGGAAGATAGGAGTAGGCAAAGAACTTGAACTATTATTATAAAATCATTTACACATTACTGCTTGCACAATTAAAAAGTTTAATTTTATTCACCATCAGAGATACCTAATAATAATAAAAAGATATCTACTAATACAAAAACATTTGTAGAAGACTATTAATTGCAGCATTATTTGTAACTGAAAAATACTGAACAACCCTAAATGCCCACATGTAGGAGGCTGGTTGAATTCACTGTGACACATCCACAAATGGAGTACTATGAAACTGCTTTAAAAAGGAGGAGGAGAAGCAGGGGGGGGCAGCAGCAAAGTTCCTACAAACATGGAGTGATATCCAGGATACACTGTTAAATGAAACAAAGCAACATCCAAACAAGTATATATATAGTCTACTATCTTTTGTGAAAGGAAATAAGAAAATACATATCTGCTTAATTGTATAAAATGCAATACAGAAAGGACAAATCAGAAATTAAACCAGTATCTACAAGGGTAGATGAAAATGATTGGAAAGGACTAGGTAGCTTCACTTCTTGGAATAACTTTTTGTATAGGTTTAACTTTTGGAAATGTTAATATCTTATATACTCAAAATGAAAATAAAAGCAGCAAGGATGAGGTAAAAAGAATCTTAAAATGGAAATCGAATACAAATAAAAGAACCTAACTATATCTCAAATAAATATTAAAAGGAAGAAAACCAACCAAAATAACTTCTGAACATAATACTTTACATATTGTCAGTATAAAGACAAAAACTATAAACAAATACTGAACTCTAGTTATAAGGGCCTTTATTTGCAATGGTATGGGTAGCAATTATAGAACAACTTTCTCTGATTACAAAACTGAGCAAACAAGTACATATGTTGCAGATAATGGGAACCAGATTCTCACTGTTAGAGAAGGGTGTTAGAAATGCAGAAGGGCAAGAGAGTTGGCATGTGGTGCTGAATGGAATCATAGGTCAATATGAACTCATGGTTGTACACAAATACACACAGACATAAATAGATCTAGACATGTCTATTATATTTTTTAGCTCTTGTTTGCTGAGAGATCTTAATTTATAAATATTATTTCCAACTAACACAGGGTTGAACACAGGGCTACTTGGAGAAATGGTTGATTCCAAGGCTAGGCAGGCTGAATACAAGATGAGCCTTTCTTGCTATGCCAGAGAGTAAGAAAGGGCTCAAAGAATGACGGGGACATATCAAATTTACAGATTAAAGAGGTTCCCACTGGGCAAATCTTAAGAGAATTTGAGCCTCAAGATAAATAATAATTATAGAATATCACAGAATAAAAACCTATGAGTCCATACTAAAATGAGTAAACAAATGAATAACACTTGGTGAGGGGAAGCTATCCTTATCAACTAACATGTGTCAAAGAAATATGGATTAGACAATCATTTTTCATCCATCCAAGTAATAATTCATTCAGTCAAGAACCATTAATGGATGCTGAACTATTGGGTGAAAGTTCAGTGAGGAATAAGTCACACATACATAATCTCAAAAGTGTCTAGAGTAACTCCTACAAATTACTTCTTAGTAACAAGGAGGGAAACACTAACTTTACATTGAATTAACCTAGCAAATATTAAATATTACCTAATAAAGCAATCAAAGTTAATATCATCAAAAACAAGACAAACCAACATTATAACCTCTTGATATGATGCCCTGAGGAGACGTTACTTACTTCTGTTGTATTCCTATCAAAAAATGCATAAATAGGCCCAAATCTTCATCATGTCAGATTAGGATCATACTTCCTTAACAAGACTCCTATAGCACAAGAAGCAAGATCAAGAATCAACAAATGGGATGAATTCAAACTAAAAAAGCTTCCTCTCAGCAAAAGAAATAATGAAGTGAACAGAGAGCTGACATTCTGGGAACAAATCTTTGCCACACACACATCGGATAGAGCACTCATCTCCAGGATAGATAAAGAACTCAAAAAGCTTAACACCAAAAAAACTAACAACCCAATCAATAAATGGGCCAAAGAGCTGAACACAAACTTCACAGAAGAAGATATACAATCCATCAACAGACATATGAAGAAATGTTTAACATCTCTAGCAATCAGAGAAATGCACATCAAAACTACCCTAAGATTTCATCTCATGCCAGTCAGAATGGCAATTAACAAGAATACAAACAACAGTAAGTGTTGGCGAGGTTGTGGGGAAAAAGGCACGCTCATACATTGCTGGTAGAACTGCAAATTGGTACAACCAATCTGGAAAGCAGTATGGAGATTCCTTAGAAAACCTGGAATGGAACCACCATTTGAGCCTGCTATCCCATTCCTCGGTCTATAACCAGAAGACTTAAAAACAGCAAACTACAGTGCTGCAGCCACTTCAATGTTTATAGCAGCTCAATTCACAATAGCTAAACTGTGGAATCAACCTAGATGCCCTTCGATAGATGAATGGATAAAGAAACTGTGGTACATATACACAATGGAATATTACTCAGCAATAAAAGAGAATAAAATTATGGCATTTGCAGGTAAATGGATGGAGTTGGAGAATATCATGCTAAGTGAAAAAACCAAATGCCAAATGTACTCGTTGATAAGTGGATGCTGTGGGGAAGTGGATAATGTGGGGAAGGTCATGGGAATAATGGTGGAACTCTGTTCACAGGGGGGAAAGGGGGGAGGGGGCATGGGGACAGTAAAGGTGGTGGTCATCATAGCCCTAACTTTATGTATGACTGCATATATGTTGCGATTCTATACAACTTACACCTAGAGAATTGATTATGTTATCCTCTATCTATGTACAATGAATCAAATTGCACTGTTATCATGTAAGCCTAAATAGAACAAATAAATATGAAAAAAAAATAATTAAGCTTTTTAGAAGTTGGAACATCATGGAAATAAAATGCATGTATTCTTGCAATAAATAAATAAATAAATAAATAAAACAAGTAAATAAATTAAATATGAAAAAAATGCATAACCTGCATCTAATCGTGAAGACTACCCAGAAAAACTCAAAGTGAGGGACATTCTATAAACTATCTGACTTGGCTTTTTCAAAAATGCTGACATGAAAGACAAGGGCTAAAGAACTATTTCAGATGAAAGATAAAGGACCACTATGTCTTCAAACTAATCGGAGTAAGAGGGATATAAACAGAAGGTCCATATATAAATAATAAAGGAAATGAGGCAAAATCTTAACAACTGGCAAATCTAGGTAAAGAGGATATGGAAGTTTTTTGAACTATTTTTAGCAATGTTTCTTTAAATGTGCAATTATATTAAAATCAAAAGTTTTTTAAACTTTGAGATTAAGAATCCTGTATTCTTTATTTCCCATCAAGAATATACTTTAAAAAAAAAAGACACAGGAGAGAGGTAAGGTTACCAATGTATAGAGTCAAAGAATCTTACAAACCTTGCACCAGTTTCCCTACATTAATGGATGATTAACTAGTCCAGCAAAAATATTACAACATATTAACTCCAAGAGTCCAAGTGACTTACAACTGTTTCTTTTATAGGCTTACCTATCCAAAGTTTAGTTTGTGATTTGGCTTACCAAAGTTAAACCTCTTTGGGCTTACCTATTCTCTCTGTTGACTTTGATAATATAAACAACACTGTATTTTATCCTAATCATCAGAGAAGGTAGACATAATAATTTATTTATTCAAATAGATTAGTGCAAAATTTTAGTTTTGGTTATTTAACTGAGTAATTAACAAAATCTACTTCTTATAGGGCAAACTGGATTTAAAATGATATTCATTTTTAAAAGGACATCAAATATGGTAGACCAACTTCTCACTATCTCCTACCTAAAAATCCCACTACAATGACAATAAAGGGATAAAACAGACACAAACACACAGGATAAAGAGAACATAAAACTCCATCAAAGCAGACAAAGATTTTAACAGTTTTTTGGAAGACAGGAAGAAATCAGAGGAGTAATATAGTCTTAGTAGTGCAAAGGAGGATGCAGCTCAAGTGCCAGCAGAGAAAGATGCAGATGGGAGAAGACAACAAATAGCAAGGGTAAGGATGACACGGAAAACAAGGAGTCCAGGGACAACTGAGTCAGGGAAAACCTTGCACTCCAAGGTCAGGACATCAGAAGCCAACTGAGAGAAGACAGAACAACTGAACAGTGCTAGAAGAAATTCTCCACACTGACATCTGAGTGTCTTCCTGCAATGAAGATGACTTTCTCCCTATCTCACAGGGAAGCCCACTATAGATAAGCCCCACACATTCACAGACCTGTGTAGTGCTTCACTTTTACATGAAAAGAAAAATACAAAATATATTTTTAAATAAAACCACCAGAGAATCATTTTAAAAACAAAAAGAAAAGAGGGAACAGAAACAATACATGGAGCACAGAAAAATTTCAAAACAAATTCTAAATCCTGGAGATGATATTACAAAAGAGCAGCAACAGGATGTATATAAATGGACTGGCTAGAAAATGAGAACCAGCTCTTGAAAATTAAAAATATGATCATCAAAATTCAATGGAGGGCTGGGATTGTAGCTCAGCGGTAGAGCGCTTGTCTCGCATGTGTGAGGCCCTGGGTTTGATCCTCAGCACACATACAAAGCAATAAAATAAAGACATTGTGTCCATCTACAACTAAAAAGAAAATATTAAAAAATAAAAATAAAATAAAAAAAATTCAATGGAAAATGCAGAAGAAAAATATCAAGGAAACATCCCAGGAACTAGCACCAGAAATCAAAGAAATAGAAAGATAAGAAAACAGAGGATCCATTCAGGACACCCAGAATTCAATTAACAGGAATTGCAGAAAGCAAAATGAACAAATTAGAAAATGAGTATGATGGGAGGAGCATGCTATCAGATTTATATTTTTTTTAAAAAAGGAACAATGCCTTTATTGTTCAAAGAGAAAATGTTTTCTAATACTCTGTATTCATCCAAGCAATCAAGTACAAAGGAAGAATAAAAATGTCAGACTTGCAACAGGTCAAAAATTTACCTCCATGGTAAGGGACCTAGATGTTATGCTGCAGTGAACAATGAAATACACTGAGAAAGACAATGGGACCCAGAAAATGGGAAGCCTAATACATGGGAAGAGTAAAGAGAATCATGGAATTAAAAACTGTCCCGTAAACTGGGCACAGTGGCACAGGCCTGTAATCCCAGCAGCTTGAGAGGCTGAGGCAAGGGATTTCAAGTTCAAGCCAGCCTCAGCAAAAGCAAGGCACTAAGCAACTCAGTGAGACCCTGAGTTTTAGACCCTCTAAAAAAATACAAAATAGGGCTGCAGATGTGGCTCAGTGGTTTAGTGCCCCTCAGTTCAATCCCCAGTACAAAACAAAACAAAACTAAACTAAACTAAAAAACTGTCCAGTAGGCC
>PVHX01000144.1:239292-405813 GCA_004024805.1 Geosciurus inauris
TGGGGGGGGGGAGTCTATTACACATGAAATTTAGAATAGTAGTTCATCATTTGGGGCCAGGTATTTATTGAATTACCTGTACTTTGAGGCCAATTGGCAGAGCTAATGGCAAGTGTCCTCCAGTAACAAATGTAATTTCAAAGCTGGCCAAAACTCGTCATCCATATGTTAACAGATCCAAATACCTACAGAGCCAGAAAAGAGCGGGCATCTGGTCCTGCTGACTTCCACATCCAGGCAAATTCTGATCCATAAGGCGGATCCTTCTACTGGCTCAAGCTTTTTACTCTATTTTTAAATTGATTTTTGAAATCAGTTTTCAGCATCAAATGGAAACAACATATAGAAAAGTGTGTGAAACAACATAACCTCAAAAACTGTGATATATTAAAGAAATTTATCCCATCACAACTCAAATTTGTCTAATCCTACCTTGATAAAAAACACTTATTATGCTACATCTACTAAATCAGTCTTCAGCTTAAATATTGGAACTGTGCTCCTACCACAAAAGTGAAAAAAAATAGTAAGAGGATGGATCAAAACCCCTAAAGTCAAGCAGATTATTAAATCAGAGTAAAAATGGGCCACTTCTGCCTTTGGAAAATCAGACACAAATAGCTAGGAAAAAAATTAACAGGAGTTTATATTGTTTCAAAAATAACTTCCCCTATGATACTGATTATATAGAGAATGTAAACAAAAGCCATGAATCACCTAAGAAAAGTTCTGGCATCTAATATTTCCATTTATTTAACATAGTAAAATCTATGCAATTCCATGCTTTTGCTAACAACCCGAATAAGCAATTCCACAGTTAAACAGTAATTGCACTTCAAAAGAAATGAATCAAATCATAAATGTAAGCACCAAGCAACTATTATTTCAAAACAACAGCAAGTACATGCAATAAAACAGATTATTATATATATTTTTAAAAAGCACTCCCTCCCATAAGTAAATAAAATGATTATGAGGTTTAGGAACCTCTTAACATCAGACTTTCCTTAGAGAACAATAGGTTTAATACCTACATTTTGTAATTCTCTTTCTAGTTTCTTTTTATCATGAAATAAAAGTTAGCATTAAAGCACAATATAGAAAAATAATTCTATACTTGTATTTACTGGTGGGCTAGGAAACTCTTTATTCTTATAAAATGAATGGGACTATCTGTGAAGAAAAAGAATGAAAAAAATACAAACTGAGTATATATACTTACATGCTGCCTAAATGGTCAAATACCTAGTATTCCAGGAAATAGGTACCAGTAAATTCCAAAAGCTCTTTAGTACTCAAAGAAAAAAATGTCTGAAAATACATATTTTGAAACGAGGCTCTAATGCAACCACACACAAAGCACGCAAAATGAATAAAAAGAAACTAATGTGTTTAAGTGCTCAGAATTAAATTTTCATGGCATGAATGTTGAGCTGTGGCAATTCACACACACAAGGTGAAGCTTTAGCCTTTAGTTGTTGTAAAGCAATTTCTTAAAAATGCTGAACAATCTCACTATTAACATCTAAAATAAATTCACATGGAAATGGGAGTTCATCTCAATTAAAGGACATTTTACTAAAATTAAAGTTTTCTAACTATAATATAAGCATTGACCCCATCGTCTCTAAGTTACATGGCATTTAAAAACAAATAGAACATTTTTCTAACATGTTATCACAGGGAAGCATGTCATAAGAAATTTGTTTCTTAGAAATTTCGACTTGATCTTCAAAAACTTTGATCAAAATATTAACATCCCAATATTGTGTAACAAACATTCAAAACAAAGGAATGAACAATAATCTATTGTTTAAAAAAGAAAACCTGTGCTTGGTCAGCAAGGAAAAAGATTTAAAGGAGCTAAAAGAGTAAGTGTGCTATCTTATAATCAGTTATATTAAACCTGCAGGAATATGACAGTTAATTGTCAGTCTTCTCTTCCCAGTGATGAGACATAGTACAAGAAGTCCCTAAAATTAAAGGTCTTTAGGACCAGTCAAGGATAAACAGGCAAGCAGATTTCTACAAGGAGGGTTATCTTTTTTAAAAAATATTTTTTAGTTATACATGAACACAATGTCTTTATTTTGTTCACTTATTTTTATGTGGTGCTGAGGATCGAACCCAGTGCCTCACACGTATGAGGCAAGCGCTCTGCCACTGAGCCACAACCTTAGCCCCAACGAGGGCTATCTTAAACTTGGTTAAAACAAGAGAAAATAACAAGACAGAACACCTACTAAAGAATGGAGAACAGCTCACTGAATCAACTTCTCAATCCTAAAGCAGAATAAAAAATCTCCAGGGAAAAAATCCAGTTGATTATAATACCTTTTAAAAGATATATGCTGGAGGGCTGAGGATGTGGCTCAGTGGTCAAGTGTCCCTTGAGTTCAATCTCCAGTACCAAAAAAAAAAAAAAAGATATATGCTGGTTTATCTTAAAAATACTCAATTCCCCCCTTAAAGGATCTTGTACAATTAAATTAGATAGCATTCATTACTTGTGAAACATATGCCTAACACAAATAAGACAAAAGCAAACTTCACTTTTTATATTTAATTTTTTTTTTTTTTTTTGTACCAAGGATCGTGCTCAGGGGCACTCAACCAGTGAGCCACATCTCCCGTATTATGTTGTATTTTATTTAGAGACAGGGTCTCACGATGAGGCTGGTTCTGAACTCGCAATCCTCCTGTCTCAGCCTCCCACGCCACTGGGATTACAGGCGTGTGCCACTGTGACCAGCTTCCATGTTTACTTTCAAAAGTAGTTTTCAAACTCTGAAACTGCCTTCCTAAACTCATCTGGATTTTATGCATCTGCAAATAGCACACATACTTTTCCATGTATCTTAAGATGGAAATTAGTTTTAAGCTCTGCAATCTAAAGACTGTAACTTTTACAGGAAATACAACTGGAAAATCTTAGAATATAACTAAAGGGAATCAACAAAGTATGCTGCCTAAAAGCAGATTCAAATAACCTCTGAGCTACCAGAGGCAAAAGCAAAATTTCCTACCTTAAGAATTCTCTCTCTCTTCCACCCAACAGCAAACTACCTCCAAAAAGAATCTCCTCTACCAGAAATAAAATGAAAAAATGGGAGTGAGGGGGAGCTCAACTGAAACATATTTTAAATAACCAAAAGCTATTAGCCATAGCTTTGTTGAGGAGGCTGGTTTATTACATTGAACTAAAATAATGTGAATTTTGGCCTACATAAAATTAGATTTGAACCTAATGAAGTTGACATTCAAAACAGCTGGTTTTCTTCCCATTTATTTGTTCTAATTTGTCAACACTTTAATCAATAAATTGGGTCAGGGAGTCAAATACCAAATTTTAAAGAGTTATTTTCAAGATATGGAATTTAAAATGTATTTTCATGTCAAAAATATTCAAAGGAATTACTTCAAGTATTTTTCCAATCACTTTAAATCCTTTAAATTATCATTAAACCACTTTAAATTATCATTAAGTTACTAAATGACAAAGATCTTGCTTTTAAAAAGTCAGGTTAAAAGTTTAAATGGTATTTGAGTTTAAGCTTTGGGTTATCTTTAATACCCATGAGCATCTTAAGTAATTCTTAACCTTTGTCTCAGTTTCATAATCTATGAAACAGGAAAAACTATGAGTAGTTAATTAAATTAGTCAAGATTAAATGTTAGCAAACTGCTTTGAAGTTACTTTATGTTGTTCTCAATTCTCCTCCTACTCAGTAAAACTAACAAATGAGAAAACATCTGGAATTACTATAGATGATAACATCTGCAGACTCACAACAGTTAAAAAGATGATCTGTATTTACAAGTTTATAAGCCAAAGTTCATTCAACAACCCTCCAAAATTTTAAGAAATGATTGCAATGACCAAGTTTTAGGTGAATTTCCTTTCAGCCTCAAAGATATTTACACTTACAGGATACTACACAGAAATCTCAGATTATCTTGAGAGGTCTTGGCACAAGACAATCCTAGGTAAAATAAACAAGCTGTTGCTGTCATGCGATTCTCAGCATTCTAAACTGCCAATCAAGGTAGGCTTCATCGTAAGTATTCCTTCCAAAAAGTACTAGCCCCCACTGAGAATCTATCATAGTACTTCCTTCTAAGCCATCTGTCCAGGAAAAATCTATTTCAACACCTAGAATTCAGTTTCTCTCCTGTCTGAGGATATGAATAAACATAAAACACTAAAATAGATTATACTGTATATATTTTCCACTTCAAACACTGAGAAAGCTACCTATTCCAATGCTGAGGCTAAATGCAAAACCTATATGTAGTAGGTTGGAAACTGCAGCTTAACCAAACACTATTTTTTTTCAAAAAAGAAAAAAAATATATAAAACAAGGGGCAAAAAAAAAAAAAAAAAAAAGCAGCTAAGGGGAAGTGTACATGTAAATTATTCCCTGATGGAAAAGGGACTCAAATTTTAAATTAGGAATTTAAATTACTGAGCTACAAACTACTCATTGGTTTGCTTACTGAGCTCCAAACACTATAAAATCATAAATTTTTCTACATTTAGTTGGAAGGATCCCAAACTAATCTTTTATGTTCCAGTAGAGAAGGAAATTGCATAAATTTCAATAAGGAAGAAGTAGCATGTTATATGAACCTAATGCTAATGGTATAAAAACAAAGAATGATGAAAAGAAATTATTCTGAAGATAAATGAATGACAGGAAAACAAATCAGAGTTTTAATTTGCCCGTCAACCCCATTGTTCCTTCTGCTTAAGCTGTGAAGGATGTTCTTTATACAGTAAGTATACTACTTAGGAAGTAATTTCTGATCAATGAACACATCAAAATTTCTTCACAAGAGCAAAATGCTGCTCTTTTTCTGGCTGGAACCATGGACGGTGTTGAAGAGAAGAAAAAATGGTTCCTGCTGCGCCAACAGAAACCCTTAAGTAAAAGCAAAGGGATTTTGCAGAGCTGAAGGGAAAGCACCTGAGAAAGAAATTTGCCCTAATGATGCTTCAAAAGGCAAGGAGGAAGCTTATATATGCAAAAGCCAAGCATTATCACAAGGAATACAGGCAAATATACAGAATAAAGATTCAAATGACTAGCATGGCAAGAAAGCTGGCAACTTCTATGTACCTGCAGAACCCAAATTGGCATTTGTCATCAGGATCACAGAAAATTTAGTCCACTAGATAAACTGGAGTCTTCTTTAAATGTAGGTTGTGACCAAATTATACAAAATAACCCATCACTCCGTCAAGGTGATTTCTTACCTTGATCACAAGTTGATCAGTTCATTACAAATTTATTACCACTGACAAAGAACCAATAATCAGCATCTCATCGTACTAAATGAACTGTCTTTAAAATTTTTAATTGTAGATGTACATAATAACTCTATTTTATTTATTTTTTTATGTGGTACTAAGGATCGAACCCAGTGCCTCACACAGGCAAGGCAAGTGCTCTACCACTGAGTCACAACCCCAGCCCAGCCCTGAATGGATCTTTAAAAAAAAAATTGTTTCTAATATTCACCCCAAACTGCAAAACATTTACTTGATCTAAACTGAAGTTTTCATGAGTAGAATAATAAGAAAGCAAGTATTACTGAAAACCTAAAGAGGCACCCTCCACTGTTCAGAGAATAAATCAGGGGAAAAGTCTCATGCCTTTGTTATTAAAAATATCTCCAGTTTAACCTGCTATTTAACCTAAACCTCTGAAGTCCAAATGCTTCGTCTTTGGCTTTCCTTAGTTATTAAAAGCTGTGTTCAGGCCATTTTTTTAAAAAGCAATTGATGTTTTTATGTTTTTTCCCCTGTCTTTTGCCACTGGCTAAACTCTTTCACCCACAAAAATAAGGAATGCCCAAGCTTCCAGCTTCTGAAAATAACATCTGGTATGTACACCTAACAAAAAGCTTGAGAAAATGTTCCATTTTTTTATTTGAAACTTTTTCATTTAAAACCAGAATGCCTTTAGCAATGATTAGACATAAATCAGTTTTTACCTTATTAGGAGACTGCTAATTTCAACATTTACCTTAAACCACAACATGGATTTATCTTCAAAATTTAGCTTCCTGTCTTTCCCTCAACTAGATGAGACTGCAATTTTTTTTTTAACTAACAAAGGACTATAGACCCCATAATCTGTTTCCCAGCTAATACATTTCAAAAATTCCAAGTTTCTACAAAGGCATAAATGTTGCCAGCCTCAAGGATTTCTTTAATTTTTTAAAGCTATTTTGATAAGCACAGGTATCATTAACTGTTACAAAACTTGTACACCAGTGGATTCTCAGTGTGATCCTGAACCCCTAAGAGTTTCCAAGACCCTTTCAGGGAATCCAGAAGGTTAAAACTATTTGCATGAACAATAATAAGACATTACTCTTATTGTTTACTCTTGTTCTCTCAAGAGCATGGAGTTTTCCAGAGGCTACATGAACTGTGGTATCTAAGAAAAAATGCAGAAACAGATATGAAAACAAAGTGTTGCAAAAATTTAAAATAATTCCATTCTTTACTAATTTTTGTTTTGAAAAACATTTTACATAAACTGTCATTTATATTAACGGTTACTAGATCTATTGTTACTTGTAAGTAAATTAACATTTAAAATTAAAATTTTGTTTTAATTGCTAATACGGCAATATCAATAGGTATAAGCCACACAATGTTCCTTTAGGGTCTTAAATTTTTTTAAGGCCATAAAGTGGTCCTGAGAACAAAAAGTGTGAGAAGCACTGTAGTATACAATTATATAACATAACACACAGTGCCTTCCAGGGATAAGAAGCTCAAGTTAATTCTGAAATATAATTACTTCTTACCACTCTAATCTTGTTGAGTTCTGTATCTCCTTGTAAAGCATAATTCAGCATAAAGCCAGACTGTTCTGGGCTCCATTTAACAGGCTTTAGATATTTAATTATTCAGGATCCTCTTTATAAAAATGTTCTAAGCTGCAGTTCCACCTATTAGTTGGATAGTGTATAGCAGTTTCTGTGTGTTTTCACAAAAATTACTTTGTTCATCCTAACAGCAACCTGTAAAGTAAATACAAAACATTACTTCTCTTTTCACATATGACATAACAAAACTGACACTCAAAGGAATCAAAACTACTTGTCCAAGGATGTACTGCTAGCTAGTAGAGCCTAAGATGTTGGTCTTTTGCAATTTGCTTAGCTGTTTCACCCGGGTATAATTGCAAGCTCCCAAAGAAAACAAGACAAGGGCATTACTTTTACTGCCCCAGTGCCAAAATAGGGATTTTCCTCTCCTCAATAAGAATGTAATCAGACTCAGTACCCAGTCACAGCATTATTCAACACACTGACTATCCATTTGGTCCTCTACAAATAAATAAATAAATAAATAAAATTTAAGAGTGTTGGAGGAAAAAATACCAGAACACAAAGCTCCAAGATGATCTGTTAAGGACTCCCAGATTTACCAATCATTTAATCACTGAAAACAACAGGCAGGCAAGTACAGGATCAAGTTCAATACAATAACACTAGATTATATCAACAAATGAATGCCTACAAGCTAAAATAGGAAGCCCAGATGGAATGGGTTCAATTCACAGTGTGGACAGAAGACAAAACCCACACAAAGTTGAGAAACTAGCTTAATTGGTTTATAAATCCAAGCAAGTGACTAGAATCAAAGCAGTGTCAGAGGCAAATTATTTGTTGCAAGATGCAAAGATGCCACTCTATCCCTTGGACAGAAATCACCCCTCCCTTAGTGCTAAACACAGTACTTATTTCTTGCCATCAGAATAAGTCTCTCCATTTTGCTCCATTTTAACTTACCAAGTTCCTCAAGTGATGCTTGATCTTCTGCATCTCTATTCCACAATTAACTGGCAAGACTGACTCACAATAGGATATTTGCCACTAGCATAATTCTTGTCTTTTCTTATATGCATGTGTCAGTGCAGCCATTTTTAAGTTGGATGTGATTTTACCTAGAAACAGCCAGAATGATGCTAGCTGTCCACTTTGTATTGAGCAAGAGTAATTGTCCCGTTCCTTGTGAGGTGTGTTTTTATTTGTATTTGTTTTTTCCCAAATGTCTTTTGGAAAAAAGTTCCAGAGCTATAGCTAATGTGCCACCGATCAATTTGCAAAGCAGTGATACACCCTATTTTTTGTCCCATACTCAGCATTCACTGTTGAAGATCTACGTATAGGTAAGAGTTAATTTACCCAAGTTTCTGCATCCTCAAGAAAGAATTACAATACTACACTGTTAAACCAATTAACTAGTTAATTTTTAAAGCCTACATGCAAAAAAAAAAAAAAAAAAAAGTCGTGAGTTTACAAAGACAAGCAAAGCATCAAACGTCCAAAAGTTCCAAGAAACTGCAGTTATTTCTATTCCTTATCCTAGAGTACGTTCTTCTTTGTGGCTACATTTTCCTCCCAAGTACATAATCATCCTTTAAGAAGTAATCTGTGAAGAAGAAACCTGCCAAAAGTGTTAAAGCATTCTCTAAACTATCCTCCCAGTCCAACCCACGAGAAATGTCACACAGCTAAATGGTACCATCGCTGTTTCTATATTTCTTTAAAAATCGAGATTTCTAAAGTGCACAATTCAAATGTTAACGCTACAACCCTTGCTACTAGTGATCATCTTAAAGCTAATAAACAAAGACTAGCTGCGGCACTAGGGCCCTACCAGGAAGTAATCAAAGCAGGGTGGCCGGTGCCATCCTAAGAAGTCGGTAGAGCAGACAATGAGAGGGCACTAGGGATTCCAAAGGGGCCGGCAGAAGGAGTTAAAAGCTTAAGCTACTCAAAAGCATTACATAAACCTAGTAACTGTTTTACAAAAACTAGAACTCTAGAATCCCAACGCAATTCCAGACAATCCAAAATTGTGTCTTGAAACAATCTTAGGCAAACTCGAGCCACCCCTCCAGAAGCAGCTGTTGGCTCGAGTTTCGGAGCTTTCGAGCCCATAGTCTGTTTTCCAAACTTCACCCTCCCCGGCTGATGAAAGATTCCGACCTCCGCCGCCCAAGCTTCTGAACGCCTCTCGAGGCTTCGGGTTGCCAGAGCCTATGGGGAAGGGAAATAAAGCCCGGCCGAGGCAGGCGGCGGCGAAGGGCCCCGCGCGCCGCACAGCCCAGACAAAGCTGCTCCAGGACAGCGGCTTATTTTCCTGTCGGGTCCGCTGAGGAACGCAAGTGGGGCTCAGCCACACGTGCTGCAGCCCTGCGGGGGCTGGACACCGCCCCCACAACCGCCAACCCCGCAGCACCGGTGAGCACAGCCCCCAAGCTCCTCAGGGCGGGGCAAGGGGCGCGAACGCGGGCCAGGGTCCCCGCCCGCCGCGGCCCCTTCATGCTCAAGGCCCCCGCGGTCTCCCGCCCCTTGCCGGCCTCTCCTTCACCGGCCGGCCGTCGGGCCGCGAGAAACAAAGGAGCCGCTGCTGCTCCCCACCCGCGTCCGCCTCACAGCGTACCCCTCCCCAACGCGTCGGGCTGAGCTAGCCCTCACCCATCCCCAAGTCCGCGCACCGGCTGCCTGCGGCCCTTAGACGGCAGGCCTGGCAGAGCCGGGGCCTCGGGTGCGCGGCCGGCCGGCTCGGGGCCGCACTCACCGCTGCAGCACCAGGACGACGGGGAGCCGTTGGGGAACTTGGCTGAGTCCGGAGCGATGCAGACACTGGAGCTGAGGTGCGGACACTCCATGGCCACGAGGACCGTGGCAGGGAGGACCGAGGCTCCGGGGCCGAACGAGGAGGGGGCGGAGGGACTCTAGAGGCTCCGTCTGGGGTCGCTCCTCGCCGGGCGCTAAGCAGACAGCGGCTGCGTCCCGAGCCCTTGCGTCAAAGAAAGCAAGGGCTTCCGGGCGCCGGGTTTTCCCGCCCGCCTTCTCTCGGCACCCCGCTCCGGAGAATGTGGAATTCCGGGATCCGGGTTCTGTCGCCGCCTCTACACCCGAGGCTTCCGCCTTCCCCGGCCGGCCCCGACCGGCCCCGCCCCCAAGCCGGCCCCGCCCCCGTGCACTCCCGCGGGTGGGGTCTTGGCGCACCACAAGCTGATAGCTCAGAGTCCTGCGGCACTTGGAAGGGAGTTTCCCAATTCCGTCGCCCTGTGCGGCCGCGGCTTCCCTAAAGCTGGGTAGTGGGTTACCCGGCCCCGGCAGACCAGTCCGGTCCGCTGCGTCTACCCGGGTCCGACGAAGGAGACTGATAATGCATGGCCTGTGTTGGTCTGACTACAACGCGGCTTAGTGGTAGAAAATCTGGTCACAGCAGAGTGAGAGAAAGAAAATAAAAACCACTCAGGCAGACAGGCACCGTAAGCTCACATTTTACACAGCAAGAAACAAGTTCGGGGAGATAAAGCTTGGCCCTGGGTTTGCGCCAGTGGGTTGCTTGGGTCCCAGAGCAGTCTGATGCAGCCAGCATTCTGTCCTCTGAGGCAGGTGCGATCCCGAGCCGATTCTGGGTTCTACGCACGTGGCTGTAGCTGGAAGTTGAGCGACTGGGCTCACTGGGGTACCCACGAACCTGGGTTCCGACCCTGTCTCTGTGACTAATTTTGTGTTACCTCGAGCACGTCGTCCGTGAACTTTACAAACCTCACTAACCGCTGGAAGTGTAAGTGAAATAAACAACCTGGTCTTCTCGGTTCCATTACCGGGTGATAAAAAGGGAAGGGATCTAACATTAGACACGCTGAACTGCTTCCTAGCCCGGCACTTTGCAATACAATATACCTCGTTTAAGCTTCATAACACCCTACCAGCTGATGTTATGATTCTCTTTTTACCGCCGGGGGACATGAGTCTGTTAATTTGTTAATCCGTGCTGAGATTGAGTCCCCTGCTCTCTGGCCTATTTTAGAAAGGAGCTCTCATGGGAGGGCAAGCCCCAAGGGGCTGCTTAGGTTCGTCTTACACCAGAACGAGCCTGTGACTTAACTAGGGACAGTCTTAAGGACGTCCAGGGTTAATACAAATATTTCCTTAAAAGTTTGGGCTCCTAGTAAAACCCGTGAAAGGAGCCACAAGGTCAGAAGGCAAGTAAGGGGAGGGGGAAAACTGATGTTGCAATTCTACGCCGCGGAGTGAGAGGAAGAAGGAAGGTCCGGAAATGATTAATTGGGCCGGGTAGTGGTTAGAGTGGGGCACCTCCCTAAAGTGCAATCTTAGAGCTGCCCAAGGTCACTACTCCCTGGGTCACTTCTCACTACTCCCCCAACCCCAGCAGCCCTCTGCTAATGGTGCCTACCCACCTGCAGCATCTGTGACCTTTTCCCCCTTTGTTTCTTCAAAGTTCCTTTGTCCTTTTCCAAATTATATTCTTGGACCTGTTATGGCAGTGAGAAGTTGTGGGAAGTGCCTAGGAAACCAGTTAAGCGAGTGCTCAAATCTTAACTCTGCCACTATTTGATGGCCAACCTTAGCAAGTGTTTCTAGTTCCCCCAAACCTTTTTCTTAATCTGTAAAACCAGAAAAATAATACTTATCTGAAAAGGAAGACATTAATACTCACAAGAATTGCCACCATGTAGTAGGTACTGGATATAGTTCTTTTGTTTTGTTTTGTTTTGTTTCATAATAGTAGATATAAGCTGCTTCCCTGGGAAGAGAGGAGGATAAACCATAGTATCTAACCTTTGCTCAAGCTCTTCCAGCCATCTCCTCCTAGCAGCCTATTTTTCTTTAAGGCTTGGCTCAACCAATCTTCTGTTTCTCTCAGGACATGTTCCTCATTTGGTATCCATAGCCCCTCATTTGGCCATGGAGCAGTCTGACTCATGCTGTCTTATACTAGTATGTAATGTTACTTTTTTCGCCCTCTCAGAAACTGTTTCCTAATCCCCTAAACCTCACTTTAAACATCACTTCCTCCAGGGAGTCCTTTCCTGACCCTGCTCCACCCCCAGGGTACCTCCCAGAGTGTGATGCCCTTGACTGCCCCTATACTGCCTTTATAAAACATTCTTCATGCATGTAATTATTTGTTTAATGTCTGTCTTCCCCTTAGAGGTCCGTAAGGGTAGCAAACAAGTCTGTCTGGTTCCCTGCTTTATTTCTAACATTGTATGTAGAACATGGAGGGTGTCCAATAAATAAGCGTTCAATGGATGGAAGAGTGGGTGAGTGATGCCTTAGCAATGTTTAGGAAGAAAGGAGCTTAGGAAGCGGCCCAGTACACACACACACACACACACACACAAACACACACACACACCAAGTATTTGCCACCTTGAGAGTGATCTCTACATTTTCATTTAATTCTGTTTGTGATTTTCAAAATGATCAGACATGTTAAAGCACCTTGTAAGGTATAAACTGCTAAAATAAATATATTAGTATTATTATTCTCTCTGTAACCAGAACAAAAATCCCCTGGAGCAGGGGCCCTATTTTAGCCTTTTTTTTTTTGGATACCGGGAATTGAACTCAGGGGTACTCACCACTGAGCCACATCCCCAGCCCTATTTTGTGTTTTATGTAGAGTCAGGGTCTCACTGAGTTGCTTAGCGCCTCGCCATTGCTGAAGCTGGCTTTGAACTCCTGTCTCAGCCTCCCAAAGTGTTGGGATTACAGGCGTGCGCCACCTCGCCTGGCTTTTTAGCCATCCTTGATTCTGGTAGTCCCTTAAAGGGTAAACTCCGGCAGTCCAAAAAACTCCGGTGAAGTCAAAAGAGGTTTTCCAGGGGCTTTTGGTAGCCTGCCCTAAAACAGAGAACTTTCCTGGGTCTTTCAAAGTTTTCACAGTAAGAAAAATTTGAAGGGGAAGGGGACCCTTCAGTGAGTAAATGTGTCAAACGGGAGAAGACCACGGGGCACCGTGGAAATCTGCTTTTTCATCCCTGATTTCTGCAGCTGCATTTAATACAACGTTTGCTTTTTTGTTCTTGGCGGGGATCCCTCTGGCAACCAAGAACTCGGACTTACACACCAGCGTGCCTGGAAGGTGAGGAGGGAGCTTCCAGCACCGCTGCTTTGCACAGCGCTGCCACCACCCCACTCCCCACCCAGCCCCCTGGACATCTGCGTGGTGGTGGTGGGGCGGTCTAACACCTGCCAAAAGGGTAGAAGGGTGGGCCTATTTTTAAAGTATGCATTTTTGCACAGAGGAGAAATGCGCAATTTCGACTGTACTATGAAATGATTCTCTTCTAAAGAATGTATATATACGGGCTGGGATTGTGGCTCAGTGGTAGAGCGCTTGCATGCCTGAGGCACTGGGTTCGATCCTCAGCACCACATAAAAAAAAAAAATCAATAAAGATATTGTGTCCACCTACAACTAAAAAATATTTAAAAATTTTTTTTAAAAAAAGAATGCATATATACACTGGGGTGAGAAGAAGTGAAGGAAGGGGATGTTCCCAGTTGCTTGAGAACTGTGATCGGGAAAAAGCTCAAGGTTGCTATGACCTTCCTAAAATTCAGACTTGGTGACTTATGGCAGAATCCAGCGTCCTCAACAATTATAAACCTGACCTGGTCCTGGGGAAAAAAGTAGTTCTGACTATCTCGGTTCAGGTAAGACCAATTGGAAACACCCAGAGAGCTGGTTTAAATATTTACTATAGAGATTTTTCTAAGAGCAAAGCCTCCTTGGAAAACCAAAGTGAGACCAAGAGGAGGCTTGTAAGCTTGTAGGTGTTGGGGGTGGAGGAACATTGACTGAAGAACTTTTTCCATTGTGGGGTTTCATTTTCCTAGCAGCACTGATCTGATATTTTCTTGCTTGTTTACTTATTTATCTATTATCCATCTCCTCTATGAGAAGAGAAACCTTGCCAGTCTTGTTTGAAGCCTGATTGCCAACTCCTGGAATACAATCTGGTACATGCCAGGCCCTCAGTAACTATTTGTTGAATGACTAAATAAAAGGAGGAGGACAGGGGAAACAGCCCAGTTGTAGAGTCCATGTCCTCAAGGCTTTGGGTTCAGTCTCCAGCCAGCAAGCCCCCTCCCCCCCAAAAAGGGGTGATGATGGGCTTGGGCTTCTGCTGATGCATCCTCACTTTCTTACTCAAGAATATTGATGGTGGGGCTGGGATTGTGGTGCAGTGGTAGCGTGCTCGCCTAGCACGCATGAGGCACTGGGTTCGATCCTCAGCACCACATAAAAACAAAGATATTCTGTCCACCTAAAATTAAAAAAATAAATAAATAAATAATTAAAAAAAAAAAAAAGGAATATTGATGGTGTCATTCTTCTCACTTCTTTCCATTTACCCCTTTCACATTACCTCCCTGATCAAAATTCTTCACTGGCTCCCCTTTATAGTCACCTGTCATCTCCCTTTTGCTAAAGTTTTTGTGTTTTTAAAGAACTGTTCTAGAAGTACCTAAAATAGTTCTCGTATTATATATAAGGTTCTTCCTCACCACCCTGTGCGCTCTTCATCTGGTCCCTTTCTACCTAGCCATCTTCTCCTCCTTCCTCATTAACCACAGAGCCTTCTCAGGGCAACCCTCCATTACTCACCCAAGCTGACTTCAAAGTCTTCCCTCACTACCACTCCCACCTTCTGTCCCTGCAGTTTGTCACATGGTGCTGTTATTTTCTGTTCACATTTTGGTCTTACTTGGGAGGTGTTTTAATTTTCATCTGTGTTCTTGGTATGGAGTAAGCAACAGCAGATATTAAAACTGATTATATTTGTTGATAGAATGTAGTTAGACGTGTCCCCTTTGAGAGTGATGGCATAAATAATTTCATGTAATTGTCCCCTAGGTATTCAGAGAAAGTATCTCAACTATTTAAGATCAGAAATTTACATTTTTTGGGTCCCAGCTATGTGCCAGATACTATATCCAGTGGTTTTCATTTCTCCTTTAATCCCTGGAAGATTAATAATACTACCTCCTAGCACTTAGGGAGACTGAGACAGGAGAATCTCGAATTCAAAGCCAGCCTCAGCAATGGCGAGGCGCTAAGCAACTCAGTGAGACCCTGTCTCTACATAAAACCCATAAAATAGGGCTGGGGATGTGACTCAGTGGTCGAGTGCCCCTGAGTTCAATTTCCAGTACCAAAACAAAATAATAATAATAATAATACCACTTCCATTTTACTGATGAGAGAACTAAAGCTTAAAGAGGGTTAAATAATTGCACACATTTATACAACTAGTAATTGCTCATTTATCAGAGAAGGCAAAGTTTTATCGTTCCTGCACATGATCATCTAAATGATTTTGCAGTATTATATGGAGTTCCTAATGATGAGGAGTCTTAGGAACCACAGGACACCGAAGAGCCTTCTGAGTAATCATTATGTTCAGTACCACTGTAATACTTATATCATCCACATCTTAATTTGTATTGCTTTTGCTTTCCTCTTTATCTCTGAGAACCTCTTTTGTGAAAATGAGGAGGTTTTCCTGTTTAAAGACCTCTTTGCAGATAAAATACTGATGGATTAAGCACCACAGAATGGCTGTAGCACGGAACAACCCTCTGACAGGGAAGGAGTCACTGCTCTCTCTGGCCCTGGTCTTTCCATTTGCAAAATCAGAGGTTTCAACTAAATAATCACCCTTACAAGAGTGAGCACCTGCAATCTCTAATAGCTCGTGGCCACCCAGTGACACTGGCAGAAGGAAGACTATCTTTGTGTGCTATGGCAGTGATTGCTAACTGTTCACCCAAATCTGTTTTGTTTTCCTTCTGGGTTCACAAATAGAATTTTCTCAACTTCCCTTGCAGTGAGGTTTTCCCATCAATGGAATCTAAAGACATCACAAGGATTAGCCTTGACCAGCACTGTGGACAGCCACCCATGACTCAAATACTTCAGTGTCCAGTTTGGTTTATCAGCACATGAAGGAAAGTAGGGGAAAATATTAGGCTAGGCCCAGAAGGAAATGTGGGTCTGCTAAGCTTCAAGTATGCCCTTTCTGTGTTGCCTCTTCAACTATTCATTTATTTAATCAGCAAGTCTATCTGCACTCCTGTCATTTGCCAGGTACTGGTAAATGCTTAGAGCTCCATGGAGTCCTCCTCTACAGACATTCCTCCGCCACTATCAAGAGGGAAACCACTGTGATTTTACTCATTTTCTCTTGATTGCTAATTGCCTGATTGTATATCCACACCTCTGAGTTTCCAAGTGTTGTTTAGACTTGGGCCTTAAGCCTTTCAATGGTATAAATGATATCCCATGTAAAGGGCCTGCTTGGTGCTTGGCATACAGTGGACCTTCAATAAACATCTGTTTCCTTGAGACTTTAGCAGTTAGGAGAATTGATGCGGGGGTCAGGGATGATGGCCTGATACCATTGGTTCTAGTATAGCTGACACAGAGAGTTAGATTTTTGTCCTTTTAAAGGGATATGGACCAGGCCATTCGTTCAACAAATATCACTGGTGTGCTAAGCTTTGTGATATAAAAATGAGACGTACAGCCTTATCCTCAAAGGGATGAAGAAAAAGGTACAAGAAACAGACCAGCAAACAGGCAATTGCAACAGTGTGATAAGTGATAGGAGGGGAAGTACAGGATGTTTCTTAGCCACAAACAAGGGACAGAAAACTAACCCAGGCTGGTGGATGGGGGTTGGGGTGGAGGAAGTGTCAAGTACGACTTCCTGGGGGAAGTGGCATATAGCCTGGGACATGCTTGATACCCAGGTAAAGTGTGTGGGATCAGAGTAGAGAAGGGAGCATAGCGTCTCAGAGGGAACAGCTGGAAAGGCTCAGAGAAGATCTGAGATGTCTGATCCAGCTGGAGAGTCAGGTACAAGGGGACAGAAGGCTAAGAGATGAGGCTGGCAAAAGCGGCAGAAAAGACAGTGAGGGTTTATAGCAAAGAGCAGCCAACACGGAGAAATCTGAGTCTTTAGGACTCTGGCATTTCAGGGTTACACTTTGCCAAATTCTAGGAGAGGGGATGAGGGGGCAAAGATACAGGAAGAAGAAAGGAACTAACAATTATAAAGCATCTGTAAGGCATTCAACTGTGTTAGTCATCTGGGAAATGCAAATTAAAACCACAGTGCAAACCTAGCCAGAAACAAACAAGCAAGGGTGAAAATGAAGATATGAACCCCGCACACACAGACCCCATCTTGAGCAGATCTCAGGACTGTTCTTGAGGAATTTACAGTCCATTGAGAGGAAGAGGCAAAGACATTTTAAGAAATAGAATTGTGATAGAGAAAGGAATGCTAGGCTTAGAGAACCCCAACTCTGCCACCTCCTATTCTTTCTTAAGCTTAATATGACAATTTAGCTATCCAGAGTATTTAGCTAACTAGAAAAAGAATTTCACAAACATGTAGAACATAGATTTTCATAGTCTAAACTCTTCAGTGAGGTGCTTTATGAATTGGAAAGAAGCAGGGCTTTGGGGCCAAGTAGGCAATGGTCCCATCTCTACCACTGACCTGCTGTGTGACTTCAGGCCAGCATCCTAGCCTCCCTGAACATCCATCTATAAAACTGGAATAATAAGAACTGCTTCCAAAACAGTAACATCCTTGCACTGTTTCCTCTACCCAAATATTTATTGTTTGGAAAGAGAGAATGGGGATTCATGTGTTCCTACCAGAACCATTTTCTGAAGTTGTCAATGCCCATAATTATGCATTGGTGTAATCACTCTAAAAGTTATAAGCATATTTTATAATTAAGTCATTAAGAAAGCTCTTCTATGTTTGTTGTGGTTATAAATATTTTCTGGCAGCAGCAGCAACAGGGAAAAAAAAGTATTTGACATTTTATACCATCCAAAGAACAATGGCAAAAAGGCAAGGAAAGGAACTTAGAACCCTTTTGGCCATTCTCAGTTCCCTATGGAGCAACTGGGGGTTTCAGGCTAGAGGTGGAGGCCGGAAGCTGCAAGGATTTGTGGAAAATGACACTTTCTAAGAATCCTCTGAGCAAAGTCATTAGAGAACTGAGAAGGTTGGGAGTTTCACAGAGCAGGAAACTAGCCCCAGAGAGGAGCTACACATGTCCAGCATCACACTATCCTGCTGGCTCCAGACAACATCATGCTTGCTGATGCGTGCAAGGCCAAGGTGGACAAGAGTTTTTTGTGCACTTTGGTTGGCCTTTTCCTGTCTGCAGAATGTGCAAGCTGGCTCTACTGGGCAAAGAGATGCTGCAGATGGGGAAAACACAGAACATAGCAGTCAGTACAACAAGTTCCCTCCATAAATAACCTCCAGACTCAAGCCAGTGAGCCCTCTGAAGGCAGTGGTAGCCCCAGGATAGAGTGCCTGGCACATAAGAGGCACTCAGGGAATTACATTACTCTGGTAAATAAATGTGTAAGCAGTGAAAAGCTTACTGTAAAGCTAGCCCTGGAAGAATATAACAAGAAACATAAGAGCTGCTGGCTCTGCAGAGGGAGCCTGGGTGGGAAAAGAGAAGGAAAGAGGGAAATTACTTTTCACTGCACACCCTTTTATTCCTTTTGGGTTTTGTACCACTGGTTTCCAAAACAGAAATATTAAGCTGGGCTCAATGGTATGCTGCTGTAATCCTGGCTACTTGGGAAGCTGAAGCAGGAGGATCAGAGGTTCCAGGCCAGCCTGGGCAACTTAGTAAGACACTGTATCAAAATAAAAAATAAAAAGGGATGAATGGGGTTCTAGCTCAGTGGTAGAGCACCCTTGGGTCCAAACAAAAAATTTTTTTTATTAAAACAAGATGAAAGCCTATTGTGATTCCCTATTCAGGGAAGTTTGTCCTTCAGTGGGAGGAAGAGAGCAGGTCTTTAGAGTTAAACCAACTTGAGTTTGACTCCCAGCTAATCCTGCTACTTCCTAACTATGTGTCTGAAAGCAAGTTACCTACCTTCTCTGAGCTTCATGCTACATCACTACAAAGAGGATAATGATCATCCATTACATTGTGATGAAGGTGAAGTGTGATAACATAGTTACACTTACAGACACCCACCGTGTGCCAGGCATTCTTCATAAAGTTCTCTGTCTGTGTATTGACTAGTTCATCCTCAGGACAACCAAACAAGGGAGATACTGTTATTTTCCTTTTCTACATTTTACGTATGAGGAAACTAAACTCCAGAGATACTACAAGGAACTTGCTTAGGGTCTCACAGCCAGGCAGGCTCCCTGCCTCCAAGTCAGGCTCTTCCCACATCTACTTGAAATATTAGCGTCCTCTTTTTCATTAGGGAATTCTTAAAAATGCAAATATTCTCAAGATCCAAAGAAATGTCTTTTCTAGTGGTGGGCTTTTGGATGTGGTAACAGGCTAATGAGAACAATGCTGGTTAGGGAATCAGCAAAGGGGCAGGTGAGGGAGGGAGAGGGAGAGGGAAAGGGATTGAGATTCCATTCTAGTGAAGTTAAATAAGCATTTTGCAATCAGAATGTAGTCAGATTGAAGCATATGTATAATTTTTCTGCTTTACCCTTTATTTTAACTATTTTTAGAATTCTGAATTATATATTGGAGGAGGACATCAGGAATTCTTCAGGATATAGGACTTCTGAAAACATTAATAGGGTGGAACAAACTTTTGGGCAGAGTGGCTTCACCCACACACCTCAAATGGGTCCTAGGCTGAGTTCCTTCTGTGCATATCATTGATCCTACAGTTATCCATAGTAGATCTTTTAGTGTTTGACATCCTGATGTTAACTTGTCTATGAAGACTTAACCATTTTCCTTTTTGTAACTGAATTTTTTTTAAAAAGTCCAGTGAATTGAATGTCCCAGGCAATTGGTTCTCAATTTTACTGAGTTTTGATTGCACATGGAAAAATAAAAAATAATTTGCATTTCCCTTAAAAAGAGTTTCAAGGTTAGAAATGAACCTGAGGGGCTGGGTTTGTGACTCAGTGGCAGAGTGCTTGCCTAGCGTGTGTAAGGCACTGGGTTCGATCCTCAGCACCACATAAAAATAAGTATATAAAACAAAGGTATGTGTCCATCTACAACTAAAAAAGAAATTTTTTTTAATGAGCCTGGATTTGTAAAGGGTGAGGACATTGGTTTTCTTTCCCTGAGCTGAAAAGACTCTTCCTCATTATGTCCCAGAATGATGCATTTCCTTCCCATTTCCCCTCGCCATGCCCATCACCCATCACCCCTTCTACCTCAGGACTCTCAATGTTTCCTATAGACCCCCCACCAGACCACACCCTCCTTAGAGACCCTCACTCAGGTCATGAAGGGGCCTGTGTGCACATAGGGAGCTCCCAGCATTAGGACCAACCCTCTTCTTGGTGTTGCCCCTGAGCTGTGGCCAGGAAGGGAGGAAGTGCATCAAGGCCTCCTCTCTGCCACATTTCCTACCACAGATCTTCACACAAACTCGCCTGTCTCTGCCTGTGCTCTACCGGAAGCTTTTAGCAGCTCCCCACTGCTCCCAGAAGAAAGCCAGGCCCTTCCCCGGATCCCCACACTTGATCCCTAACAACCTGCCAGCTTCTCTCCACACCTCCACAGGGCTGGGTGGCTACAAGATCCTGACTGTCTCATCCTGGCTTCTGGCTCAAGCTGTTTCCTCTGCCATTTCCACTAAATCCCAGAAAGTTCTCCCATCTACCAAGGCCCAGCACACAGCCCAAATCCTACAGCACTCATCTCACTCATATTCTCTTTCCCTCCTTCCTCCTCTTCTCCCCTCCCTGCTTCTCTTCTCCTCCCCTCCCTCTCCCTCTTCTCCCCTCCCCCTTCTCCTTTCTCCCTCCTCTCTCTCTTTGGATTATTTCCCAGTTTCTTCCACATTTCCTTGAGGCTCTGCTTATACAATAATGTTTCAATCAGTGACAGGCCGCAGATACAACGGTAGTCCCATAAGATTATAATGGAGCTGAACAAATCCCACCACCTAGTGCCATGTAGCTGTCATAAGGTCAAAGTGCAACTCAGTACTCTCATATACATTTATGCCAATCACATAAATGTATGAAACAAAATTATGTACAATGCATACACTTGATAGTGACAACTGATTGTGTGGCTGGTTTCTGTATTTACCATGCTTTTTATTGGTATTTTAGAGTGTATTCCTACTTAAAAAAAAATGTCTACTATAAAAGAGTGTGCTGTGTTTCACTGGCAGCAGCCTCATACATCCCGTGTTTACCACATCTCTTGATTGCATCATTGTCTCTTCTGCTTGATTTAATCTCTGTTGTTTTGTTAATCCTAGGAGTTGTTTTGGTCATAGGAGCAACAGGCTATACTATAATCTAGGTGTGTGGTAGGCTATACCATCTAGTTTTGTGTGAATCCATTCTTGGATGTTCACACAGGAATGAAATCACCTCATGACTCATTATTTCTCAGAACATTCTTATCATTAAGTGACAGATGACTATAACTTTGGGCACTTATTTCAGTCTACTTTGGAGTAGTCTTTGTGTTCACACCACCCCCAAGTTAGAAACTGTGCCCTGGAATACAAAAGCTGCCCATTCCTCTTCCGTGGGCATACATGCTATTGTGTTGGCCCCAGGATTTTGCGCCTAGAGTAGGTTCTCAGTAAAAGTGTGGCACTTGAATATAGCAACTTGAGGGACAGAACTGAGTTTGAGTGCTCCTCTGTCTGCTAATAACTGTGACCTTGGACAAGTGATTTACCCTCTCTGAACCCCTTAGGTCAAAACCTACAAATGAAAGTTTACAATTACACCTCCCCTACAGCATATTGACAAATGGATGAGATAACATGTGTAATGTAACACTTGCCACTCATATAGCAAACTCGAGTCACCAACTTCATACTACATACTTTTGGAGTTTTTCCATCTTTTTCCCTAGACCCTCTGGAGTTAGTGTCTGGGGATAAGGATACCAGAATATTAACTTTGAAAGATAAAGATGGGGCTGGGGGGGGGGGGGTAGCTCTGTGATAGAGAACTTACCCAGCATGCACAAGGTCCTAGTTTTGATCCTGAGCACTGCAAAAGACAAAGACAAGACAAAGATGACTTTCAGACAATCTGGTAGTAAAGATAGAAAAGATTCTGAAGAAAGTTGGTGAGCACCATGCTGACAGCCTCAGGAACTGTAGGAGGTAGGACTACTCCTTTCTCAACTAGAGAGGTCAAATCCTACCAAATCAGGCCCATTAGTCTTTACAAGCTGAAGATTAGCACCTACTAAAGAACCTCACCAAAGCCATGGCCACACTGTACCATGAGCCTGAGTGCCCTGTGAGCTTCAAACATGGAGAAGAGGCATTTTCAGTGGAACTTGGCCAATGGGTCTCTCTCTAGCAGTTGGGGTGAAGGGTACAGAGGCCAGGACTCTAGAAGGCAGGGAGCCTCTCCTATCATCAAGACACACTCTGGGCCAAACAGTTTTCTGCCCATACCTCGGTTTCCAGGAGCAACAATAACCCTGGGAAGAGGCAGAGGAATGGAGTGTGAGGTGGAGAGGGCCAGCATGCGGCGGGTATACACAGCGATGTTCTGTTTGGCCGCTGTGAATCTCTGGGCACATTATTAAATAGGCATTTGGATGTTTTCAGTCTTCTGAGAAATTGGGTAGACCATCAAGTTTTTCTCAGAGCTGGGCTCCCTTGAATAAGTTGATCTGCTTACTCCTCCACACAATCCTCATCAGCCTGTCCTAAATCTAGGTCCCTGTGATGGGGCAATATTGTGGGATTGATACTGAGGGAGGAGTGGCTGCCATGGGAATATTTGAATGTCATGTAGCCACCTTTCCTCTGGAGATGGGATCCTGGACTAGGACCTTTGCACTTGAGTGATCTATGGAGATCATCTAATTCAATCTGCCCTTTTACAAATAAGAAAACTGAGACCTAAAGAGTCCAGTCCAGGAAAACCCAAGGCTGCTCATCCCCAGGCCAGGGTTTTTATCCTGCTTTTCTATGACAGTCCCATGAAGACATTTTCCTGTGCCATGATGTCACTATATGGATAAACCTGGATTTAACTAGGAAATGTGAACTATACTTGCCCTAATGTCAAATCAGAGCCTCACCACTTCTTGCCTCCTCTGTAGCTTATCATTCCTGTGGCTGGGGGAGGGGTGTGCAGACGGAGGACTTGTGTGAATGGTATCCAGACTCACATTTGGCTAGAACCTTTGGGTGGAGTTGGGGAAGGTCCAAGGTGTGAGGACTCTGGGTTGATCAGCCTGTTTCTGTGAGTGCTGGCCAGGTAGGCAGGCATTTGCTTCTTCCACTCCTAAGGCATTTCTAGCCTCTTTGTGTGCAATGAGACACCCCTGGGAGGTAGCATCTGGCACCTGTCCAGAAAAAGGAGCAAACTGTGTGAAAAACTGATGATAACTCACATGGATTTAAAAAAAAAAAAAGGCAGAAGAAAGAAGGCTGGCATAGGTACAACCGATGGAAAGGCTAAAAGAAGGGATATAGAAAGAATTAGTGAAACTCACAAGGCAAAATTCATTCACTCAGTCATGAGATCCCTAATTGAACACTTACTCTGTACCAAGTACAGTTCTAAGCACTGGAGAAATCAGACCAAGAGTGGTGCAAAAACCCTCAAAATACCAAAATCCACATATGCTTAATCATGTATAAATTAACATAGTATTTGCATATAACCTATGCACACACCCTCCTGTGCACTTTATATCATCTCTGGATTATTTATAATACCTAATACAATGTAAATGTTTTGTATTATACATTTATATTATAAATGTTATGTATTATACTGGGGGGTGGGGCTGTAGCTCAGTGGTAGAGCACTTGCCTAGCATGTGTGAGGCACTGGGTTTGAGCCTCAGCACCACATATAAATAATAAATGAATAAAATAAAAATCCATCAACAACTAAAAAAAATTTTTTTTTAAATAATTATACTGTAAGCTGAGCGTGGTGGCGCAAGCCTGTAATCCCAGCACTTAGGGAGGCTGAGACAGGAGAATCTCGAGTTCAAAACCAGTTCAAAACCGTTGCTGAGGCACTAAGCAACTCAGTGAGACCCTGTCTCTACATAAAACCAAAATAGGGCTGGGGATGTGGCTCAATGGTCGAGTGCCCCTGAGTTCAATCTCCAGTATTAAAAAAATAAAAAAATGAAAAAATAATTATACCGTATTTTTTAGGGAATAATGACAAGAAAAAAGTCTGTACATGTTCAGTACAGACAATATACATACATATGTGTGTGTGTGTGTGTGTGTGTGTGTGTGTGTATATATATATATATATATATATATTTTTTTTTTTCCCCCCCACAGCTTCCATCCTAAACTGGAGCCTAATGCTGAGCTTGGTCAAATTATGTGCTTGTCCAACTGCTGTCTCTATTTGCTTGTCTGCCTGTATTTGAGACTGTGATGATTTTAAAAGTTTCAGCGTATTGGCCATTTGCCACCCTTGCACTGGGTGATTTTCTTCATTCTCTTTCTCTTCCTCAATTTCTATCTCTTCTTTTTTCTTCTCTCCCTTCTTTCTTTTCTTGAGAGTCAGATTTATTGTAGCATACTTTACATACAATAAAATCCACTCCCTTTCTTGTATGTTTCTGAGTTTGACAAACACATACAGTCATATGGCTACCACAGTCAAGTGCAGAACATTTCTATCACTCCAGAGAATCCCCCCTCCCCATTCCCCTTTTGTAGTCTTGCCCTCCTTGCCCCAGGCCTGGTGACCACGTATGTGTGCTCTGTCCCTAAAGTTGTGCCTTTTCCAGGTTGTCCCATACACAATTTAGAAAAACAATTTTTTCCAAACATAACTGGTTGAATTTATGGATGTGGAGTCCATGAATACAGAAGATTGACTGTACTAGAAACGACCAAGCTGTCCTCTAGCAGAATGCTGGGGGACAGAGGCAAGAGGTAGATCAAAGGGGTTGGAGCTCTGTTGGCCTCAGAAGACCTCTGGATCCATAATCCAGGGACTCCATGAAGCTGCCTGTCAGGATCTGGGACATTCTGGGAGCTCTGAGAACCTCCTGCTGCCAAACACACCACCTTCCCAGTGTGGGTAGCAAAGCTGTCACTGTGCTATGTGAGCTTCACAAAGGGACTTTTTTTACCTCAACAGAATGGCACCATCACCCAAAACTCTCATTTCTTTGCCCTGCCAGGGTCAACCTTCTGGATAGGAGAATACTCAGAAAGATACTGCCTAAAATGTCTTTAATAAAGATTTATTTGGGGGCTGGGGTTGTGGCTCAGTGGTAGAGCACATGCCTAGCATGTGTGAGGCACTGGGTTCGATTCTCAGCACCACATATAAATAAATGAAATAAAGGTTCATCAACAACTAAAAATAATTTTAAAAAAAGATTTATTTGGCACAGGAATGAGAAGTTATGCCCCATTTTTGTACAATGTGTCAAATCTACTGGGTCTGGGGCCGTAGCTCAGTGGTAAGAGTGCATGCCTAGCATGCATGAGGCACTGGGTTCGATCCTCAGCACCACATAAATATAAAAACAAATAAAATAAAGGTATAAAAAATACAATAACATTAAAAATTTTTAAAAATGCCTTCTGCTATCATTTATAACTTATTAGAACAAATTAAAAATTTTAAAAGATTTTTTTTGGACATCAGAAGAACTGCCTCAAGAGTCAGAGGAAGGAATATTCATTGACACAACAAATGTTTATTGAGAATCTGCTAGGTGGCAAACATAAAGAAGGTCTTATATACACAATATTTCTTCCTCCTCTTAGCCTTACATACATGTTATTAGACCCACTAAAGAGATAATGAAATAGGATCAGAAACGTTAAGTTAATGCCAGGTGTGGTGGTGCATACCTGCAATCCCAGCAGCTCAGGAGGCTGAGGCAGGAGGAACACAAGTTCAAAGCCAGCCTTAGCAACTTAGTGAGGCCTTAGGTAACTTAGCAAGACTCTGTCTCAAAATAAAAACTAAAAAGGGCTGGGGATGTGGCTCAGTGGTTGAGCACCCTGGCTTTAATCCCTGGTATCAAAAAATAAAACAAAAAAAGAAATGTTAGGTTACTGACCTGGGGTCACACATTTAAGTAAGTAATGGGAATGGAGAGGGTTGGGGCAGAGAGGGAGGGAGGAGGGATCCAAACTCAGCTCCATCAGCCCATGAGAAGCCTCTGTGCTCAGACTGCACATTGCAACACAAGCAGAGGGTTCCAGACTTCCTGCCCTCAGCCTTTGTAATCAGCAGCAGCTACTTTGGATCTAAGACTCCTTGTTTATAAAAATAAAGTGCTTGAGAAATATGTTTCCCAAGTGTCCTCCCAGCATTGGATTCTTTGTCACAATGTTTCCTCCTCTTGTCTTTGTAAAGGCTCTGCTAGCTCAATTCTCCCTGGCCACCAGCACAGAGCTCCACTGGGAACACCAGTCTTGCCTGGCCTCGCCCCCTGGAGGACATCAGTGGTACTGCAGGAGCCCCCAGGCTCTGGGGAGAGGCCCTGTAACTATCAGACCATGTCAACGTAATCACATGTTAAAGCCAACTTTAATTACTGCTTTCTCTTTTTTGAAAACATGGATCTAGAAAACATTCTCACAGCCCTTCCCACGCTTACCAGGGCAATACTGCTGGAACACTTAATGACGGGGAGCATTTGTAGCCTGAAGACCTACTGGTTCTATGAGTCATGTTTTAAAATTGGATTCTCTCCCCTTTACTTCGTACACCTCAGTTTCTTTTAGGTCCTACAAAGCCATTTATTAATCTAATGCTGACTTTGCAGGGCTGCCAGACTGTGATTACAAAACAATAAGTTTGTCTCTTAAGTTAATTATTTTTGTTAAAATTACCAATTTTTGGTTAGGTAATATATACATTTGATACAACATTCAAAAGTCACTGAAGGGTTCTCAGTAATTATCAGATGGCCCAACAATTCCATTCCTGGGTAGATACCCAAAAGAACTGAAAAGAGGTGTTCAAGCAAAAGCAAGTATACCATATTCAGAGCAGCACTATTCACAATAGCCGAAAGGTAAAAACAACCCAGATGTCGCCATCTCATTGATAGATATACAATATGGGGTTCCTCCACACAATGGAATATTATTCAGTCATAAAAAGGAATAAAGTAGCCGAGTGCGGTGGCACAATCCTGTAATCCCAGCACTTTGGGAGGCTGAGACAGGAGAATCACAAATTCAAAACAGCCTCAGGAACAGCGAAGCGCTAAGCAACTCAGTGAGACCCTGTCTCTACAAAAACACAAAGTAGGAATGGGGATGTGGCTCAGTGGTCAAGTGCTCCTGAGTTCAATCCCTGGTGCCAAAAAAAAAAAGGAATAAAGAACCAATACATTCTACTATATGGATGGACCTTGTAAACATTACACTGACTGAAAGAAGCCAGACATAAAGGAGCCTAAGGCAGGAGGATCGTAAATTCAAAGTCAGCCTCAGCAATAGCAAGGCACTAAGCAACTCAGTTAGTTAGATCCTGTCTCTAAATAAGATACAAAATAGGATTGAGGATGTGGCTCAATGGTTGAGTGCCCCTGAGTTCAATCCCCAGCACTGCCCCCCCAAAAGGCTACATATTATATCATCCCATTTATATGAAATATCCAGAAGAGGCAAATCCAGAAAGACAGAAAGCAAGTTAGTGGAGAGCTAGCGGGTAAGAGGGACTAATGAGTATGGGTTCTCCTTTTAGGTGATGGTTGCACCCCTAGGCTTCTGTTCTCCCAATTCTCCAGGCAGGAAGTAGGCCCCAGTTGCTCATGGGTTCATCCATGACCTCAAACACTGGGGTCATATCTAAAGCTCACCTAAGGACTTGCTCATGGTGCCCCGCTTAAAGGATGGCTTTCTGTAAGGTAGCAGGCCTCCAGCCGGGCAGCCTCCCTCCTCTTGGAGCCCCCAGTATCCATGAGGGCTTCTCTTGGAGTACCCTTCACTGGTTCTGTGTTCATACGGGAGCACACTCTCCAGTCCTTGAGAGAGGAGGAAGCACCATGACCAACTCACTATTTCAATGGCTCCCTGACTTCTGGATTTCTGCTTATTAAGTCTTGATGGGGTAGGGAGGGGCAGGGCCTAAGGAGCTTTATACTGTCTCTTTGTATGTCCTCCCTAGATATGTCTAGCCCCTCTCTTTACATGTGAGAGTACCTATTATCCACAGGCTTCAGCTAAAATTCTGAAACAACAGATAAGTATCCATTCAGCACCCTGTGTTCCCTATACATATGTATATATAAGTACATACACCTGGGGATTGAACCCTAGGCCTCATGTTTGCTGGACAAGCACTCTTACCACTGAAATACACCTCCAGCCCTTGTTTAATTTTAACTTTTTAAATTAAAAATTAAAATTAGCAAGACAGGTCTTGCTAAGTTGGTCAGGCTGGTCTTGAACTTGTGACCCTCCTGCCTCAGCCTCCCTGCTAGCTGGGATTACAGGCCTGTGCCACTGCACCTGGCAAAATGGAATTGTTTCATAAAGGCAGTTTCCAGACAGGCTTCTCTTACTTAATATTCTATTGTGAGTATTTCCCCATGTTGTTAAATGTTTTTGAAAAAGATGGGGTTTTTGTTTGTTTGTTGTTTTTGTGGTGATAGGAATCAAATTCAAGGCCCCTGAATTCCAGGAAGTCACTCACCACTGAGCTACATCTCCAGCCCAAAGTTTTGGGTTTTTTTTCTTAATGGCTGTTTAAGATTTCACTGTATTGATATGCTATAATCAATTTGATTATTTGTAGTTGGACATTTAAGTTATTTCCAATTTTTAGATAACATCATTTTAAATGTCTTAAATTACTAAACTATTAGGGATTTCTAAATGCTTTCTTAGGTTAATTTCCTAGAACTAGAAGTTTATTATAGAAGAGTGTGAACTCTCTTAAGTCCCTTAATACACACTATATTGGTTTTCTAGAAAAGCAGCCCATCAGGATGAATTCACCAGCAGAGCTTCAGAGTGTACACTTCCATGCCTCCTCACCAGTGTTAAGTAGATTATTTCATTTTAAATGTTTGCCAATTTAATATGAAAAATTGTGTGTCATTGTTTTAAAATGTTATGACTTCTTAGAGAAGCATCAAAAATGTCCCCATCATGTTACATGATTACAGAAAGCTGCCTTCCTACCCTGCACAAGACAGGGACACTGGGTCCATCTGGTTGTTGAATAATTTGTGCAAGGCTTGGGTAAACAATGTTTTATTGGTGTGACAATTGCTTGCTGTGGTAGAGAGAATAATGGCCTCCCAGAGATGTTCACATCCTAATTTTAGAAGCTATGAATGTTAGGTTATAGGTGTAATAGTTTGAGTCTTAAATGTTGAAGTCTTGATCCCCCATTCAGCAGTGATCAGAGGACGGGACATTGGGAGGTGATTGGATCATGAGGTCTCTGACTTCTTGAATGGATTCATTTATTTATGGATTCATAACTTAATGGGCTAATGGGAGATTGTGGAAACTTTAAGAGATGAGACTTAGTTGGAATAAGTAGATTATGGGGAATGTGTGTTCTGAAAAAGTATATCTTTTTTTTTTTAACCAGAGATTGAATCCAAGGGTGCTTAACAATTGAGCCACATCTTCATCCCTTTTTATATTTTATTTAGAGACAGAGTCTCACTGAGTCGCTAAGTGCCTCACTAATCTGCTGAGGCTGGCTTTGAACTCTCAATCCTCATGCCTCAGCCTCCCGAGTTGCTGGGATTATAGGCATGCACCACTGTGCCTGGCTAAAAGGGTATATCTTATTTCTGGCCCCTTCCTCTCACTCTCTTTTTTTCCTGGACATGAGGTGAGATTTGCTCCACCATGCACTTCCTGCCATGATGTTCTGCCTCACCACAGGCCCAGAAACAACAGAGCTGAATGACCAAGGACTGAAACCAATTATTTCCAATTTTTAAAAGGCATCTAATTTCCAATTCTTAAATTTCCAATTTTTAAATTTGCCAAAACAATTTTTTTCTATTTTAAGTTGAGTTTACCAGGTATTTTGTCACAGTGATAGAAAGCTAACTAACATACGTGGCAAAGGGGAATTGGGATTGCAGGTAGAATTAAATTCATGAATCAGATGACCTGAAAAATTGAGAAACTATTTTGGATTTTCTGGGTGGGACCAATGTAATTGCAAGGTACTTAAAAGTGGAAGAAGCAGCCAGGTACAGTGGTACATTCCTGTAAATTTCAGCAACTCACAAGACTGAGGCATGAGGATTGCAAGTTTGAGGCCAGCCTGGGCAACTTAGCAAGGCCCTGTCTCAAAAATTTAAAAATTGGTTGAGGATGAAGCTTAGTGTAAAGTCCCCCTGAGTTCAATCCCCAGGACTGGGGGAGAAAAATGGAAGGAGGCAGATGAATAGAATTAGAAAGTACATGACCACAGAAGAATGGTCAGGGAGATGCCTCATTGCTGGCTTTGAGGATGGAAATGGCTATGAGCCAAGCCATGGACTCAGCCTCTAGAAGCTGGAAAAGGCAAAGAAGCTGTCTCTTAGAGCTTCCTGAAAGGAACACAGCCCTGCCAACGTTTTGGTTTTAGTCTGATAAGACCAGTGTTGGACTTTGTGTGTATGTGTGTGTATGTGCTGGGTATCAAATCCAGGGCCTTGCGCATGCTAAGCAAGTGTTCTACTCCTATACTACGACCCCAGAACTCCGATTTTTGACCTATGAAACTGCAAGATAATAAATTTGTGTTGCTTCAAGTTTATGGTAATTTTGTTACAGCAGTAACAGAAAACAAATCCACATACAGAACATACCAAACCTGCTTCTGCAGAACCGTGGAGTCCCCTGCTTTACAAGAAAATAAGTTTCCCATTGCTTTCCATACCTGTGTACTTGCCAGTATCAAGCTATGTGAACAGAAGGACATTTTGAGCCCAGTTGGCCCTTCCTGCAAAGAGGGATAAGGGGCCTTTGGAGGAAGTGTATATAGATGTGGGACTTCTGCCCACATATCCAATGCCCACACAGCAGCCTTTAGAAATGTTTTTCTTTTCATGCTGTTTTATGCCAAAGGAAATGCACATTTCTGATTTACTTAATGGTGCCTGATTCTTTTACAAAGACAAGGGACTTCCATGGTTACTTTATTTTTTAGTTGTCGATGGACCTTTATTTTATTTATTTATATGTGGTGCTGGGTTTATATCTGGTTACCTATATCTTAAGAGTTAAGCTAGGAAAAGCTGATGGACTTCTACATGTTTCTCTGTTAAAAGTGTGCTATGAATGCATTGAGACAAAAATAAATTCTCATTCATTTATTAAAAAAAAGATGTAAGCTAGGAAAGAAAGCAGGAACTTGAGAGTGGTAGTTGCAACACGGGAACTCTACAAAATGGGAAGATTGGTGGGGGGGTTTATAGTTTATAGATATTTCAAAAATGCATTAAAATACTACTATGCAGAAAAAGCTATGGCAGAGTCTGAAAGTTTGCTGAGTAAGAGCCTCTGGATAAACGAGGTATCACTATTAATAACTACTACTGTGGGTATGTGTTTGAATAAGAGACACACTATGTGATCTTTGGTACATCCTTCTCTCCTCAGCCATCTTTGGCCACTGTAATGCAACCACTTTATATGCTGAGAGAGCGCACTGTATAGAACTCAGTTGGGAGAGCTAGTGGTGGAGTTTGGAGGTGGAGAATGGAGTCCTTTGGGAAACAATTCTATTTATAGGAATTGTGGTCTGTTGTTCTACAATCTCCGGGATTATGTGCTGATGAGGATAATTTCATGACCAATTTGGCTTCTATAAAGATCTTCATTGTTCCTTCCTCATTGAGGATCATAAGTATAGCAATATTTTGCCTTGGAATGTTTTTATTCCTATAAGAAGATTCTATTTTAAATATGAAGTGTACTTGCTTTAGATCTGTGCTTCTAAATTTCCAAAGGAAGATCTTTTTATAAATTAGCTGAATTCTCTGTGGGCTTGTGTTTATCAAGTCCTGTTTGCAAAGTATTTTGCAGTGGCATAAACATCACTTTAAAGCAGGAAGTTAGCTTTTAATCATTAGTCTAAAGTCAAGAGCTTCAGAAAATGAAAAGGCTCCAACTGGAAGGAAATTTCACATAAGTCACAACAGGATGTTAGGTGACTCTGGGTCTGCCTTTTCATTCAGAGCTTTTGGGTATGTACATTCATTTGTACCTCTTAAAGGCCTACTTTGTGCTTGGCCTCATTTAACACTGTAGTGTACACCAATCACATGAGCTACTCAAAGTGCAAGGACTCTGTTAATACATAAACTTCCATGTGCAAAGAAGGGGAAGAGACTTTATTTTCACAGCTATAAAACTGTGTGAATAAACCACCATTCATTTACACAATCTGCTGGTGAGAGACCTTATTTGGGCAGTTTCTATTTTTTTTCCTATTCCAAACAATGTTACAATGAATAATCTTGCACATGTACAAGAATTTCACTAATACAGTAGTTATAGAAATGTGAACCAGAGACCCATAGCGATCCCCAAGTTTCTTTCACATAGTCCATGAAGTTTAAATTATTTTCCTTACCATTTTCCCTTTTGTTCTGTCGAGTGTATGCTGTGGTGTTTTCCAGAGGCTGACTGACACACCCACAAGGATCTGAAAAGGGTATTAAAATACTCCTACCTCTTCTAATTATATGTCTGTTAAACTGGATTTTCCTTACCTACTTCAACCAAAACAATGTATCACAACATTTGAATACAAGTAAGTGATTCCAGTTGTCTTCTCCTAAGCCAGGCATTAAAGAGATTTGAAAAATGTGCAAAGCCACTTATCTTCCTAAATTTAGAAATTAAATTATTTTTCACAAAATGAGTTTATTTTAAAATACATTAATATAAAAAATGTTAAAAATTTTCCCAGCTTTGGGGCTGGGATTGTAGCTCAGCGGTAGAGCGCTTGCCTCGCATGCGTGAGGCCCTGGGTTCGATCCTCAGCACCACGTACAAAGCAATAAAATAAAGACATTGTGTCCATCTACAACTAAAAAAAAAAAATATTAAAAAAAATTTTCCCAGCTTTAATTTCTAATATATTAAATATCGATAGATATGATAAATGAAACTTGAGGAGGCTCTTAGTTTGGACTGAGCTCCTGCACTAGGCTCAAGAGACCAAAGGAAAATGGAGTCAGTCATGCCAAAATTTATATCATTAAGCCAAAACTAAGGTGTCTGACCTTCTGAGAGAGAAAGGAAGAGCCAAATCCCCAAACAGACCAATTTTAGCCAGCATGATAAGGAAGTCTCGGTTTTAACCTTCATGAGGAAGGTAACTTTGAAAGGACCAATCCAGTTTTTGTGGGTTTCTTTCCTGCTTTCTTCAGCTCTTTTCTATCTATAAAGGCAACCTCCTCTGTTCTACTCATCAGCACAACGATCTACTGAAGGAAGGATGGAGAGCAGGTATGGAGGAAAAGGGGAAATACTAGGGAATGGTATTATATTGTTATATTGTGTTCATGTATGAATATGTAACAAGGAATCCCACCATTATGTACAACTATAATGTACCAATAAAAATATGGAAAAAAGACAAAACTGATAAAAATAAATAAAATGTTGGATTGATGAATCAGATAAAAATCAATTAAGATCTTTAAATTTGTCGTAATTTTGTCTTTTGACAAATATAACCCATGTAAACATAAGCTATTTGGGATCTTTGGTAATTTTTAAGGGTAGGAAAGAGTCCTGAAATGAAAATATTTGAGAAGTATGCACTAGTGTGTAGCCCCCTGGGTGGAACTGCTAAGATGTGGGGTGGGCGCATATTCAGCTTTAGATGGTAAAACCACTGATGGTTAAGTTCTGTTTGATATCATTTCCATAGAGCCACCTATAGTACACAACTAAGCTAAGTACCTGTCACTTAATTGTTGAAAGGAATTAAGTAGAATTGGACAGAATCAAAACCCAACTGAACTGGTGGGCTATAAAACAACCTGGCAGATAAGAGCCATTGGTGTCTTTAAACACAGCCTGCCAAACCCTTGGTTTTCCCATGTCTGAGAGGAGGAGGGCACAGAGCCAGGTCCCATTCTGGTAGGTTGGGATGTTTTCCTTTCAACTTGTTGCTCTGTGGGTCCACGCTGGTTTCTCACTCATTGTATGTGGTAAATGACTGGCTTTGAATCAGTCAAGAGTGTGAGTCTCCCAGCACTTAGGGAGGCTGAGACAGGAGAATCACAAGTTCAAAGCCAGCCTCAGCAAAGGCAAGGTGCTAAGCAACTCAGTGAGACCCTGTCTCTACATAAAAAAACACAAAATAGGGCTGGGTGTGTGGCTCAGTGGTCGAGTGCCCCTGAGTTCAATCCCCAGTACCAAAAAAAAAAAAGAGTGTGAGTCTCCTAGAAGAGCCCGGGTACCCGCTCAGCCTGAGAATGAATGAGCACAGTGGAGGAAGGGAGAAGAGGTGGGAGGGAGGGGAGCTCCCTCTATGGCTCCCCAGTAAGGAGAAGAAAAAAAAAAACTATAACCATCAGAAAAGTGAGACAATTAATCGTGTGAAATGAGCTGTGCGACTTGTGACACATAAGTCAAGGTCTTGTCTTCGCTGAATAGGCCCCATCTCTGAAAATACCTGAGAACAGTCAAACCCAGAGAGGTGCCTCTGGGTGTTCTAGGGGCAGAGCCTGACCTTGCACCTGGGATAGGAAGGGAAGAGGAAGGGCACGAAGAAAGCAGTAAAATCTAGCACTGTGTTAGAATATGCAGTTAGTTCTTATGACAAATCTGTAGCATAGATATTATTCCCATTTTACAGAAGGGTAAATCAAAGGCCCAGAAGGATTAGGCAGTATAATTCAAAGGATATAATCTTTGGAAGCAGTTCTGAGTTCTAATACCACATCCCCTATTACAGGCGCCATCCCCTAATGTCTGCATAACTGTGGGTAACCACTTGTCCTAATTGGATATATTAATTTCTACCTTACAGGGTTGTGTGAATAAAATCCAATCAAAGAAAATGATGCACAGAAAGCACAACCCTGATGAGGAGGTGGATGTTCACTGAACATGACTCCTCTTGCTCCTTGCCCCAAATTAAGCATCTGGGCAGGGTAACCAGGCCAAAACCCAAGTCATCTGGTGGTCTTATAGCTCAACCTTGTCCTCCTAGGGATGAAATGAGCAGGATTCCAGTGGCTCCTACTGTCACTCTGCACCTGCCCAGGAATAAGCACCTGGAATCAATTCTCCAGCATCTGAGGAGACAACAGATAAAGGGTTCCCCATGCTCCTAGCAGTCCTGCCCCTCACACACTCCTCACTCCCAACACTGCACCCAGTGACGCCTCCCCATGCCCTCACTTTTGGGAAACCCATTTTTTTTTTGGTAGCGGGGATTGACTCAGGGGCCCTCGACCACTGGGCCACATTCACAGCCCTATTTTGTGTTTTATGTAGAGACAGGGTCTCACTGAGTTGCTTAGTGCCTCGCTGTTGCTGAGGCTGTTTTGAACTCGTGATTCTCCTGTCTCAGCCTCCCTATGTGCTGGGATCACAGGCTTGCGCCACTCCGCCCAGCTGGAAACCCATCTTTAGCATCCAAAGAAGGGCCAGTTAGTTCCATCTCATGGCACTCACAGAAGCCCTGACTCAGACCTCAGGCCCCTGACTGGTCACTATTAACAGTCTACTGGTATTAATATTCCCATATTCCCCCAGATCCTCCCACCTGTCATGCAGAGGCATATGTCCATGGCCTGCCCTGGGGCACCTTCCATTACACCGTCAGATACAAGTGTATGTCCTGGACCTCCTACTCTGCATCTCCAAGAATTGGGTGTACTGCATCCAGGACTCCCTCTTCACTCCCTGGGAAGGAAGGTCCCAGCTCTTTTTGTCCCCTCCTCCACCAGGTAGGCCTTGCCACTTGTGGATAACTCATCAGGGGACTTCCTGGCTGACACAGACCAACTGAGTCAGGTGGGAAAGGAGGAACAAATCATTTCGCCTCCACATTCTCTTGTCTCCTTGGGGAATAACAAGGTGCTACTTTGAACGGATCTGATTCCTAGGTTAATTTTTCAATTAGTTAAAACTCAGGGAAGAGAAGTGTGATTTTCACTCATACTCAGCAGACTGGGAGCCTCTTGAGGACAGAAATTGTTTCTTATTTTCAGTAAATAGAAAAATCACATAGTATTTAACATGTATAAACAAGGCAAAGGATTATGAGAAACCCACAGAGCAACCAGCTAAAAGGGAAATACCCTAACCTACCAGAAGGGGCCCAGCATTGCTCCCTGGAGAACCTATGGGTCTAGCTGGGCTGCATTGAGGGGTTGATGCCTCTCATCAGCAAGGCTGCTTTAGCACCTGCCCATTCAATCAGATTTGATTCAATTCAATTCAACTTAATTTCTTGCAACAACTCAGTTATTGGGGGCTAGGCTGAGCAAATGTGTTCAAACTGCTGAGGCCCAACTCCCCAGAAAATAACTTTGGAGTGACAGGATTCCAGAAAGAGAGCCTAATGAATAGGTATTTTAACTGGGACAAGAGATGGGAGGAGAGGCAACTGCTGCCAAGTTATAATTGAAGGGTTCAGTTTCTGCCTTTCATGCTGAGATCTCAGAGCTTTACCAGGGAAAGGGAGAATTCACATCTCACCCCCAAACAGGCCAGGCCACAGAGAGCTGCTCCTCCAACGGTGCTCAGAAACAGGTGTACTGATGCTGTTGCAGAGCTGAAACAGGAAAACCAAGGGGGAAAAGAAAACAGTTAAAGCTGTACTGAAAATTTCTAATTTTGATATTTTAGTTACTTTTTAAAACATCATAAAACATACTCATCTATTTTCAGATCATAAGACAGCAGGGAGGAGAAAAAGATATCAAGGAGTGTTGGTAAAAATAAAACATTACGCTAGTAAATTGCAAGAGAAACTCTACATGTTAACTGGACCTTATAAAGACAGAGACAAGCAGATGAAGAGAAAAACCCCAGCAGAATTGAAGAATGTTTACATTCTTGCAACCACAAATGTGAAGTGAGCTCAGAACCCAGTGGGAGTTTAACAAAATAGTCAAGTTCAAAGTGGGGCCGCTCTGTGCATATTTCCCTCCTGGTTGCCCTGGCAATGAAACATCTGCCTTATAGGAATGAAATATTTTTTGAGAAAAACCCACAAGCAAAAGAGAGTTTCTGGATCTACAAACTTGTTATTCCTCCTACTGACATTGGCCTTATGAGTGTAGGAAACAAATTAAGTAGCTGCCTCCACCTGTGACCATCCCTATGTCACTCACTCACACCACTGGCTGGCAGGATACCTCAGGAACCCAGGACCAGGAATCCCTGGAGCTTAACCTCCTGGAGGCTGCCTGAGGGGCTTGGCACTGGGGACTTGCACTCAGGAGGGGTTAGCAAGAGTAAAAACTGGAGTCCACTTGTTAGCTAGCTAATTAATTCTTGAGAACGTCATGGAGATGTCAAAATGAATAAGATGAGATCCATATCCTCCATGTGAAAAGAAAGTACAGAGACATACACACAATTAGTTGTACTATAAGACTAAGATGACCAACAGCTTGGGAGGCTCAGGCAGGAGGATCACAAGTTCAAAGCCAGGCTCAGCAATTTATAGAGGCCCTAAGCAACTTAGCGAGACCCTGTCTCAAAATAAAAATTAAAAAATGGCTGGGGATGTGGTTCAGTGGTTAAGCATCCCTGGGTTCAATCTCTAGTACAAAAAAAAAAAAAGACTGAATTGAGGAGGTAAAAAAAGTACTATAGAAATTCTTTTCCTCTTCATTATTCTTTTCTTATATAGGTCATTTTTTTTAATAGAAAGAAACTTAGCAAATATGAAAATAATGAAAAGGAAAAATTTAAGCTAACCCCAAATCACACCAGATATAGAAAATTAACCTTAACATTAACATTTATGGTATAACTTTTCAGATTTGCTTCTTAATGAAAATATGTGCATGTGTTCAAAGCATATGTACACCATTTCTGGATATAGATACATTTTTTTCTGTAACAGAATTCTGCTATATATTGGATTTTACCTTATGACATCTATCAATACACCATAAGCATTTTTTCAATTGATACAGATATTAACATCAAGATATTTAGTATCAGGCCAGGGACATATAGCTCAGTTGGTAGAGTGCTTGCCTCCCATGTACAAGGCCCTGGGTTCAATCTTTAGCACCACAAGGAAAAAAAAGTTTACATACAGAGAGAGAGAGAGAGAGAGAGAGTTGGTATTGCATTGTATTGGCTATTGAACCTGAAATAATTTAGCCAACCAAGGGTGAGAGATGGGAGAGTGCTGTCCTTCCCCTCACCTCGAATGAGGGAATTTCACTGGCACCTCTCTTCAGTTTGCAGAGCCAGTGCTGTGTTGGATCCTGCTTGGGTAATCTACAGCACAGATGGGGGCTGGCTGGCAGCTGATGGCTGATCTGGGATTAGCCTCCACTGGGGGTTTGTCAGGGCCCAGAATGCATTTCCATGATTTGCACCTGGGAGGAGCAAGTTGCTTGGTGATTACATCAACATAAAGGTTACATTTGTGTTACATAAAGGGAGCTCAGACTTTCCTTGAATGCTAATAAGGACCCATTGGGAGGCTGAGGAGGAGAAGGATGCTGGCAGAGTCCTGATGTAGGAGATGAATCTAATTATGTGTAAGACAACTGAGGGAGGGGAGAATCGGTGCAGAGGCAGTAGTCAAAGTCTGAACATAAAGCTTCCTTGCTTTCACAGCAGTTAAAGGATTGGATCAGGTTCAATCTTATCACTGATGAACTTGAATCACTTCACTTTCCTCAACCTTAAGGGCTCATCATTAACATAGGCATAAAAAAAACACGAGGGGATGAAAACACTATGGATCTTGATAGCGATGGAGATTGTGTGTATAACATTGTGATTGTTCTAAATGTCACTGAATTTTATTTATACTTTAGAATGGTTAATCTTTTTTTTTTTTTTTTTTTTTTGGTCCCGGGGATTGAACTCAGGGGCACTCAACCACTAAGCCACATCCCCAGCCCTATTTTGTGTTTTATGTAGAGACAGGGTCTCACTGAGTTGCTTAGCGCCTCGCCGTTGCTGAGGCTGGCTTTGAACTCACGATTCTCCTGTCTCAGCCTCCCTAAGTGCTGGGATTACAGGCTTGCGCCACCGCGCCCAGCAAGAATGGTTAATCTTATGTCGTGAATTTCACTTCAATTAAAACACAAAATAGGGCTGGGGATGTGGCTCAGTGGTCGAGTGCCCCTGAGTTCAATTCCCAGTACCAAAAAAAAAAAAAAAAAAAACCACTCCAAGGGTGTCACTAAGATTAAGTGATAAACCTGGTGGGCTTGTTCTCATTGCAACTCTCACATGGGCAAATTTGAAACTAGTCTTATTCCTTTCCTTGCAATGGCCCTTCTAGGCCTGGATCCCTCTTGGATACACAGATTAGAGCCAACAATTTATTTGGACCCCTTTAAAGTTTTCCAGGCTTGTACTTCCATCAGTTATTAAAATCTCAGCCATTGTGTGGTTCAAAATGTCAATGTCCTGGGGCTGGGATTGTAGCTCAGTGGTAGAGTGCTTGCCTCACAAGCGTGAGGCCCTGGGTTCAATCCTCAGCACCACATAAAAAGAAATAAAATAAAGATATTGTGTCCATCTACAACAAAAAAAAATTTTTTTTGAATGTCAATGTCCTTTCTCCTGCCACTCCTGCCACTCCTCCACAGAGTGGGCCTGTGCCTGGCCACAAGGGGTACTTACAAGCAGGGTGAGACAAATGTTGTTAATGGCTATGAGAGGCTGTGTTTTCTGGGGCTTCTCCTGCCTGTGCCATCACCATTTGGCCCCTGGCCTTGGCCTCATCCTGGTGCTGTTGCAGGGAAGGAGGGTCATGTGTCCTCATCTGCTTGTCAGGGGTCCACTAAAGAGGCAATCTCCACTCGGGTGCTATACAAGGTCCTCAGGCAGCAGTCAGCCTGGACCCTCCAATATGGAGGACCCTGGAGAGGCAGTCACATCTGTGTTAGTATTGAGGTATGGAGGGAGTGGATGGATGGGCTGTCCCTCCTTTCAGAGCTGCTCTTGGTGCTAGCTCAACCAAGTGACCACACAGGAAGCCTGAAGTCTCTCACCTCCTGTCCCCACCACTCAGCTAATGCCTATGCTTCCTTTTGTAGGTCCTTTCTCGTGTCCTCCCTGCTCTCAGCTGCTTAGAGGGAAAGCCATTGTGCTGAATTCCAATCTGGATTGGAACTTGCTTTCTCACTCACCGCTAGTCAAGACATATATTTAAATCCCCACCCCCACCCCCTGCTCTGGTTTTATGCTTGATTTCTTATTGATTCCAGAACAACATTTTCTTTCCCTGACTCAATGAGGACAGATAACATCTGTGGTCTACGGCTCCTCCCTCATTTGTCCCTGGTCTTTTATGTTCATTACATGACGGACTCTAGGAAAATAGTCATTGAGGAAAAATAGATGGTAAAGAGAGAGAGAGGAAAAGAGATCATCTTCACCCCCAGGCTAGCTCTTGTCAGTGGAGAACACACCCACCAGCCCCTGAGATGCTTGCTTGCCAGCACTTTAGACATTGCTGGCTCTTCTGGAGGGCGCTGTCATGGATGTGACAAAGTTGGTGCTCTGCAGACAGGAGTGGAAAGGGCTGAGAGATGAGTCTAAGGCCCCTGGCCTCCTCCCAGCTAAAGCTAAGTGTCTGCGACACCAAAATCACACTGCAAGGAACAGTCATGTCCTCTTCACCTGCAGGGACCTCCCCTGACTCTTTTCTGCATGAAGAGCAGGATCCTACCTGTGCCTCCAGGAAGCTTTTCCCACCTCTCCGTGGTCCTTGTGTGTTGTGCCCAGAGTCCATGAGATGTCCTATGTGGAAAGGCAGAATGCTTACTTAGCACAGTACCCTTCCTGTCTGTCCTGCAATAATGCTCCTGTGAGGGTCACTGGATATTGCATGTAAATAAACTACGAAGCACCACATTAAAAATAATACTTCTATGGCTGTGTTTCATTAGTTTCTTGTACCTGTACCCAAGCTCTTCAAAGACAAACATGCTTTACTAAACACACAAACAAACAAAAAGTAGTGTCAACACCTATCACACAATGCTGGACACAATGTAGGCACTTGACAGACATGGAAGACAAGGGAGCTGCCTTTACACAGGCCAAGCCTGAGTGGAAAGGTGACACCTGGCTCTCTAGAACAGCCTGTAGCTAACTTTGCCTGAGTTGAAGCCCCTGCTAATAGCTCTCTTCCCTTTGAGATTCCTGTGGCCTTGCTTGTCTTGGCTCACTCTTAATAACTCTTACTACCAACTCTACAGATCTCTGGAACCTCCTACTTGCTCAGCCAGCACTTGACCAAGATCTCTTTCCTCAATTTCTCCTGCTACTCCCCACCAACTTCTCTAACTGGACCTGTTGTGGCTTCCCCAACACTGACTATGGCATGACTGACTCAAGTTGTTTGATTAAGCCATGCTATGGGCCTAATGTTCGGCCCAAAACTCAATAAATGGAGATATGGATATTAGATTTACAGAGAAAATCAGCACTGTGAACTGATGGGCCTGGGATAGGGGAAAGGACACAGGCAGACCTGCTTCTAATCCTGGCTCAGTCACTAACTAGCTGTGTGACCATGACTAGTCACTGACCTTTGAATTTCAGTTCTCTCATCAGCTCAAACAACAACCAGGTTACCGTGAAGAGTCAATAATATGACACATATTAAGCCTTTTGATCATGTGTCTGATGCATGGTGAATTCTCAAAAATTGTTCATTTCCTTCCCTTCCTCTTTTCTGCAAAGATCTCTACCGAATCTAAATTTCCATGAGCCTTTGAAACAAATGCTCCCTTATTAAATTATAACTTGGGAAGGTCACTGATATGCTAGAAAGTTTATCTTTGAAGATGAATGAAGATCTCAGATGACAGGGACAACTACTGTGTCCCACATTACCCTGGAAAAGATTTCTCATTCCCTGTTCAAATTCCAACAGATAAGGAAAGGGCGTCAAAGACCATCAGAGTTCACAAATCACACTTGACAAAATGAAAGCGGTCTATAGGGAAGTCCTGTGTGAGTGAAAACCTAGGGAGGCCTGGGAATGACCCTGGGGCAGAAAGGGAGAACAGTGGCCTTAGAATAGACAGCAAATAACTGGGAGCAAATGGCTCAGCCAGGCTCCACCTGGGCTCAGTGAGAGGGGAGCCTGCAGTCTCTGATGCAGGCAGGCTCCCACAAGAACAGAAGGGAGGCACTGAGGGCAGCATGTGCCCTGTCCTTCTTCAGAAAGGTGAAATGAGTCGATTTTGGAAATGTCAAACTGAACTAAAAGAGCAGGGGACATATATGCTTAATTAGAATAATTTAAAAAAAAAGATCAGGGGAAGCAGTAGAGTCACTTTGCTATTAACAGAGCTGTGGTTCTAAGTGAGGTCCTAGGACCACTAGCAGCAGCAGCTGCTGCTGCAAATCTGGGTTGCTAGAAATGCGGATTAGCAAACTCACCTTAATGAATAAGAAACTCTGGGACTGCTAAGCAATCTGTATTTTAATAAGTCTTCTGGATAATTCTGATGCATCCTAAAGACTGAGATCCACTGAGGTGGTGGACACTTTTGTTCATTTTCCTGAAACTCCTTCCCCATTATGACATGGTGGGAGATGGCATGACACTGGAATGGACACAAACTTCACAGACAAGAGGATCTGAATTCAGAGGCTGATTCTGTTTCTAAGTGGCAGTGGCACCTAGAATAAACCCATCAATCTCATGGAAAACTGATTTCCTTGAATGTAAAAAATCTACCTGGTGGGGTTGTGGTTAGGTTTGGAGAGAATGGAAAGGAAGCATTTTTGCAGAGTGGCAGACACACCACGGGTATGCATCTCATTCTGATTATCACCACCCCCATAGCTACAAAGAAGTCGAATGAGAATTGCAGGTGCATTTCTGGAAAATCATCAGGCCTCTGAATGCTATTTTGTGCCGTGGCTACATCCTCATTAAGTTAGGAAGACTTGGAGATAACATTCCCTTCCAAATTTGATGAGAAACACTTTCCCGCTCTTCTCCCTTTCCCTTTCACATAAGTCTCTTAAAGTACATATTAGCACAGGGCAAATATTTGTTGAGTGTCAAATGAATGGATTACCTCAATTTGCCTTAACATGCCCTACTGTTGTGCAATACAAAGAGCCAAATGTGACTAGGCCTTAGGCCTCCTGAGGTGAAATCACAGTAGGATGGCCATAGCACACACCCACGTGGCTGACACATTGAAATCTTGGGAAATCAGGCACCGTGGGGACTGAATGAGACCAAGTTGTCAAGGACAGGTAAGATAAAGGTGGCTTTCCAAATTTACAATGCGGTGGCTGGTAGCACCTCCATCCCTGGCATTCCATGTGTTTACTTCTGCCCCATTTCCTAGATCGGCCTGGAGCTTGTCCTTGCTGATCAGCTGATCTGTGTTCTCTGCAACACAGAGCAAATTGGAATCAGAGCACCAAAACCAGCCTGCCATTTTGCCTCTGGGAGGTGTGATTGTAAATATTGTGGACATCATAGCCCTAGCTTCATGTATGACTGCATATATGATGTGATTCTACATCACGTACAACCAGAGAAACGAAAAAGTGTGCTCTATCTGTGTACAAGGAATCAAAATGCATTCTGCTATCATGTATACCTAAGTAGAATAAATAAATAAAGTAAATATTGCCCTTCTAGTCCTGGCATTAATTAATTCAAACCCTTAGCTGCTTCTTCTACCTCCAGTTGCCAAAGTAGTCAGCCTGTGGGCCTCCCTGGCTCCTATCTGACTTTGCTCCATTCCTCTTCAGCCGACATCTCATCACGTCACTGCCCACGCCCTGCTTCACAAGGTCAAGTCCCACTGCCTTGACAGAGCATTCAAAATCCTTTGCTGTTGGACTCAGCCTACCTGTCCATCTTTACTGCTCATAGCCAGTGCTGCAGTCAAGACTAACCCTTGCCTGCTACTGGCCTTTTTTCATCCGTCCTGGTCACTGCCCAAAAGGCTTTTCCTTCTGTTGACTACCTGGAGGACTGTGACACCTCTTTAGAGAACCTGCCCAAATTCAGTGGGCTCACCACCACCCAATAGCTTCCCGAAGTCTTCATGCAGCCTGGAATTAATTCCCTTTTTCTCCTTTTTCCACCTATAAATTCCTAGTCTCCTTCCAGAATTGGATCTACTGTCTCCTTTAAGCTTTCTAAAATATAATTTTAAACACAATTTTAGACTTAAACCTGCAAAATAGTACAACAAATTCTAGAATATCTTTTACCCAGATTCCCTAAATACTAGTGTTTGGCCACATTTGCCTTAACCTTCTATTTATCTATATATCTAGAGATATAATTTTATTTTTTCTGAACTGCTTGTGTTTTTTACAGATATTGTTCCCCTCTACTCCTTCAGTATGCTTTTTTTCTAAAACCAAGGATTTTCTCATATGTAAGTAGAGGTAAGTATCAAAATTAGAAAATTAACTTTGATACCAACTTTTATTTAATCTATAGATCTTATCACATTTCACAAACTGTCCCAATAAAGTCCTTTATATAAAGCAAAAGAAAGGCTTAGGTCATGCATCATATTTAGTTGTCATGTGTCTTTCATAGCCTTTAATATAGAACAGTAGTAGTCTTTGTTTTCATGACAATTGACATTTCTGAAACATCTATGCCAGTATTTTATAGGAAGCACCTCATTTTGTGTTTGATGTTTCCTTATGATGAGCTCATAATCTGGCAGGAGTATCCCAGGATAATGCTGTGTTCTTCTCGGTGTGTTATAGTACGAGATATGGGATGTCAATTTATTCTGCTTTCAGTGATGTTAACGTTGGTCACTAGGTGGGTTTGTTGACATGTCTGACTCCTCCCCTGACCCATTAGACCCTTCTCAAAGTCAATAAGGTCATCCTGAAATCTCAGTAACTGAGTACTTAGGATACAAGGAGGTAAAGAACAAATACCTACTGAACCCCTGCCATGTACCTGGTTCTTTGGTTGCTTCTCATTTGAGACTCACAACAACCCTATAATTTAGAGGTTGCTATGCTCATTTTACAGGTGTGTTCAGGGAAGATGAGCAATTTGCCTAAAGGCACTTGACTGGTAAGTAGAAGAGCCGGATTTGAATCCAGGTCTGACTGCGACCTCCCATAACACCAATACCTTGGAGCCAATAGATAGAGTGAACAACATTTGCTACTTTGAATGGATGTTTAAAAAATAAAACACACACAGAAAAAGTTAATACTAAGATCACCAGAAAATTTAACACCCTTCTCTATCAGTGAGGTTGCTTTTTACTCATTTATCCCTTCAATAAATATTTACGTATTATGTACCAGATAGTGTTATATATAATAAGGATATAATGATGAACAAACAGCTTACTTGCTAGCAGAAAATCAAACTAGAGTGAGTTAAACGATAAGGAATGCAACTAAAAAGGTTGGTTAACTTAGCAACTCACAGATATCATGGCTAAGGTTGGATTCTCTGAGATTCTCTCAGCTTTCTTTAGGGGCTGCAAGATGTTTGTAAGTTTTAAGCAAGATAACATCAAAGGAAACAGAGGGAATATTTCCATCTTTGTCCCTTTATATGAGCAAAGAAAGTCTGTTAGAATCCTCCTAGTTAATTTCCCTTCTACCTCACAGAACAACATCTCCACTTGGTAAGAGGAAGGGACTATCCTGCCTGGCACAGCATATATGGATTTACACCCCTACCACCCACTCAGACCACCTCTGAGCTCAAACTTACCCAAAGCATTTGGTCATAAGAAGAGTAGGAGAGTGGACAAAACTGCAACTTTATTTTAAGAAGGAAAAAGGAGAAATGGCTGCTGAGTACATAAGTAACAATATTGGTCAAATTTCCTATCTACTAATTTACCAACTATTGAGATTCTATAGCTTCTTAGAAACTCTTGTTTAGACAAATATAAATTTTCCTTATTGCTATTCCTTACATTCATTACATTAAGTTCTGCTTATTTTATTTACTGTTAAGTCATATAATGTCTTGCTCTATCATTCTATCTCTTGTCTCATTCTAAAATATGGTCTTCTTTCCATAAAATATGGTAGCCAAGTAAGGCTTTAAAAGTACTTAATAAGGGCTGAGGTTGTAGCTCAGTGGTGGAGCTCTTGCCTCACATGTGTGAGGCACTGGGTTTGATCCTCAGCACCACATAAAAATAAATAAATAAAATAAAGACATTGTGTTCATCTACAACTAAAAAATATTTTTAAAAAAGTACTTAATAACTGGTATTAAGATGTGCTCTGACCACTGTCCCAGGTAGGGTTCTAGAAGCTTCTGGGCCATGCATTTACCATTCAGTTGCTAGATCAGGAGATGCCCTGGAGCAGCCCACTAGTAGAAGGACTAGGAAGGCAGGGGGAGGCTCAGGCCTTCCTGTATACCAACAGATATAGAAATAGAAATATTTACTTATAGAAATAAGTAAAATATTTATTTTACTTATTTTTTTAAGAGACAAGAGAGATGGTTTATTTGGTAACAAGAAGTAAAAAGGAATTTGCAACTCCATTTTTCCTTTCTGGTGCTAACCTGAACTCTTAATAGTCAAAAGGATGGCAACACACAAGAACTCCCTTGCAGACCTTGATTTTTTTGCAGTACTGCAAAGATGTCTGAGTTATACAACTTGCAATAATTTTCTAAATGGATGCCAGCTGTTGTGCTTTCCAGTATATTAGTGGTTGCTTCATTCTCCTCTTCTTCTTCTCTTCAGGTTCATGGCAGGACACAGAAGTACTTCCTGGATGCTACGGGAGTCTGTGATTCCAGACCCCAATCAGTTGCATGGGAGGGCAGCCAGTATTCCAGGGTGGTGCAGAAATCTTCATTTATGTGCATGGCTTCATCACTGGTATCCCTAGCCTTGATCTGTTCTTCTGAAAGTTGTTGCTGCTATATGGACTCATTCAGCTCATGTAGGACTGCATACTTCTTTCATGACAAATCATTCAACACGCTGAGTTGGATCCTCTTTAACTAAAGGGCTCATTCTCTTTGGTGATCACAGATAAATGTGTGATTGATGCAAATCACTTCCAGGAACTCTTGACAAGCCCATCCCTGACACTGGCTGTTGTCTGAGGTGGAGGACATTCAAGACCTTTTGCCGCACAGATAACATCAAGATTTTTTTAAAGTTTCTTCACTTTCCAAGAGGTTAATTTATGACAGCTTCACTCCAGGGCTTAAAGTCTTTTACCATGCTGAATCTCTGGAAGGGTGGGTAGACTGAACTCAGTGTTGTAGGATTGACCCTCCAAGCCATCTGGGTGGGATGTAACCTTCAATCACTGGTAATGTGACTCTTTATTCCACGGAAACTGTCTTCTCTGTGGTTTCCAGGAGACTGTGATAGTCTGTGTAGAACTCATAGATGGTGAACTCAGGGTCATGGGTCAAACCAATTCCTTCATTCTGGAACTAATGTCCAATGTCATAAATCTGGTCAATCCCATCAGCATATTATGGTAGAGTTCTGGGGCAATTATCTTACATATATTCATGTCTCATTTTTTTGTGACAAGAGAAGAAAAGCTTGGTCACAGGGCCTCTCCCCCCATGAGGTTCATTGTGTAAATTTGAATCTCTAGGAAGCCCAGCTCACCTAAAAAACTTCTTACATATGTGATGGCCTTACTATTGATGATATACTTCTGCCTAACAAAATCATGCAGGATCAAGTCCAGGTATCTCTGATATACCCTGTTTCCTTGTCTTTGAGGCCAACGTGAAGATGGAGGTAACATATGTAACCAAGGAAAGAGCAGTATGATCTTGTAGGGAATGATGTTAAGCTCACCTTGATTTTCCCAGGATTCCCCTGAATTCCAATCATGTCTCCTGATGCAATATTGTTATGAATAAATTCTTCTTCTGATCAATACTTCCTGGAATTCACCATGACTTGCAACTTGACCCCTCTTCTCCACAGGTCATAGAAGATAAGCTTTCTCCCACAAGCTCTTTTGGCATGTATCCTACCTGCTACCTTTAAGGCAATGTCAGCCAGTAGCTCCCAGGCTGTAGGTGACTGTACCCTTGGATACAGTGAGTGAGCAAGATGTATACATAGAACTGAGTGGGTCTCAGTCTGCCCCATTCAGCTGTTGGACAGCTTGACTGCAAATCTTGTAGCATTGATTCAGACAGGCTTTCCTCCTCACACCCACACCACTCTAAGTGGTAGGGCTTGTGGCAGCAGCCTCGCCAGGATAGCAGCCATCCCGGCTTAGCTATTTCTCAGTGAGCTTTTTCTGTTTGGTCCCTTCTCAGCCACTTTCTTCTCAGCTTTCAGGTGTCTCTTTTGTTTATTCTTGCTCAGTTTCATCTCACAGACATCCACTTTCACTTCAGTCCTGGGCAGCTGCTGTCTTCCTGGAGAGGCTCACTCAGAAGTCTGGAAGTATTTATCTTAACAACTAGTGTAACAGCACCCATATGATAGGCTGGGCATTGGCTGTACCTTCAGGCTGCCCATTTCCAGTGTTGGTCTAATGACCACAGAACCATCTCCCCAGTTTCTGTTCTGTTGGAGTGTGTGGGCTGCCTCCAGTTTTAACTGCAATATTAAGTTCAGTTCTAAGCATCTGTGTGCACTGTGTGTGTGTGTGTGTGTACTGGGGATTGAACTCAGGGGCACTCTACCACTGAGCGATATCCCCAACCCTATTTTGTATTTTATTTAGAGAGAAGGTCTCACTTGAGTTGCTTAGCACTTCACTTTTTGCTGAGACTGGCTTTGAACTCATGATCCTCCTGCCTCAGCCTCCCAAGCCGCTAGGATTACAGGTATGCACCACTGTACCTGGCTTCATTTCTGTAGGTTATAAACATATATTTCATGTTTTTATGTGTTTCCTTGGAACATATCTTTTAAATGTTTTTTAAGGTCAAAGGTTATGATCAATTTTACTATTTAATGTGGTGATGTAAAAAGCATGTTATTATGGGTTCAGAAACATCCTTATCCACTTTTTCATAGCCTATTATTGCTGAGGAGTTAGGAGGCAGCATGGCCTAGTGGAAAGAGGATAGGTATATAGGCATGGGGCAAGGACGCTGTGCTCAGGTCGAAGCAGCGTTACCTGGTTACGAAGTAGGGGCTTGGCAGTCACCTAGCCTCTGTGAAGGTATTTTTCCCAACTATAAAATAGAGGAGATGCCATTGCTCATAGCACCAGGCAAAGCAGGCATCAGTTACCTACATCTGTTCCTGATTTTGGCCTGAGGCCCTGGCCATCTTTGCTATACCCACAGCTGGCCTATTTTTGCAGAAGGTGGACTGGGTAACAGGACTTGAACAATTAACTATTAAAGTGTGTTCTGGGCTGTGCACAATGGCATGTGCACATGCCTGTAATCCCAGTGATTTGGGAGGCTGAGGCAGGAGGTTCATAATTCCAAGGCAAACTTCAGCAATTTAGCAAGGCCCTAAGTAACTTAGCAAGATCCTGTCTCAAAATAAAAAATAAAAGGGCTGAGGATGTGGTTCAGTGGAAAAATATCCCTGGGTTCAAATCCCCAGTATCCCTTGCCACTTCCCCAAGTGTTCTGCACCATAGGAGGTGTGCAGACTGCCACCTTCTGGTGTGAAGAGTTAGTGTAGAGATGATCCAGGGATCAAGCTTCTTCCCCATGGGTCCCTGTGAAGATCTGGCCCAACGTGACACTGCAAGAGAAAGAAAGGAGGTTCTCCCACTCAAGCTGGCAGCCTCGAGGTGATGTCCTCCTTCTGTGGATGAAATTCTGGAGACAGGAAGATACTGGGTTTCCAAAGTCTACTTGTAAATGATGGTGTATTTTTTTGGCTCTGAAGACTGTGGAGTTGTTGGCAAAAGACACCTTTGCAAAAGCAGGTGTCTTTATCAGTGATTTATTAAACCCCTCAGAGAGGCTGACAGTAGTAGGCAGTTAGTCCATAGATCTTGACAGCACCTAGTATGTGCAAGGTGCATGTTTTGGTACACATCATCGAATTAGATAGGGAGGATTCTCCCTTTGTCTAGAGGGAAAGTTTGTCGATGAGATTATTTTATTTATTTATTTATTTTGTGGTACTGGGATTGAACCCATGGGCATTTTGCCATTGAGTTACACCCTCCAAACCTCCCACCACTTTTACATTTTTGAGACATGATCTTATTAAGTTGTCCAGGCTGGTCTTGAACACATAATCCTCTTGCCTCAGCCTCCCCAGTCGCTGGGATTACAGGCATGTGCCACCACACCTGGTAAGATTAGTTCTTATTAAATTGACATAGTTTCTTTTATTTATTTAATTGAAGATCAAATTGCATCTAAACAGAACATTAAAATAGTTTAGGGGCTGGGATTGTAGCTCAGTGGTAGAGCGCTTGCCTCGCATGCGTGAGGCCCTGGGTTCGATCCTCGGCACCACATACAAAGCAATAAAAGACATTGTGTCCATCTACAACTAAAAAATTATTTAGAAAAAAATAGTTCAAAGCACAATATGTTGCCTCCCAAGTACTACAGCCATTTTTATTTCAGTAGCTTCCAGCCCTGGTACGCTGGTGTGAACATTTTTACAGAGCTATAGCCATAATACATATGTTATACTGAAGCTTGTTATATTTTACTTGTAATAAACATCTCTCAATGTTGCTACTTAATCTTCATAATTATCCTTATAGCTATGTATAAGGCAAATGTATGACAGTATCAAAATCTATGCAGTAATTCTCTTAAGTCTAGTTTTTTCTATAACAGATACTGCTTATATTAACTTCTTTATGCATATCTTTATTGCACTACTTTCCAATAATCATGAATATGGTTCTTCCTATGTGTTGCTATGTTGTTTCCCAAAAGAACTATTATGAATTTACAGTGCCACCAAAATTATGTCATTTAGTTTGTGTGTCTTGAATATTGTTGCTATAAAACATTTTTGAGAATTAATATTTTTAAATGGGGTCCCACATTTCTTTCATCTGTATTTCTTTGAATACCAGTAGGCAATATAATTGCTCCTGTATGAGATGTCTGTTTATATTGTGGTTAAAAATGTGAATGAGACCCTTGTTGTATGTCTTTTCTTAAAAGAGAGAAAAGCAATAGAAATTGCATTATTACAGCCCAGAGGGTCAGAATGGTACTTACTGTTCTATTCGTTGGGTTAACAATGCCTTCTGGAATCTTCCCAAGAAAGCCCCAGTGTTCTAAGATCTAGAGTGCAAGTCTATTCTCCTGCCCAGAACTACTGAGAAAAGGGATTCTATAACACCCTTAGTGTGCTTGACTCAATAATGGAAATGACATGATTTCCCAGTGTGTATGAGAGAGTTGGACAGCAGCCTAGGTTATAAAAATGCAAATGAATATTATGTGATTGGAGAGTTAATTGGTTTCCTAATGACTCTGAAGAATACAGAGTGTCCTTGAGTGTCTCAGTTGGAAGGGCCCTACTCACAGAAAGGAAATGACTTCCACTGAAGCTCACACAGCAAACTAGAGGAGGGTTGGAACCCTGCCTCCAGATTCCCCTGCATCTTTTATCTGTCCTGGAGGTGAATGTGGAATCTGCTATTTTCCCCTTTGGGACTTCCTTTACTCTGCATCCCTCCTACCCAACTCCCACACCCTGATACTAAAGCATCTGGGAAGCCTTCCTATGTTGGGTGTCTGTTTCCTTTTCCCTTTCCTAGGTTCAAAGTACTGTACCACAAAGTGTCTGTCCATTAGCTAAAAATATTTTTGTCAATGCATGAGTTTTTCTTTTGCAAGAAGACTGCAGATGTTAGAAACAGCCCATGAGGATGGAAGATCTCGACTCTCAGTAAGGCTTTTTGGTTTAATACCTCACTTCTATTTTCTGGAATGATTAGATGAAAAAGGGAATTAACATTTGGTTAATTAGGTAGTGCCTGCTACATAGTATGGATAACAGGCACTATTTAATTTTTTAAAAACACATAAAGTGACAAATTTGGAAATAACTCCTAGAGTTTAACTAATTGATCAGCTCCCGTTGCTATGATGTCATTATGCTATTTGTTCTGGAATAGCCAATCAGCTTTGCAAATTATTCATGTATATGTTCCATTGAGAACAGCTACATCCTCTGTTGCTATCTGTAGGATTTTTGCACCAGCTTTTGCCACCACACAGAGGTTTCAATCTGGACAAGTGTCAACAGTCTAGGGTCAAGTCTAGGAGGAAGCAGAAAGTCAGGGGCAATATTACTTAGAGGCTGAGGTAGGAAGAGCACCTGAGCCCAGGAGTTTGAGATCAGTTTGGTTAACATAGTAACACACTGTCCCAAAAACTAAATTTAAAAAAATAAAGAAACCTATTTAGATAGAGTGCAGTAAAGCTAAGGAAAATAGCATCTGGAAAAATTCTTTAGGGAAGAAGAAATAGAATCCTAAAGATTGAGACAAAGATCATAACTCAAGACCAGAGAAACAAGAGTCTTGGTGAATGGGAGAATGTAAGAACATAGGTCCCAGGGCAGTGACCAATTCCTAGGAAGGGGAGGGGACCCTGCAGGGTTTGAGGCACAGGGGTGGTACTTGTAGCAGAATCTCATTGGCTCTCTTGGTTTTTTTTCTCTTTAAAATAGGCATACAAATAATCTTCTCTGGTCATCTCTCAGTGGGGTTATGGGAACTGATTTAGTTAACTCACATGAACATGCTTTTATAAACTGTGAAACCCTATGCAAATGTCACAGAAGGACTATCAGTTACAGCAGTAAGATCTAATTCGTTATCCAGAATTTCAGCAACTCAGCTTATTCCTGGCTGTGTGCTATTGACAAGGCAGCATTTAATGCCCATTGAGACTCTGCAAATTAAAGCCTGACTCAGAGTAAGCCCTTGGAATTCGTGCCCCTCCTGACCCCAACTCATTTATCCTGACTTCTCTCTACCCTCAGAATAACTAGGATGGATTTCAGCTGCATAGAAAAGAACCAAAAGCAAACAAAATAAATGAACAAACAAACAAAATAAAATCCTTCTCACAGCAGTCTGCCTACCCTTTGAAGAACTTGGCTTTTATTCTTAAAAAAAAAAAGTTTTGGGTTCAAAGTTCATTCATAAAAGAATATATGTAAAAGCTGGGTGAAGTGGAACAGGTCTATAGTCCCAGCTACTCAGGAGGTTGTGGTAGAAGGATGGAAAATTTGAGGCCAGCCCCAGCATCTTGGTGAGACCATTAACAATGTATTTAGATCCTGTATCAAAATAACATATAAAGGACTGGGGATGTGGGTCAGTGGTACAGCACTCTGGTTCCATTCCCAGTCTCTCTCTCTCTCTCACACACAAAGTAGTAAGTATAATTTAAAAAAAAATAATAAACACACCACACACTAAACTTCAGAAAAACATTGCTAGTGCCTGCAAAGCCCCATATGTCTTTCCCTGATTGGGAATTTGCATTCCCTTTACTCTTCTATCTTCTTTTTTGTATTAACTTTCGCACATACAAATAATCCTTAATATTATTCTTAACATATATGTTATCCTTAACAACATATTATTTAGCTTTTTCTGTCTCTGAATTTTTTTAAAGGGGGATAATATGGTAAATATTCTTGTACAACTTGTTTTTTTTGGATCTGCAATTTCCCTGCATAGATGCATGCAGCTATATAATATTCCACTGTGGGAATGTATTACAAATTATTTATCCATCCTAAGGTGAATGTATATTTGGGTTACTTCCAGTTTGAGACTGTTATAAATGATGCATTTTTATGTCGCCTGTTGTATTTGTATAAAAGTTAATATTTATCTAGAAATGGAATTGCTGGGTCATAAGATGTGCATGTCTTTAATTTTATCAGATAAGGCCAAACCGGTCCGAGTGGTTTAACACTCTCACCAATAGTATATGAGAATTTCCACTGTTCTACATTCCTGTCCTTACTTGGCATTGGCTGTTTTAAATTTCTGCCAACCAGGGAGGACATGAACTTGTATGTCTCATTTTGGTTGTAGTTTATACTTCCCTTTTATTAAGGAGGTTGGGCATCTTTTCATGTTTGTGGTCCTTTTGTGTTTCTTCATCTCTGAAATGTCTGTCTCTTTCACATTTAAACAATTAAGCTGATCTTATTGATTGGTAGCTCTTTAAAGATTCTAGGCACCAATTCTTTGCCAGTTATATGCATTACGGTTATCTTCTTTCTGTCTCTGGATTGCCTTCTCACTTTCTATACAATGTTTTTGTTGAAGTTCTTTAGTGCAGTTGACCTCAATCTTTTCCTTTATCTTTTTTATTTTTTAATTACTTAAAAAATTTTTTAGTTGTAGATGGAGACAATACCTTTATTTTATTTATTTATTTTTATGTGATGCTGAGGATCTAACCCAGTGTGTCTCACGTGCTAGGCAAGCACTCTACCACTGAACCACAACCCCAGTCCCCCCTTTATCTTTTTCTTTCATTTTTGGTGTCATTCTTTTTTTTTTTTTTTTTTTTTTATTTCTTGGTACTGGGGATTGAACTCAGGGGTACTCAACCACTGAGCCACACCCCCAGCCCTATTTTGTGTTTTATGTAGAGACAGGGTCTCACTGAGTTGCTTAGCACCTCGCCATTGCTGAGGCTGGCCTTGAACTCGCGATTCTCCTGTCTCAGCCTCCCTAAGTGCTGGGATTACAGGCTTGAGCCACCGCGCCCCGCTGTTTGGTGTCATTCTTAAGAAATGATTTTTCTTTTTTTTTGCCTGAGATCGTTTCCTGGATTTTCTTTCAAAAAAGCCCCCCTTTGAGGAGACATAAACAAGATTTCAAAATTCCAAAAGTCTTTCTTAAGACTGTTCGGTCTGCTCCTGTATCTTTCCACAAAACAGTTTTGGAAGTCCGAGATTATTTCTGTTCCAATAGGCCTCTCCGCAAAAGAAGCTTTTGAGTTCCACCAAGTGCCAAGAGACACTATTCACGCAGACGCGCAGCAATCCCGGATTGTGCGTCCCAGCTTTGCACGGCCCGTGTCCTCCAGGGGGCGCCCTCGCACCACACGCACAGCTCCCCGCAGCGGCTGCATCCGGGACTCCTCTGTGCCCAGCACTGCCTAGGGTGCCCTGGTCTCCCTGCAGGCGGCAGAGGCAGCACGTGTGCGGCCAGGCGGGTGGTTCTGGCCCTCACTAGTCTCATTCCTGCCACGGACCTGCTGAAGCTGGAGTCTCTCTTGTTCTTCTAGCCCTTTCAAATCTGCCCCCCGCCCCTCTTGCTCTGTGTCCTTTCAAGGAATTCTTCTGATTCCTTCTTATTTCCTGGAGGCCTGTCGCTGACATTACTTTGTAGGTCAGATGTTGCTAAGGTTTAAACCTACTACAAACCATTGTGGCGTGTGGCTGATGTAACTGTAAGGCTCCCCAAAGGATCAAAGCACTAGGGAATCAATCACAGATGGTATACAGATACACTAAGGAAGGGCAATAGAGCTCTTGACCTGTTTAGATTTGATTTTGCCTTTTCAATCATTTAACAGCTGGCTTGTTTCCTCTTGCCTCCATTTTTTTTTAAGACTTAGTTAATATCATTGTCTTACAGTTTTTGTAAGGATGAGATAAAATAGGTAAGGTTCCCAGTGCCTGGAACATAACAGGGATCCACAAATACTGTTTTCCTTCATCTTAGCTTGAACTCCCCAGAGAAGAGAGTCTGAAGTCAAGCTTTGACTCCAGCCAGTGCTTGTTTTTTGTTATTGTTGTTTTTTGTTTTTTTTTAATATTTTTTAAGTTGTTGATGGATCTTTATTTTATTCATTTATTATTTGTATGTGGTGCTGAGGATCGAACCCAGTGCCTCACCCATGCTAGGCAAGGCCTCTACCACTGAGCTACTGTCCCAGCGCCCTTTTTTGTTTTGTTTTGTTTCTTTTGTTTTGGTGGCCGTCATGTCAGGGAAGCAAGAGCGAAGGGAAAAGAGACAAGAGGAAGGGAGGAGAGAGCAGATCCCAGGCCGTGCTACTGAGCTGACCTTAGCAGGTTCTGAGGCCATGGATATGGCATCCCTGGAGCAGAGGAGGGCACTTTACCTCCAGTGTCTTCCCACCACTTCTCACATTAGAGTGCTTATTGTGGGGTATTAGTTCCCTGCATTCTGAGCTGTCACCCTTGCTCCCTGGAGGCCCTCTGGGCAAGTCAAGGCCTCTGTGAGAAGGGTTGGCTCAGGCCTAGGTGCCTGAGTTGCTATGATTCCTGCTGCATGCAGTGGGAGGGATGAAAGCTATGTCACCTCTTGCCCTTGTCCTCAGAGGAGATTGAGGCAACGGCAGCATTAGCAGATGGAGTGATGGTGCTTGGCCCCTGTGACCTCTGAAACAGTATGAGCTACTGCTAGAACTACTCTGGTGGAGAAAACAGGGTGGGGCCTGAGGACAGGGCAGCCAGGTGGGCTAGGTGGATCTATGGCAGTATGTAAAGTGAATCTCATACACTTTTCCCTTTCTTTGTGTTTATGTGAGCTCTGCTTCCCAGCACATCTAGCACTGGGCACATTCAAATTCACTGAATATCAAAAGGGCGCAGAAATGAATGAAGCATGCCTCAAGTTTGTGATTTCATGCATGAAGCAAATATTGTATTTCAGAAGGATGGGATGTTCTTAGGTATTGTACTGTGCTGGATGCTGTGGAAAGTTATGTTAATCAGGATAGGTTAGTCCAGGGGTTAGGATTTTGTTTTTTAAAGACCAGATTGGGTTTATGCTTTGCAGGCTACATACATCCCTGTTGCATATTCCTCTTTTCTTTACATGCTTTCAAAAATGTAAAAAACTATTATCTTGTAGGTCATACAAACGCAGGTTGGATGCCCATGGGTTAGACTAATCTGTACTAACAAGATCCCAGTTGAAGTGGCTTAACATGTTAAAGGTTTATTCTTGCTCACATCATTGTCCAATGCAGGTCAGTGACCTTCCAGAGCAGCTTTCATCTGTGTGGTAACTCAGGGATGCAAGATACGTTCATCTTCTCAGGTCACCATCTATGCCATCCTGATTACTGTGAAAGAAGAAGAGAGGATTGAAAGCTTGAACAAGCTTTTTTTTTTGGACTGTGGAATGAACCCAGGGGCACTTAACCACTGAGCCACATCCCCAGTCCTATTTTGTATTTTATTTGGAGAGAGGGTCTCACTGAGTTGCTTAGTGCCTCACTGTTGCTGGGGCTGGCTTTGAACTCGTGATTCTCCTCCCAAGCCACTGGGTAGGCGTGCGCTACTGCGCCTGGCTCCTAGCCCCACTCTTATTTTTTATTTTGAGACAGTGTCTTGCTGAGTTACTTAGGGCCTCACTAAGTTGCTGAGGCTGGCTTTGAACTTGAGATCCTCCTGCCTCAGCTTCCGGAGTTGCTGGGATTACAGGTGTGTGCTATCACGCCTGGTTTACATGACTCTTTTAAGGATTGTACCACATCTGTTATGTTTTCTTGGTTAGTATTCAAATAGCCTCACATTAACAGCAGAGGAGTTGAGCAAAAGTAGATCCTGTACGTCTATGAAGAAGAAATAGCATAGAAAAAACGCAGGAATGTCTTTCCCCAGATTAAAGAGAAGTTAAGACATGGTTTTTGTCTCATAGGACCTAGGATCAAGCTGGGACAAAGGATGGGGATGAACGAAACATTGAATAACAGACAACAACTGTAAATTCTGTGTCCAAGTTCTGAAAACAGTCACAACCCAAAACAAAAGATGATAAAAATTCACAGGACCAAGAGACCAGACTGGGCCCACGTAGTTGGCTAAAGCTTTATGGAGAAGGTGGAAGTGGAATTTGATTTGAAGCATTGGCAAGACTTAGCCAGAGGCAGAGAGATGGGAAATGTTTTCCAGGTAGGGGAAATAGCATAAACAAATGGTCACACTGGAGAAGGCCAGAGCGTCCAAAGTGTTTCCATTGGTGGAGTGCAGGCACTGACGAGTTCTAAAGCCTGCTGGCCAGGCATCTCAGTGGTTGGCTTTGGGAGAGGTTCCTGTGCAGGAACTGAGGTGAAGGTACGGCTGTAAGGTGGGGTGAAGGAGACAGCTTGCTAGCATTTTACCCCACCCACCCCATGCTGAGGTGTTTTACTTTTATTAGCTAAAAATGTTTTATTTGGCTCATTTTTTTTTTCAGAGAACAACAAAAGTTGGATTTATTGTTTTTCACAATTGCATAGTAACTTAATTTGCTTGTGCTTCTAGCATCACAAATCTGAAGTACAATTTATCTTCTCAATGAAAACCGAACACTTTAAAAAGTCATCAGGAAGTTTAAAAAAATTGATCATGATATCTAGAATAACTTAAAAATCTTGCCAAAAAGATATTAGCTTTACTTTTATAAATCTTTGCATAAAATAAAAAGTCAAGGCATACAAATTTCACTTAGTTTTACACTTTTAAATATCATCTTTTGTTGCCTTTAAAAGATTTTTATCCATCCAAAAGTATTTTGAAGCTCCACTGTCCAATTTCAGATAAATGAAGGCATTTCTGAGTGTCTGAACCAAGCGCTGTCTTGGCTGAAGTGGAGCAAGAACTAGATCAGAGTCCTTGTGGGCTTCCCAGGAATGCCTTTCCACAGGTATTGAACCTCATCTTTGTTGGTCATCACACCTGCGATGTCCAAATGTGCCCACTCAGGATGAGTCACAAATTCCCTCAGGAACTCTGTAGCTGTACATGCTCCTGCAAACCAATGTTGTTAACATCAGCAAGCTGACAATCTACAACTTGTCTTGTATAATGTTCAAAGAGAGGCATCCTCCAGACATGTCTCAGTGTTTAAACAACAAGAACGGCTCCATCAGTGCATGTAAGCTAAACATCTGCCCTGCATTTGGAGACTTACGGCAACTGAGGATGGAAAAGACAGGTTGGAATTAAATTGGGAAGGGCTCTGAATGCCAGGGTGTTTGGAATTTCCAAAACAGAGATTGACATTATTTATTTTCAGAGATAAAGCCTAGAGCACTCTATATAATAAATATCCAATAATGAATGGTTAAATATAAATAGTGCACCTATATGATGAAATTGTCTGTGATCATTAAGATCCCGTTGCTGAACACTTTTAATGACATGGAATGATACGTATAAACTAGAAAACTAAAGAAACTAGGAAAAGGGCTGGGATTGTGGCTCAGTGGTAGAGTGCCTGCCTCGCATGTGGGAGGCACTGGGTTCGATCCTCAGCACCGCATATAAAAAAATGAATAAATAAAGGTCAATCAACAACTAAAAAAAAATTAAAAAAAAAGAAACTAGGAAAAAACTAGAGAAATAAAACTGGAATATAAAACCAATTTAGTAATGAAAAATATAAAATATTAAGACTAAAATAACAAACATCAAACAGTGGTTATTTAAAAATAATTTAAATTGACAAAATAATATATATTTATTATGTATAACATTTTAAAACGTATAAATTAGTGCTTATTTTTGGAGGGTAGTATTAACATTGATTTTTCTTTTCATTATTAAGGTTTGCTACATTTTGAATTTTCTATAATAATATAATAATTACTCCTCAAAAGAAAGTTTAAACATGTGGCATGTGACACAGTGGTGGCTGTGACTGCAGTTTTCTCTTTCTCTGTAGGTAAATTCCATTTTCATTTTGGCAGTGCTCAAGAACTGGGTATCTACAAGAGTCAGTCCACAGTGGCTGAGCACCATCTGTCCCTGGGATATCAGGCTCTGTCACTGAGCAGACAAGTGGAAAATCTACCTTGCTTGTCATTCTATTTAGGTGCACTTGTAATTCCAGCAATTCCCAGAGGTAATTCAAGCAACTCAACTCATAGAGTGAATACTGATACCAGAAAATCACACAGCCACCCTGGGCTTGAGCGACAGAGTTGTGGGGTACCAAGGACTGGTCACAGAACAGTGAGAACCTATACAGACATTTCACAGATGGAAAACCAGAAGGAGGGAGACACTTGCCCAAGGTCACACAGTGAGTTGGTGTAAGTAGGAACTTGAACCTAGTCTCTGTCTCTTCACCTGTCACAGGCCCTTATACAACTGGCTTTCCTGGATTCTGTTCAAATTCTTCTTTTGCCTGTACTTCAAGTTCTATATAGTCAGTTGTGGTTTGGAATAAAGTTCACAGAATCACTGCTATTTCTTGGCTCTTCAGTTTTGTGGCTCCCTAGGTCTCCTGACAAAATTCTGTTCTTCTTTGAATCCAATAGGTAATCAAAGCATTGGCCAAAATATCCCCTGAAAATAATCTGACAGTTTCTTAGAAAGTTAAATGTAGAGTCTGTATGACCCAGTAATTCTATTCCTAGGCATATACCCAAGAGAATTGGAAAATGTATGTCCACACAAAAACATGTACTCAAATGTTCAGCAGCATTACCCATATCAGCAAAAGAGTGGAAACCATCAAAATGTCCATCAAGCTGTGCTATATCTGTACAATGGGATATTATTTGTTAATAATCAAAAGGAATGAAGAACCTATACTTGCTACAACATGGATGACCCTAGAAAACACCATGCTAAGTGAAATATGCCAGAGACCACATATCATATGATTCCATTTATATGAAATGCTCGGAGTAGGCAAATTCATAGAGACAAAAGTAGATTAGTGGTTTCCAGAGACTTGGGGGTGGGGAATGGGAGGTAATGGATGTAGGGTTACTTTATTGGATAATGAAAATGTTCTAGAATTAGATAGTGGTGATCATTGCATAATTGTGAATATACTAAAAAAGACTATGTACACTTTACAATGTTATGGTATGTAAATTTAAAATTATATCTTTTAAAAAGATGGTCTCTGATTAAAACCCAAGAAAAATGAAATTGGAAGAAATCTGCAATGAGAAAAGTGTTATAAGATGAAGACCTACATTTCAACCAGACTCTTGGGCCTAAAAGAACATGTATAAGCAGGTCTTCTTGTATTCTCAAAACAGCCTTATGAAGTAGCTACTCAGGCCAGGCATGGTGGTACATGTCTGTAATCCCACTGACTGGGGAGACTGAGGCAGGAGAATTGAGAATTTGAGGCCAGCCCCTGCAATTTAGTCCAAAAAAAAAAAAAAAGGGACCAGGGATGTAGCTCAGTGGTGAAGCACCCCAGGGTTTAATCCCAAATGACCCCCGAAGTAGCTACTCACACTGTCACAAGAATCAGTGCTCTTCTATTAACCAGACACATGATAGTTAAGTTTCTTCATTAACAAAGTAGGTTGATAAATGTCTCTCACGGGTAATGGCATGTAAGCGCTCAACATCTAGTTGCCTTTGATTTCCTCTTTTTATCTCTTCCCTAATCGCAGGAGTCACTGTGCAATACCAGGGTGTTCGCATTCCCTAGCTGGGTCTGGAAGCTTTTCTAAGTGCATATTTCCCAAATGGTAGCATGCCTGGGAATCATTTCTTTCCCCTTTTCTCGAACTTTGCAGGTTTGATAACTAGGACAAGACTTCTCAAAATAAAACATACATAGAATCACTGGAGGATCTTGTTGAAATACAAATTCTGATTCATAGGTTGTGGATGGAGCATTTCTAAAAATCTCCCAGGTGGTACTGTTGTTTCTGGCCCTTGAAAACCCCTGAATAGCATGGTTCTAAGTCACTGGAAATATTAAGCAAGAATGATTTGTAGAATCTTCCTCAAACAGCAAACTTTTGACGTCATTCTGTGATGGCGAAACCAGACCTGGGTTGTGAAATTAAATTATAAAAATGTTATGGTAAGAAACCAATGCTGGGGAAAGAGTCAGTTCCCCTCCCCTCTCTCAGTCTTTGTGGAGGAAGCCTAATTAGCCCTAGTCCCTACCTTTTGGATTGTAAATAATTGCCCTAGGGGTCTGACTACTTCCTCTAGAAATGTTAATAGATGCCTGTGAAAAGAGCCCTTTCTTTTTATCTGTTTCTGTAAGCATGCTTTATGTTAGAGACCCTGCACAAGGCCTTCAGCCCTGTAAATTAGGATTTTTTTTTTTTTTTAAAGAGGAAAAAGCTCCAATGATAAGAGGGGTCTAAGATGACGCCAAATAACCTATAAATGTTGCGAGAAACTGTGGATCAGGACTCAGAATCTGGAGTTTTGTTTCCCTCTGGAACTGCCGGTATAAAATAAAGTTTTGAGTTCTTTTCCTCTCCAAGTGCTGCTTGCTTCTTCTCAACCAGTCTGTTTCCTACAACCATTCTAAGGTAGACAGTGATGAAATAAATTACTACAGTTTTCCAAGTATTTGTAAAATACTTTGCAAAGAAGGGTCTGAAATACAGTCAAGGTTTTTTCCTAAAGTCCATTCACAGAAATATCAGTAGCCTCCATGAGGATCTAGAGATGACATATGAGATTATAATTAGAACTATAAAAATTAATAAGAACAAATCTACTTTGTACAGATTATCAACATTTCCCAAGCACAGCTATTGCCTCTAGGGTCTCCTTTAATCTGCTTATATCTAGGAAGTAGGCAACATAAGGGATGACTATCTTCATTTTGTAGATGACAAAACTGAGGCTCAGGTAGGTTACAAGATCCAGGGCACATGGAACACACGCCTGCCTGTACCTGGGTGCTTCACCCGCCCCCCTTATCATGACATCAGAGAGGATTCTATGTAACTCCAGATCTGCCCTCTGGCCCAAAGTACCTAAAGAAGGAAGCTTTGGGGACAAGAAGGCAAGAAAGAATCCCTGGCAAAGGGCACCCTCAGATATGTACTATCAAAGCTGGTAATATTTCCACTCTTTCTCTTGGCCCCAATCAAAATTCAGGATTTTTAAATGTCACAGTTTTTGCCTACACTAAAACAAGCATATTTGGATTCCAAACAGCTATCTTACTATCTACTTGGCCTTGTTGTTTACAGAAAAGCAGTAGGGCTGAAGGTTGCCAGCCTTCAGCACATGGACAGCACCCTTTCGTGGGGCATATAGCTGCCCATTTGATTGGGGTCCCTGAAAACTCTCAGGCCTTTGCAGGGGGGGCAGAAACAAACTCTTTCCAGAGTTGTAGTTTATGTCTTCTAATTCAGTCAGGCAGGCATTCATGAGCCTAAGGGTGTGATTTTCAGACTCAGAGCTCTCAAACTGAGCAGGTTTACGAATATCAATACCTGGTATCCTCCCCCCACCAGAGATATGTGGTGGGGCTGGGATTTCTAAGTTTCCCAAGCATTCTAAAGTACAGCCAGGATTGCCGACTGTTGGACTGAGTCAAGGATTTGACTAGATTCCACCTTCTACCCCACCTCTGCAGCCAGTTTCCTTCGACCCACTCTTCTCCACATGTAAAGATTTATACTCACCCTGAATTTAAAATGTCAAATGGATTACATTCTTCCCAGATGAAGCCATGTGCATGAAACGTGGTCCATCTCTTGGCTCTATCACTTGCCATCAGCGAGAATGCTGGGCTTGTATCCTGCCCCTGCTGCTAACTGACCCTGGACACATTGCTAAGCCTTCCTGAGCTTCCATTTTCTGCTCTTTGAAATAGTGGTGGATACAGGGATGGGAAGAGGGTGTGCCTGCAGAATACTGAGCATGTCCCTTTCAGGTTTTCATCCCAGGCACTGGCTTGCCTCACCCTGGTCCCTGCAGAGGAACATAAGAAGGTAATGCATGGCCAGTGCTGAGCACAGTGCCTCACATGTGTCAAGGTCTCATTAAATGTCTTAACTCTGCCAACCCCACTGTATTTTATTCCACTTGACCAAATTAAATTCCATTCATTCCTATGTATTTCAAGTCAATCTTGTAATTCCATCTCTCAAATTCACTCCAATCCCACCTGGTCCTGGCAGCATTCCCAACTTGTCAAAGCAACTGAATTTCATTCAGTTAAATTTCTTCTACATCTCTCTACTCAACAGACTTAACAACAAAATACAGGATGCCTGGTTAAATTTGAATTTTAGATAAATGTTCAGCAATTATTTTAGTATAAATATGTCCCATGCTGTATTCAAATTTAAATTTGAAATATTTTAAAATAAAAATTCAAATAAAAAAGTATTTACCTGGCAACCTTACCCTAACTTCACCAGCTCAGAAAGAGTTGTCTCTGGGGGCTGGGGTTGTGGCTCAGTGATAGAGTGCTTGCCTAGCGTGTGTGAGGCACTGGATTCGATCCTCAGCACTGCATATAAACAAATTAATAAAATAAAGGTTCATCAACAACTAAAAAAATTTTTAAAAAGAGTTGGCTCTGTGTAAAAATTGCTCCTTTTGTGCTTACTTGACACTTTGTATTTTCAATATTTAACTTGTTAGTGGTTTAATGTTTACAAATCATTTGCAGATTGTTTAATCTCTGTATCAAAAGTTAGGGATATATATATAGGGTGTGGTGGCACATTCCTATAATCTTAGCTACTTGGGAGGCTAAGACAGGAGGATGGCAAATTGGAGGTTAGCCTGGGTAACTTATGAGACCCTGCCTCCAAATAAAAAATAAAAAGAGCTAAGATGCAGTTCAGTGGTAGAACACCCCTGGATTCTATCCCCAGTGCCAGAAAGAGAGGGAGAGGAAGAGTTAGGGGTAGGTTTGTTGCACACCCACCAGTTGTGTCTACCTCTTTCTCCTTGTGAACATTATCAGGTGGTTTATTCACTCACCTTTCCTGTGCCTCAGCTCTAGAGTAGGTTACAGTTGGTCTAAGCCAGCCACAGGGCAAATCCTTTTGCTACTCACCACCTCAGGCACCTGGCATAATTCTTACCACTGAAATCCAAGAGCTCGACTGTTGGGGGGCTTCAAATAATGGTTCTCCTTGCTCTTTATTGGAGTATTATCCCACTCTTTCACTGCTGGTCTGGATTGTGTCTAAGTGTTGTGTGGAAGTGGGACTGTTATCCTGAGTAGAGACTGGAGAGCAGAAGGAAGGAGGGAGCTGGGGTCCTTGACAACAGCAGAGCCAAAAGCCACTACAGACCCTCTTCCTTCCACCTTCTTGATATGTTTTAATAAGACTCATTTTTTAAGCTGTTTTGAGTTGGGTTTTTTGTTCCTTCTTGCTGAAAGTAGTCTGGTTAATGTACCTCCTTTTATAGATAAGATCACACTGGCTTTCTCTGGTTTACACAGCTGGTAATCTACAGAGAAGGGTCCCAATGCTAGTCTGAGCCCAGGATCAAGGTCGGCCTCATGTCCACTTGCTAACCACCATCTTCCTTTGGGCTTCCACTGTAACTCATATTCCCACTGCTAAGCTTTCTCTTTGGATTAAGATACTGCAATCCTTTATTAAAATGCAACTATATCTGTGTCTAATTTATGAATATATATGTTATATATGGCTATGTTATATATGGACTGATATTTTTTATCCTGAGAGGTAGAAATTGATCCATTTCTGTTACATTAACAGGTTAACATATTAATCTGCTAACAGAGCTCACTTTTAAAGCTAAAAGAGGCATTTTTCTCCTTTAAAAAATAAGTTTGTTCCTAGAAGGTTGAACCATTTTTATTTTTCATTTTTTTGTACATGGGATTGAACTCAGAGGTGCTTGCTTAACCACTGAGCCACATCTCAGCCCTTTTTCATTTTTTTTTTAAAGTTATTTTGAAACAAGATTCCACTAAGTTGCTTTGGGCCTTGCTAAATTGCTGAGGTTGGCTTTGAAGTTGTCATTCTCCTGCTGGAGTTGCTGAGATTACAGGTGTGCACACCCTGCCTGGCTTGAAATGTTTTTAAAGCACACATTTTGATATTAAGTAGGAACTAAACAATGAATAGGTGTTTTTTTTTAAATATTTTTTTAGTTGTAGATGGATGCAATATCTTTATTTTATTTATTTATTTTTATGTGGTGCTGAGGCTCGAACCCAGTGCCTCACGCATGCAAGGCAAGTGCTCTACCACTGAGCTACAACCCCAGCCCCTGAATAGGTGTTTTTTGTTTTATTGTTTAAGTCACAAGACATAGGGCTTAAAAGATTCTACATGCTTTAAATTTGCTTTCAGGCCTTTCCTCCTAATTTGTCCCTTTTTTATCTTTCACATAAACTATAACTCTATCAAAACACAAAGATTTTATCTTCTGAGAATTAAAGCACTTAGTTGAACAATCAATTTTTTTTCCTAATAAAAATCAGAGTGACATCAGGCATTATGAATGTGATTAATGTCACTGAACTGTACACTTAAAATAGTTAAAATGGCAAAATTTATACTTATATATATTCTACCACAATTTAAAAAATTAATAGTGTAATATGCCAAAACCTTTGTATTACACACTTTGCATGTGTAAATTATATTGTATATGACTTATATATCAAAAAAAGATGTTAAAAATAGAACCAGTTATTGCATTTCTTAGTACAGTTTCTATTAAGAAAATGTTTTTTTCCATTTCCATTTAAGTCTGAAAAGGTGATCTCATTGCAAACTAATCTAAGAGGCATTTATAAAAGGGATTTATCCGTGATCACCCATTTACAAAAAAACATTTATGATAGCTATCAGAGCCTTTATAATTACTGTTTTGGGGCAATGTCTTATTTTGAGATTACACACACACACACACACACACACACACACACACACACACACTTTTCCCCCTCTAGTACTGGGGATTGAATCCAGGAGCTCTCAACCACTGAGCCACAGCTCCAGCTCTTTTTTATATCTTATTTAGAGTCAGAGTCTTTCTGAGTTGCTTAGGGCCTTGCTAAGTTGCTGAGGCTGGCTTTGAACTCATGATCCTCCTGCCTCAGCCTCCTGAGTCGCTGAAATTACAGGTGTGTACTACTGTGCCCAGCTCTTACTTTGATACAATTTCAAGGTCAGAAAATAGTGGCAAGCAATTTACATATTTTAAACTCATACATAACAAGATAGACACAGAGAGGAGAAATTCAGAGTATTTTTGCACCAGGAAAAAGTCCATTGTGTAAAATACACACAAGTGTGAAATAAGAAATACAACCACTTTAATTCAGTGGCAGTTCAACACACAGCCGCTTCATCAGAAAATAGTAAAAGAGATGTTCCTGTAGAATGCACGGCACCTTACAGATAAAGAATTTGTGGAGTACAGTCATATGTTCAGCATTTTTACATGAGAAAGCCATTCGACATAGATATGCACATATCAGACCCCATCTTCTAGTCCCATCCCTTCCCCCAACCTCCTACTGACAGCACCATCTGGGATCATGCTATCTCTTTTCAGGCACCACTGGGAATCACACAGTCTCGCTTCCTTCCAGGTCCCAGTGATAACTTTCAAGAACTGGGACCAAAGTGAGTGGCCTTGACCTCTTCCTTCTATCTCACTCAAATGCCCAAGCCTCCATTCCACCTGCTCCTCAGCTCTGGCCAGTAAGTGCTGTGGCTCTATGAAAGATTGTCTTGGGGCAGTTATCTTGGTACACCAAAATCAGTCCCCCAATATCATAGGATGAAATGACAAGGAATAGTCTCATTGTACATAAATTCTATTCCCTACAAAGTTAATCATCAACCCTATTCCGATGCGTCTTGTAGAGACTGAGGGGGCCGTGGCGAAGTTCAGTGGCAGAAATGCATTTCTGCTTCTGAGGAGATGATGCTGTGCCTTCAGAAAATCTTTACAAGTGTAGATGGCCCAATAGCTGGAGGGCTGTAGAAATGATCTAAGTTTCCGGCTGTGAGCTCTCCTAGACAATTTTGGAGAAGAGGAATGCTTCTGTTATCATATGGTGCTGTTAAAATACAAGGAGGCAGGTGGTACACTGGGGACATTTATGAACAGGAAGAAAGCAAGGCCACCTCTGATTGGCAGGGGTGGGATGGGCCTTGAAGAAGGAAAGCATCTGTTAGTGAGAGGGGAGGGAGCTTCCAGCTAGAGCAGAATGTGTGCAAAAACCCTGCATGAAAGGACAAGGCTCCTCAAGGAAGAGGCAGGCCTATAGAACGCCTGGGGCAGGGACAGGGGTTCTGGAAAGTGGATTGCAGCCACTTGTGAGGGCTGAGTGCCCGGGTAAGAAGCAAGCATAGACTTCTATTGACTTAATGAGACATTTTAAGTAGGAGAGTAACATGAAAAGATGTGATGTATTCTAACTTTTAAATATATTTTCCCCTTATAATAAAGACTATTACAATGAACTGTGTATTTTTCAAGTTTCTACTTCTAACATTTTTTTTAAATTATAGGGTATACAACACCACTCCAGAATAAAAATTCCCATAGGATTTCATGTAACCAACAATTAAAAGTAGATACATTCTATGTGTAGCTATTTTAATGTAGTAATATAGTATAAATATATTTTCATTTCTATTAAATTATAAGTCCTGCTAAATAATTGTGAAGTCTGAGTAAATTGGCTAAGTCTATAGAAGAATATTGTCTAGGTCAACGTCACTATTTTTATTTGCTTTGTTTTATTTAAAGCAAATAAAAATAAATTACTTTTACATTATTTTAAATGTATGTTTAAATTATTTATTTGCTTTAAATTATTTTGTTTTCAGTTAAAAAAAATAACTTGTCTTTGAACAGCTTTACTTGGTACCTATTGACATGCACCTGTGCTTATTGGGCATAGTGTATTTTTCCCACTTCTGCAGTAACACAGGCAAATAATTCAGTAACTTTTGTGCTTTTAGAAGCAACATTCAGTTATCAGAAAAGTATTTTCTCTGGTCTTCATAGCCCACCTGGAATATTATTTAGCTATTTCTAAAACTACTTGTACTTCTTCCCCTTTTTCATTTGTACTTTTTATTTAGAGACTTTCAAAATATAAGTAAAAGTTGCAAAGATAAAAACATTTCAATGAGATTCACCAGGTGTTAACATTACATTCCCTCTTTGTGTGTATATTAATATGTGCATATACATATATTCACAAACATATTCAGATATCATAACTTATCCCTAAATACTTTAGCATGTAAATTGTAGGAACAAGGATATTCTTTTATGCTACCATAATATAATGAACAAACTCAGCAACTTTCACATTAATACATATTTTAAAATAAAAATTATTCTAATAATATTTTTTAAATCAAGTTTTTGACTTGTAGTCCAGTGTCCAATTCAAGAGGACACATTTCATTTACTTTTTCATATCTTTTTCTGTGTGCTGGGGGTTGAACTCAGGGCACTGCCAAGCATGTGCTCTATAATTGAGCGACACCCATAACCCCTATTTTTCATGTCTCTTTAATTCCATTTGTCTGGAAATATTCCTTAGTCTTTCTTTGCTTTTCATGATATTGACAATTTTAAAGTTTACAATCCAATTGTTTTGAGTATGTCACTGCCCCACCCCCTACGTCCCAGTTTTTCAGTGTGCTCCCTTCTTTGGAATTAGGAGTTGAAAATCGTTGAGCTCAAACTCTGGTTCCTATACCAGTATGGCCACGAGGAAGGAACTAGTTCTGGGCCTCAGTTTTCTCATCTTTAACATGAAGCAATAATCCTTAATATCATAAAATAATGTTTATGAAAGTGTTATGTGAACACTAATAGCTCTGTAAAAACTAGGGATCATTATGACCATAAACTAAACCCTCTGATGCATTAATAGCTTAATGAGTTAATGCTCCCAAGTTACCAAGGCAGCCTGACAAACTGGGAACTACTGCTAAGTCAGAGAGACCTAGTCTTGCACTAATTTCTTGTGTGACTTTGAGTACAATCATTTACTCTCCGTGTGTTAAGAGGAGCTCATACTATCCACCCTGCAATGTGTTATCTGTGACTGCTGAGCACAGGGCTTGCTGGATTGACCAGGGCTGGAGTGGGAGGAGGAAGAAGGGGTGTTGAGCACTGACTGGGGTGAGAGGACCTGGGTGCAATGATTCTCAACCTTGGCTACTCATTAGAATGAGGTGGGAACTAAAAAATAAAATAAAATAAAATCTCAATGCCCAGCCTGCATCCCAGGCCAAGTTTATCAGAATCCCCTGGGGAGGGAAGTGGGTAAGACCCAGAATTAGTATTTTAAAATATAAAAGCTCCCAGGGAGCTAACAAACCTAAATGCTGCTGTTTCTTTTCTCTCCTTGGGATCAGGACCCCTCAAAAGTAACTAAAGGTGGCAATCCTCAGCCTGGAGCAAGGGGGTAAGCAGATACTTCAGGGTAGATTTCCAGATCCTTCAAACTTAAGCAACTATCTTTTGGGGCTGCCTGTTTCCTGAGTGTATTTAGGTCCAAGTTGTTAAGTGACATCATTTGAAAGCTAAAATGGTCAAATTATAGCATCATGTTGATACCACCCCCCTTACCAAGTACAAAGGTTCTTATTTTTTAAAACTCTCCTTAATGATAGTTATATACTGAAATGTTGTTGAAGCTGCCTGTCCAAAACATCAACAATATACTTAAATGTATAATAAGCACATTATGCCTTTAACCTGGGGTTAGACAGAGACTTGTCATCCTGTGGATGTGCTGCACTGTCAGCGAGAGGCTTCCAGGTGACCACGTGGGCAACCTTCAGCATTCCTTCCACATTGGGCTATTTCCTAGCCCACATGTGAATTATTTAGGGTTGGAAATTACAATGAATCGTGTCTAGATTATGTTCTTGCTAGCTCATTTTTGAAGGGGCAATTATTTAATGCCTCTGCCTCTAAAGATAGGCATCAGTGTTCCCCTGTCATTCAAACGAATGACAGGAGCTGCAGGAATCTTGGCTCCTAGGATCCCTCTCTTCTTCCTTGAGCAGTTACCTTTGCTTTCTGGAGAGCTGTCTTTTTCCAAGTGAATATCTACTTCCACCTGCAATGAGGCATGGTAGGAGATCATGGAATAAATAGCATGGGTGATTCTTGATGGCAGAACAATGGGAGGCTTGGTGCTCTTCTTCTACTGTGCTATTGTGGCTGCCTCCTATGTCCCAGGTGCTTTATGTGCATTGTTTCATCTAATCTGCCCTACACTCTGCAAGGTGGGTATTATCCTCACTTACTTCCAATGGTGAAACAAAGACTCAGATGACAAAGTTGTTCAAACATTGGAACTCAGGGTTCGCTGAGTCCACTTTCAACACTCAGGGAAAGTGTCACATGAATCCCTTGAGCAGTTTGTTGCCTTTGCCAGCTGCTAGAAGTTGTAATAAAGCCAGTTTTAACAAATGTATTGTAAAATCCAGTTTTACTTATAGCACTCAGCTATAGCTATTTAGCACACAGCTATAGCACACAGCTATTTACTTATAAATAAGCACACAGCTATTTACTTATAGCTGGAAAGGACTGTGAAGCTCAGCTACCTTAATTGTGTATTTAACTGGAGTTGGGACTCTTCAGATACTTGCTGAGGATACACTGAGTTAGTTACCAGAGTACAGTATTCCTAAAGAAGGCTGCTGCAGGCTTCCTTTCTCTTTGCCTGTCACAGATATGCATCCCACTCCCACACTTTGATTCTTTTTTTCTAACCTAATTCTAAAACTTTCCTTTGAGAGATAAGCAGGGTTGTCAGGACCAGTGGCATCTGTGGGTAGACATGGACGACACAGGCAGTCACTTACCCTCAATCCTAGCTGGGGATCAATTGCAGCCTGGTCAAATGCTGGCTGCAGAGCATCTTTACCTCAGATATAAGAACATTCTGAGGCTGGGACTCCATGTGAAGGTAGAGGGATAGAGTATTTGGAAAAGTCTCTCAAATGGAGGCCAGCCTGAGGCAGCCCTAGCAGCAGGAAAATTCAAAGAGGTGTGTGCTCTGGTCCCACTCACCCTGGGAACCAGCTGTGAGCTGTTGGAGAGCTCCAGCCCCAGCACAGCCCTGGTATACAGCAGGTGCTCAGGGAATTAGTGCCATTGAAACAACCTCAGAGCCACACAAGGAAACCAGCCACAGGTTTTCAAGCATCTCTCCTTGTTCCAGACAAAGAACAGTATCAAACTCCTAATCAGCAGATTCAGTTCTCAATGACGTCGAGCTGCTTTTCAAAAATCCAGCCTCTCCTTAAAGGAAAATTTCTTACTGTTGAAATGATCCAAAGGGCAGTGTTCAGATATCGAAGGTGTTTCTGAAAAAAGAGTTCCCAAAAGGCTTGGGGTGGTGATTCTCAGCCCGCTACATGTTAGAATCACCTGGTGAGATCTGAAAATGCCCTGTGCCCTGGCCCCACCCGCCTTATTCAGTCTGTGTCTCTGGTGGACAGGACCATACATCAGTATTTTAAAGCTCCCCAGATGATTCCAATGTGCCAAGGTTTGCCATCCACTTTTGGAATAAGTGGAGTCTCCCAGGGTGACTATGCTGGAAAGGACAGTAATGGTTTGGAGAGCTGTAATTGCATAAAACTGTCTATTTAACCACCTGTTGTCATTCTTGTTTACCCCCACAGTGGGGCACAGCTGGATTCATTTCATGGCACTGATTTGATTCCCTTGTAGCCAGACCCTGCACCATGTCTGAACAGTTCTGGATGGTAATTCCTAGATGTCTCCAGCCTGTTACCCACCTTAAAGCAGAAAGGAGAAAAGAAAGAACAACAGGACTTGGTTGGTCCCAAGTGCAACTCTCTTTGCCTGTTTGTCTTTTGCACCTGCCCATGGCCCATTCTACAATATAAATGACTCAAAGAGTTTATTTTCAAAGAGGAAGCTATAGGAGTCAATTCTATTTTTAACGTGCATAGGAGAGGTGAAAGTTTTCCACTTCTTCGCTGTTAACTGCTCAGATGTGAATATTGAGATCATACTTACCTGCTTAAAATGACAATTCATGTCCTTCTAGTGGTGTCACTCCAACATTACCTTCACAGAAGGGCCACATTTCAATACCATGACAGAAAGAAAATGATGTGAATGTCCTTTCAGTTTTAAGTCAGCTTTCTGTATCCATGGGTTTCATGTCCTTGGAATCAACCAACTGGGGATCGAAAATATTCGGAAAAAGAAATTGTCTGTATTTATCATGTACAGACTGTATTTTCCCTTGTCATTATTCCCTGAACAATATAATATAACAACTATTTACATGGCATTTACATTGCATTAGACATTATAAGTAATCCAGAGATGATTTAAGATATATGGGAGGATTGTGTAAGTTATAAACAAACACTACACAATCTTATATGAGAGAATTGAGCAATTGCAGATTTTGGGGGGGTACTACAACCAATTTCCTGTGGATACAGAGGGATGACTGTACCATCTTTCATGATCCAAAGAAACACTTCACACTTATATACTTTTAGGTTCTAACTGCTTTCACCTTGGTCTCAATATTGCTGAGAGGAAGAACCCCCACCCCACACTAGTCATAGTCAGATCTCTTAAGTTAATAGATGCTTTCAAAGTATTTCCTGTATTCACTGCAGTAAACTTGGAAGAAGGGCAAGGGCCTTATTCCCATTTTATAGGTAAAGTGTGCACTGAAGTTCCTCAACTACTGGTTCTGACACTGTTTCTAAGACAGCACAGCTGATTCCAATGAACACAGAAAGGCCACTCTTCCTGGAAGCCCTCTTGGGAGCCATGGGCACTGCCTTAGGTATCAGACCTGTGTGGTGCTGTCCTGAGTGTGCAGTTTAGTGGAACTTGGCTAGAGGAGTCAGTGTCCTCTCCAATTTGTCCTTCTGCTTAGGGAGATTGCTCTTTCCAATCTGGCCTCAGTGGTGAGTTTCTAATGTAATTCTGTGCTGGGAACATGCTCCAGAAGCAGCAGCCACTTTTGCTCGTCAGCCAGATGCAGGGCTTCTCCAAGACCACAGTGCTGGCACAGTTTGGTCAGCTGGTTCCCTCACAGGGCTGGTGATCAGAGCCCTGCACATACCATCTTTCACATCTCAGACATTTTGGGTCTGTGGGGCCAAGCCAGAGCCCAGTGGCTGGAGCCTGTCCTCGCTTGCTTGTCCAAAGCTAACATAGGAGATTCGTTGACTGGTATTCCCTTAACCACAATTTGAATTATGGGTCCTTGGTCACAGGCCTGGTGACTTCTGTAAGTCAGGTGTTGGAGGTGGAAAAGTGGAGAGGAGGGAGGCCAGGAGCTATTTTCATCTTGTCACAGGGCTTAAAACACCAGCTTCTCTTCTGCCTTATTTAGATGAAAAGTCTTGACCTAAAAAAAGTTAAAACTGTGACTCAGTTGAATTCCCAAGTTGTTCAAAATGCTTTGGACTCCTGTCTGGGGCTATTCTTAATGCTGTCTTTGGATAGTGTGAAGTGGACATCATTTTTGGGCAACTGAAAGAGCTTTTGGACATCATCCTTCTGTTTTTTTTTTCTTCTTCTTTTAGCCAGGATGATAAAGCACTTTTGTTTTGGGAGTCCAGCTTGCTGATTTTGTCCACTCTTATTTTTAAACTGCAATAGTAGTGGTTAGGCTTGCTCATTCAAAGAGAAGCATTTTTTTCCTAGCCTTCCAAAGCAGAGATATGGAACTTGTAGCCATATCAAGGTGAGCTCAGGGACCAGGTTCTACCTGGAAGAACCACACATGCCACATGTACCAGGGATGTACCCCTTTGTCAAAGGAGCCATGTGGAAGGGTTATGGATAGAGTAAGCATGCTCATTTTAGACTCTTCATCACCAGGTTAGTCTGAGGGAAGACTAGAAAGCAGGGTGAGTTGGCCTCTGGTGTCCTGTGCTACCCTCTGATCACTGCAGTCCCTCTACTCTGGGTTCCACTGTTGAGTACTGTCCATCCATGTCTTCTATCCCCGATAGTGCCACATGCTTTAAAACGACCTCTTTGTTTTTCCATACCTATGTCTCTAAATGATTGCTTTTTATTTGTGTAGAACCCCCAGCAGCTGGAGAAAAACACATGTTCCTTACTTATTCCAGTGTTCAGTCTTCCTGGACTCAGCCTCTAAGCAGGTTGCACAGAGAAGGAGAAGTGGCCTGGGGGTACGGCAGATGGGTGGGTTCTGGGGCCTTAGGTTTAAATTCCACCCATGATTTCAAATGGACATCTTAGTTTTTCTTACCTAGAAACAAGGGTAATTAGTACCACCTTTCAGTGTTTTTATGATGATTAAATATGAAGTTGATTTACAAGAAACTTTTAGAACAGCACTTGGCAGGAAGCAGGCGCTCAGTAAGTAATACCACTAGAGCTTTATCTTTGTAAACCATGCTCAGACACATCATCTAATTTGCACTTGATTCTTACAACATCCTGTCAGAGGCAGAAAAATCCTATCATTTTACAAATTAGGAAATTCAGATTCAAAGGGGTTCAATGTCTCACCTGAGAATGAAGCCCTGGTTTTTTGACTCCAAGACCAGCACCCTTTCTGTTTTCTACGCTTCATGGACAATAGTTTCCTTAAAATTAAACAGCAAAGGCCCATCACAGTCAAGTCACAGGTTAATATTGTCATAGATTCTTGTCAAGAACTGAGTAAAATCAAGCAGTACTTTAGATGTGGACTTGGGGGTTGTCTCCCTGCTATGTTTGCAGTGCAGCAGGGTCAGGTGTTGTAACCTTCCCACAGAGATGACCTCAAAAGTCCCCAAGGGAATCAGTCAGTGCTCCTTCTGGTCAGGAGGAGGGTGAGAAGAGAAGAAAAGAGATGGGGAGTCACGGGACCTCTTCCACACATCTGCACTGGGAGAGTTTCTTCACTAGAATTTGGCTGCTCATTAAAAATAATAATAATAAATGTGGTTAAAGGCAGAATCCAGTATTCCAAACTGAAAATCAGTTCCAGAAATACAGGAGCAAATGCAGCCAGAACTCTGCCTGTCTGTGGAAACATTGATGGCAGAGCACCAATTCCTTTGTTCTATTCATTCCATTCCTTCCAACCACCCAACTGCCTGTCCATGCAGTCATTCTTTCATCCAGAAAGTGTTAATTATGCTCTGATTCTCCGGACCTCCCTCACGACAGCTGCTTGTGGCTCCTCCAGTAGTCATAGCCACAGCCAAGAACAAGGGCCTTGGTGCTTCTGCTCAGGACAAACTGGCTAAAAGCAGCAGCTTGGCCTTCTTGGTTTTCCTCTTTCCTCCCTTTTAACGTGGGCCAGTGTCCTCAGACATAGCAAGGATGGTGATTTCTCAATGCATGGCTATTTTGTTTTCATATTCAGCCCACCTGAATGCCATGCATTTAATTTCAAGGCACTGTTGCCCCATTTTTTTTCTCTCTTTCTCAGAAACAGGTCCTCCTAGAGTTGCTCATTGGGTCCTTCCCTTCTCCATACAGCTGATTATGCCCATGTCCCTTCATCAGGAGAGCCCAGAGAGCAGCTTCCCTGTGGGTCACTATGTGCCTTAGCTGGCTGAGTCCTGAGGCCTCAGGAGCGTGACAATGGGTAGGGAGGGTAGGAGGGAAGAGGGAGGCTGGGCAGGAAATACATGGAACCTGGAGGCAGGAGACCTAGGTTCTTCATGCTTCTTTTCCTGGTTCTACCAGTAGCTAACTTGCTCTCAGACTACGGACAAGCAGCTTCACTGTCCTCTTCCTCTGTTTCCTGATCTGTATCTAAGGAGGGACAGAGGACCATCTGAGACAAGATGGATATCCACTTGGAAAGGTTGCAGCCCTATCTAAAGATTAGTTTTTATGGCTAACAGATTGATATAGGGACCAAAAGAGAAGCCTGGTGATTCAGAAGACTGACTCTAACCACTTGCTTAATGTTTTTATGTGACCATTAAATAGGATGAACCACCTCCATGATCTGGGGCTGGATCATGTCCAGTTAGTTCTAGAAAAGGTTGAGAGTTGGTCAGAGAGCAAGTTCACACAACTCACAGGGTAGGTACTTAGAGATGATATTGCTGTTGGTGTCTATGCTTGTAAAAATGCAGCATGGTCTCAAAATCTTTAGAACAGTATCTAAAAGTGTGAGAATATTCATCTGTGTAGGTAGGTCTTTGTGTGCTTCTGATCTGTCTGTGCATACATCTCTTTGCATTTATTTTTAAATCACATTGTCTTTTTATTCCTATTTTCCCTGGTGGTTCTTCTTCAATCTGGTCATAACTAAAAAGCAAGGTTAAAACAACTCAAGCTTCATTTTCATATAAATACTCTGTTCTTGTTTTAAAACTGGATAGAGAGAATAATTTATAAGTGGTCAAACTATCAAACAATAAACTCCCCCTCTTTTTATCACCAACATGTTAGAGTTTTTATAATGGAGATTGTGAAGCTACTTGCAGAAGATTCTCTTTTAGATCCTCAATGGGAGCAAAATCTTCCTTTGAGGGGAGATTTTTAGAAATAGCCCCAAATGACCTGGATCTGTCTCTGAGGCTTTATCAGGTGTGCTTAGTACCCCCTAAAGGGTTTTACTTCCCTTTCCCAGTACCTTGGGCCAGCTCGCTGGCTCCACTCCTCTGCACCCTCCCAAATTGATCTGCTCCGTCAGGTTGAGTCGGGTGGCACTGCCCTTAGACCAGGACACCAGGAGCACTTGCTGGGGGACTTTGGTTTTTCCAACCTTTCCAAGTGGATATCCATATCCATATCTGACCCTCCTCCAGCCTTACCCTAGACCCTGAGAGAGGAGTTCATGAGCTAAGTGACTATATGCCTGTACTAGACCATTCTTGGAATACCAAAGCCTCCTGAATTCCCTGTCCAAGGGTCTCCAAATCCACTTTCAGGGCCCATGTGCCCCTCTTGCATCTCTCCAGTCAAGGGCAGACTGTGCTCCTGCTGTGCTTGCCCTTGTCCCAGGGCCACGGTTAGTGTGGAGGTGTGCATGTAAGTTTGGTGGGGACCTGGGAGTGAAGAAAAAACAGGAAAGGTGGGAGGAACCAACGGATTGGGGGCTTCCCTGCTGCCATATTTGGACTTGGCACTTGAGGAACATGAAACTTGGTCTGAACCTGCCATTGCATCTTGTTCTGAAGCTGTATTTGTCAAGGTAGGAGGATAGAACATATTTTACCTCATGTTATGTTAGGTTGACTCATGACTTAAATATTGAGGTATCCAGTCTGTAGCCTGCATTTGCTCTCTTGCCTTGCATATGTTAAGGTGGCCTTAGCTGGGGCAGGCCTGCTGCTCTGGCATTGTGTCTGCCTCTCAGCTTATCCTTGCTGGAAGACCTCACTGTCCCTCATGTTGTCCTGCCATCAGACCCAGGGCTAGCCTCACCTACCACCCCTCCACTCTGGTTCCCTAGAGTGCTGGGAAAGGCATTCCAACAACTGGGAACCAAACCTGGTGAATCAAGCTGGGACTTAAGCTAGGCCATTGCCTACATTTATTTTAAGACTTGGAGGACATGGGAGCAGAGGTCTAGTTTCTTCTGAGGCCAGCCAGATGTTCTTCAGGTGGCTAGCTGAGCACTCTGTGCATGGCAGCATGCTGGCTGGAAGAGGGGGATATTGGTGGGAGTTCTACTGAAACTGGGAGCTGGTTTGACAAACCAGGTTGGACCACAGTCCAACCATCTGGCTTGGTTGAGCAGAACCCAAGCCAGGGCAAGACCATACATGAGGCTGGCAGAACCCATTCCAGTAACAGTACAGAGGGCGGACTGGGCTCTGGACCACAACATTCAAGAGCCTATCCTCCTTACTCTGCCTCCTGAAAATTGCTTTTCCAAGCTCCTCTCTTGGAAGGAGACTCATCCAGGGATGAGGGAGAGAGTGTGGGCCCCTGGGGCCTGTGGAGAGCAACAGAGTTCAGACAGTGCCTTCCAGGGTTGGGCTTGGTACTACAGGATCCCTTCTGCTTGGTCCTCTGTTCTCTCCTGGACTCACTGTGGGTCTTGGGGTGGGGAGTCTGCTGGCAGCCTGAGAGAAGAGGGGACCCAAGTTGTGGAGCAAGGCACAGCAGCAGAGGACAAACATGAACAGAATCCTGCTCATGTGCCAGCTCCTCCAACAGCTGCCCTGGCTGCCTGTCCCTTTTCCGAGCAGCTTGTGAGACTGGGCCTCATGGTTCTCCATTCACTCAGTCTACAGATGTGCACTGAGCCCCTGTGTGGCAGGCCCCTGTGCGTGGTCCTCTGAGTGGTGAAGAAGGCCTTATGTTCTAGAGGCCTTGCAGACAGCAAGGACACAGGTGCATATATAATCCACCTCAGGTAGGACATAGAGGCAGGACTGCAGCAGACAGTGACCAAGGGGAGGGGGCTGATAGATGGGTAGAGGTTGGAGGTGGTCAGAGAAGGCCTCTCTGAGGAGGTAACATTTGAACAGAGGTCCCAAGGAAGAGAAGGAGCCATGTGGATATCGGGCAAAGGCCTTATGGCCAGACTGGAGTGAAGTGAATGAGAGGACATGGCAGAACCAAGGACGTGAGGTAGGTATGGCCCAGACCACACAGGGCCTTATGGGCTGTGGTGAGGACGCTGGATTTCACTGATGGTGGTGGGACATTGTTGGATGCTTGGAAGCAGCACAGTGATATGACCATTGAGCTTGCTGGGTAGAAAATAGCCTGAGGAGGTCAGGTTGGAAGCCTGGAGATGCATCAGGAAGCTGCAGCAGAAACCCAGGCCAGTGAGTCCAGCTGTGTGGATTCAGGTGTTCCCAGGCAGCTTTCAGGGAGTTCTTGCACTTCTAACATGCACTAAGTGGTGAGTGTGTGTGTGTGTCTTTAGTTTTATTAACCTCTAACTTGATTTTAGAGGGTGTAGCTAAGTGACAGAGCACTTGCCTAACATGCAGGGGGCCCCAAGTTCAATCCCTAGTACTGGGAGGGGGGATCCCTTTGATGATAAGTGTAGGCAACCAAATACATTAATATGAGCAGTGCCTGTGACTTTGGCACAACTAGAAATCAAGATTTTTTAATATCATATTACATATTTATGTGCATTTGTCTCTGCATCTTCTATTTTGTTCCACTGGTCTACACGTCTATTTTAGTACCAACATTACATATTGTCCCTGCAGGCATCTAGAAATGTTTATATCCATCACTACTTTGGAGTTATAGTAGTTATTAGATTTGCCACTAGATCTTTTATTTAATGTGGTATTCATGAAGTATTTCCATTAATATATCACAAATTTGTTCTTTAAAATATTTTGGGCACTATGTTTCAATATGATTGCTTTCCTCAATAATCCTCAGTTTTATTTTACACACTTAAAAACATTATTCTGATAAAGGGCCCCATAAGTTCCTGGCAAAAAAGTGCTGGGAATTACATAAAAATAATAAATGTGATGAACTTTGGAAATCAGTATGGGAGTTCCTCAAACGACTAGGAACAGACCCACCATATGACCCAGCTATCCCACTCCTTGGTATGAATCAAAAAGAGCTAAAATCAGTATAACAAGGATACATGCATACCAATGTTTATAGTAGTTAAATTCACAATGATCAAGTTATGGAACCAGCCTAGGTGTCCTCCAACAGAGGACTGGATAAAGAAAATGTATATATACAGAATGGAGTTTTGTTCAACTCCAGGAATGAAAATGTCATTTTCTGGCAAATGAATAGAACTTGAGAATATAATACTAAATGAAATAAGCCAGACTCAGAAAGTCAAGGGTTGAACATTCTCTCTCATTTGTGGAAGCTAGAAAGAAATAATGAATTTCTAAAAGTTGGGTGGAGGGAGCTCATGAAAATAGAAAGGAGAACAGTGGAGTTGAGGAAGGGGATCAAGGAGGGGATGGGAAAGGGGAAAAAGAGAGGAATGAAATTGACCAACCATGTTTTGTGCATGTACAAATACACCACAATGAAGTCCACTTTTATGTATAATTGTAACACATCAATTTAAAAAAACAAAAAAATAATATGGAAAAGGGTTTGGTTCTAGTTGTGTTTTGCAGCCAGACTAAGTGTGGAATAGGGAAGAAGAGAAGTCAGGGCTGCTGGATCTCTGCCTAAACCAATGGATAAAGTGATGGTGTCACAGAGAAGAGGCAGACGAGGGGATGCCAGGTTTAGGGGGCAGGAGATGTGATATTCCATTTGGAGCATGTTGGTTATTGTAGAATGGAGGATGATTACTGCGCTGGGAAGAAGTCATTTCTGTAAAGGGCTTGGTACGTAGTATCACCCGGTGGCAGCTGTAATTAATAATGTCGCAGATCACACAGAAAGTGGCAGCATTGAGAACGGAGGCAGGTCTCAAGAACAGAGGTCCAAGAGACAGTTGCATAATAGGAATCTACTCAGAAGAAAGGCTGGAGTGGGAGACTTGCTTTGGGGAAGCATCAGTCTCCATGTTGTACTTAAAGCCAGAGGACTGGGTGTGCCCATTTTCTAGATAACTGAGGCTCAAAACAATGAAGCACATTACCTGCTATGGGCTTAGCCAGTTCTTTAAACCTGGTCTTTGGTGACTGGTGTTCCTACTCTGCTTCACCAGGCTGAAGATCCCCTAGTGTGGTGGGTGAGCCCTTCACATAAGGACCATTATAAAGGGGGACTGTTTGAGAAGCAGCCCTGTATTAGGACTGGGCCCGAAAGAAGACGTACTTACACAATGTTTCCTTCTGTGTTGACAAGAGGGACAGCTCTCTCCCAGTTCAGATCTCTGTGTGCCTGTGGTGCCCATGGTCATCTCGCATTCAGTTCGGTGTGGAAACTGAACACCCCAGCCACAATGTACTCCAGGCAGAGGTTACTGTGCAAGGTGGTAATTTACCTGCTCAGCCAGCAATGTTCTCATATATGATCACTCATATTGATGCGAAACCTCAAACACTGTTTACCAGATACACAAGGGTGGTTAGTAATTTTGTCTCAGACATGGACGGCAGGAGCAGTCGTGATCAACGTGACTGACTGGGCCTCAGTTTCCTTATCTCTTAACCAAACAGTTTCACTAGGGGAAAGGAACATCCCTGAGGCTCTGAAATGAGGTTTCACTTTTCCCTGAACTTGTGTCATCTTGTGTGGATGCCCAGCAATTCTGGAGAAGATTGTCAGCCAAGGAATGGAAAGTTCTGGGCATCAGGGTTTCTGTTCCTGGCTTGCTGCTCTGCTCCACAGTAAGTCTTCCAATATTTTGGAGCTTCCATCTGTTTAAAACACTGAATGAGCTGAAACTTTTAGAAGTGGCTGAAGAGATGAATTTCGTGATTATAGAATACTCAGAATATAACAAAAAAAGCCCCAACAATCCTTTACTTGAATCACCATAGAAGTATTTCTCAAATATTTTGTGTCATGCAGACTGTGGGAATTTGCATAAAGATAAAATGTGACGTGGTGGAAAAAACATGGGCTTTAGAGGTAGGAGACCTGGCCCCAATCTTGTGTTGCCACTTTCTAGCTATATGACCCAGGTAAGTTACACCAGGTGCCTACTCTGTGCCAGGTGCTTTATAGAAATGTTCTCTTCCCAGCACAATAATCATTTCCCTTTTTATAAATGAGGACTCTGAGTGCAGGTCTCCAGCTAGAATGTGGCAGACCTGGGATTCAAATCTGGGCTATCTAGATAAATTAATGATCCTTTTTCTATAGATTGTGCCTCCCCTCACCTCTTCTGGGAGTGGTAAACCCTAACCCTAACCTCTAATATTTTCTCTGAGGAGATAGTGCATGTGAAGTACCTGGGCCATACTAGGTGCTCAATAAACACTGGTTTCCTCTCATTTGAGAGCTAAAGGAGATAATACAGAATGACAGCTCCAAAAAAGATGATTTCCATTCTTTCACTCCTTTGCCTTTCTTCACATATTTTCACCAGCATTAGGGTCATTGAAAAATACCTGGAAGACAATACCCTAAGCCCTTGCTCCCAGAGTCTACTCTGACCCCAGGAAGCTATAGCCATTTAGCTTTCTTACCCTCCCCTCCGCGGGCTGAGCTCCACCCTCTGTGTGCAGTCTGCACGAGGGTTTCAGTTCACCTGAGGAGAGCTTCCCATCTGCTGAGCACCCCCGTAGCATGAGCCACGTAGATGCAGCCAGCACGTGGCCTGCACAGTCTTGTTTCATCCTTGGCATAAGCCCTCGAGGAAGATATAGTGGTGGTGAGGAAACTGCATCTTAGACAAGCAGTCACTTTCCTAAGGTCACGCAACTCACCCCTAGCGAAGTCAGGATTAGAAATCTGTTCTATTTTGCTCCAAAAATTTTCATGCCCCTTAGAAAACAGATATATTTGGGGGCAAACTTAAAATTTCCCATCTGCTCCCAGTTGTCTTCTTTACTCTTCTAACAACTCAGTAAAACAAATACAAGCCCAAAATAGATTATTTAAAAATGTAGATTCTAGGCATTTGGGAGGCCCCAGGGCTTTAAGTAAACAGCTATGGTCAAAGGGAGAATTCTGTGTGTTACATGGCAAAGGCCACGCAGAGAGTCACACCCTCTGACTTAGTAATTGTACCTCCGGGATTTCTGCTAAGGCTATATTTAACATAAACAAAAACCTCCAAGTATATTTATCACAAAGTTATTTCAATATCTAAAGTTTAAAAGCAACATAACTGTCCAAAATAAAGAAATGGCTGGTGAAGTACAGCATGATGGAACATTATGTAGCCACAAAAATGATGATTATTTAGACTGTAGACAAATGGAAAAACACGGATGGACATAGTAAGTATGAATGAGTGTATAAAGCAGAGTATGAGATACACGTGCAATGTAATTGGAAGTAAGTAAAGAATGTCGGCATGTGGGTCAGGTCCAGAAAAGAATTAGTGAAAATGGAAATAGTATTGTTAGATTGATAGAATTACAGATATTTTATTTTTTACAAAAAGCAGTGACTGGAATTAGAAAAAAAAATGCCTGATTGAGTTTAAAAATTCAAAGAGTAAGGAAGATGTGGAGTTGAAAGTATTTCAATTCTGGTTGTAGCTCCTATTGTCTTTCTCTCTGATTACGCTTTCTTGGACCCTTTTCATGCTAGTTTTAGTTAAAAACAAAGCAAAACAAGTAATTCTCTTCCTAATGGCCTGTGCCCATTTCTTTCAGATCATTTGGACTCTTTTAATAAGATTTTTCTTGATCATTACCATTTTTATTTTGAAAAGTTTCGTGCATACAAAAAAATTCAGAATATAATAAAACAGTCATTTGTGTATTTTCTACCCAGCATAAAAATAAAAACATTTAAAATATAGTCAAGGCCTCCTATGTGTACCCCAACTCCTTCCCATTCCTCCCTCTTTGTTGGTGGTTATGACTCTCTCCTGAATTTGTTTTTTTTTTTTTAAATATTTTTTAGTTGTATGCAATATCTTTTTATTTTTTAGTTGTATGCAATATCTTTTATTATTTTATTTTTATGTGGTGCTGAGGATGGAACCCGGTGACTTACGCATGCGAGGCAAGCGCTCTACCACTGAGCCACCGCCCCAGCCCCGACTCTCCTGAATTTGTTGTTCATGTTTTTACTTCCTCTCTCTCTCTCTTTCTGTCCCTGATTTATTCTTGTTTTTCATGATTTAACTTCTTCTATAATTTATACTAGGCTCATCATATATATTCTTTTACAACTTGCTTGTTTTACTCAACATTGTTTGGGTGAGATTGATCCATACTGATGCCACTAGTTCATCCATTTCCACTGCTGTTCACTATCCCGTACTGTGAATGTAGTACTCCCTCTTGGTATCTCACTCACATATATCTTCTTAGCACTCATCCTCCCCCTGACACAGGCCTGGCTCTGAACTGCCTGTACCCATACATCATTGTCTGAGAATGTTGTTTGACAGCTGGAGATGCTCTGTTGTCGCCTGGGGCAGGCCCCAAAGGCTGGGATTTAATAGTCCTTACCAATGACTGATGGGAGTTGGTGGATAAATACCCCAGCTCCCTTGCTTCCTGGGGAAGATAATTCTGAGGCATTGCTCTACACCGCCTCCTAGAGTTTTCCAGTGGGATTAAGCTCCAGTTAGTTTCCCACCTTGGTCATTGCTTGATAATCATCTAGAAACAGATACTGAGCTAGAGTTTGGAGTACGTGATGTTTATTAGGAAAATAAAACTGCAACACAGTCCTGCAAAAGCCTCAGCCAACTAGAGGCAGCTGAGGAAAAAGTCTCATGATGGACCAAAATGACTGTTTTTTGTTTTTTTATTAAACTTTTTTTGTAGTTATAGATGGACAGAATGCCTTTATTTATTTTTTAAGTATTTTTTTCATTGTAGATTGACACAATACCTTTATTTTATTTATGTATTTTTATGTGGTGCTGAGGATCAAACCAGGTGCCTTACACATGCTAGGCAAGTGCTTTTCCACTGAGCTACAACCTCAGCCCCTATTTTGTTTATTTTTATGTGGTGCTAAGGATCAAACCCATGTGCTAGGCAAGCACTCTGCCACTGAGCCCCAGCCCCAGCCCATGACTGGGTGTTAATGCCCCTGCCTCGCTTAGTTCCTGGCTGTGTGCCGACCTAGAGAGGGCATGACCTTGAGCAAGGTTACTCTCTGTAGCTGAGATAGACCCTAAAAGAGCTGACAGCTGGAAACTATCTGCTGATCCCAAACCTGCAGCTGGGCAGCAGGGCCTTCTGTGCAGGGGGAAATCTGGGCATATACCCATGTCTACCATAAGCACACACCTTTTATTGGTCTCTTCATCCTTCATACTTTCCTGTAATTTATTTGAGATCTCTTTTTACATAAACTACTTGGACTTGTATCTTTGTCTCAGAGTCTGCTTTTTGGGGAATTAAAACTAAGACAAAAATTATTTCTCAATTTACTTATCCATTCTCCTATCAATGGACACCCAGATAATTTCCAATTCTTTTGCTACTGAAAACTATGTTTTAATGGACCTTCTTTTACAAGTCTCCTTGTATCTATGTGGGACTTCTAAGGTAAGTAGAGCAGAGTTCTTGGGTCACAGGGTATGCACATGAATGAATGAAACTAAAAACTTTTCAGATATACAGAAGCTAAAAGAAATCTTCACCAACAGACTTAATTTACAAGGAATATTTTTGAAGTCTTATAAGCAGAAGGAAAAATGATACCAAATGGAAATATGGATCTACATAAGGGGTAAAAAATGTCAGAAATGAAAATAATTATATAGATAAAAACGTTTTTCTTCTTAAATATCTTTAAAAGATAATGCCATTGTGTGGAAATAAATGTACAACACTAATATAATAGGCTAGAGGGTGGAAATAGATATATAATGTTGTAAGATTCTTCTATTATGTATGAAGTGATATATCACTTGAAATTAAACAATAACAAGTTAAAGATGCATATTATAGACCCTAAATGACCACTAAAAAGCACAATAAAGAGTTACAGCTAATAATTAAACAAAAGAGGCAAAAATGAAATCATGAAAAATGCCCAACCAGTTAAAAAACAGGGAAATAACAACAACAACAAAATGATTATCAATAGATAAGAAATCCAGGTAAAGTGGTACACACTCATAATCCCAGCTACTTGGGAGGCTGAAGCAGGAGGATTCCAAGTTCAAAGCCAGCCTGGACAACTTAGCAAGATCCTGTCTCAAAATGAAAATAAAAAGGGCTGGGGATTTAGTGCAGTGGTTGAGCACCTGCCTTGCATATGCAAGGCCTTGGGTTCAATCCCCAGAACCACACATATATGTGCACACACACATACACACACACACAAAGATAGGAAAAATAGAAAGCACATAGCAAAACAAGAGATTTAAAGCCAACCATATCAATTATCACAATAAATGTAAGTGGATTAAATATCCAAATTAAAGCAGATGTTGCCATGTTGAATTTTACAAAGCTCAATTATGCTAGGGAAGAATAGAGTTACTTTGGATTAGGTAGAAAGGAATGAAAGGAGGGGAGGCAGTATAGAGATAGGAAGGATAGTAGAATGAATCAAACATCATTACCCTATGTACCATATATGACTACATGACTGGTGGGATTCTATATCATATACAACCAGGAAAATGAGAAATTATACTCCATTTATGTATGATATGTCATAGTGCATTCTACTGTCATGTACAACCTGTATAAACAATTAAAATAAAATTTAAAAAGCTCAATTATTTGTTGTCTACAAGAAATCCATTTTAAACATAAAAACACAAGAACACAAGTAAGTTAAAAGTAAAATGATGGAGAAGATCTACAATGCTAACACTGATCAAAAGAAAACTGCAGTGGTTATATTAATACCAGATAAAGCAGATTTTAGAGCGAAGAATATTACTATGGATAAAGAGGATAATTTCATCATGACAAAGGGGTCAATTCATCAAGATGACATACTCATTCTAATTCTTTGTACACCTCACAACAGATTCAAAATAAATGAAGCAAAAACTGACAGAAGTATAAGGAGTTATAGAAAAATCCACAATTATAGTTTGAGATCTTAAAACTCCTCTCTAAAGAACTGATAGAACAAACATAGATATCAGATCATGTAGTTCAGTTCATTTGGAATGGAGCAAGTGACAATGAAGTAACTATCCTGCAGGGCAAGATGATAGACTAAAACATGGAGGCAGAGAAGATGAACTCACCAACTCTGGAAACCGAGGGAAAGGAAATGTTTAGCAAACACAAAGTTCTCCTATTAATAACCATAATTAGGTCAAAATATATCCAATTTCCATGGTCTCAGTCATCCTTTTTATTTTTGTATAAGCAATCTACAAATTTTTGCCACAGGACTTATCTGAAGCAGAACCCTTTGGATTTGAAGGTAAACTGAGAGAACAGCCATGACTAAGGGGAGACTTGCCGTTGAGTCCAGTCTTAAAGGCATGTCTGAGTGACTCAAGTATAGAAGGCTAAAGCATAAGGAAATGATATAAGCCATCATAAATTAGAGGAGTGACTAAGACCCTATCTGTCATTTGCCTTCAGGGAAAATGACCATCGAGGCATGCCCAGATCATCATTGTCTCTTCAGCACATTCTGGCAACAACAGACAACCTGTTGCATGAACTATGGCCAGCCTGTCAACTCAAGCCATTTTGAATCAGGCCCCCCAAACACAGGTTGGCTGGAATAAGGGTAGAGTGAGAGATCATGTGGAAGGGAGAGGGGACCAGTCGGAAAATAGGCCTTTCTCCTAAAAGGGAGACAGAGATTCTCTACATTTCTCCCATTCCTCCTCTTTCTGTCTGTATTCCCCAACCCAAGAGCCTAATCTGGTCCTAAAGAACCAACCATCCTCTTGATTGATAGATGTGTTGACTTTTCTAGAAATACTGAAACAAACCCTGGTCAAAATAGAATTTGGAGTCCTGAAGAGACATCAGCTTTGGAGTGTAGATGTAGCTAGATTTAAATCCCATCTCTGACACAGAGGTTCTATAATATTAAGTCACTGAAATTCTCCAGATCTTGGTTTTTCCTTTTGTAAAATGGGGACGATACTGATCTTGCAGGTGTGGTTGAGAGAACTAAGTCAAATCTCACATCTGAGAGTTTAATATTTCCCAGGCTATACCCTTGGGCATTTGACCCCCAAATCTAATTTTTTCCCATAATTTAACTTTTTCCCCCCAGTACTAGAGATTGAATCCAGGGCCCTTCACCACTGAAGCCCTATTTATTTATTTATTTTGAGGCAGGATCTTACTAAGTTGCTGAGACCAGTCTTAAGCTTGTGATCTTTCTGCCTCAGCCTCCCAAGTAATTTGAATTACAGGTGTGCACCACCACACCAGGCCATAATTTAAACACTGTCTTTAGCTCCTATTTTGACTCCTGGTTAAATACAAATAATGATAACAACCACCAAACAATTCCAGGTAGATCCAGGCATTTGAATGTGTTTCTTGGTCATTTCAGTTTTAAGTTTGCTCAAGTCAGTCCTCCCTTTTTTCCCTCCTTGAAGAGTTCTCAGCCTATGGTATTTAATTGGCATTTCCATAGTAGGAGAGACTTCTGCTCTTTTTATTCCCTGAAATATAAATCATCTTGATTCGCCTTTGGTCTAGAGTATGCTGGCAGCTTCTGGGACATCCATATCCCTCACCTGTTACCTGGTCATCAGGCCGAGTCTACACAAGTCTTTCTGCACTCTTCTTGTCCTTCTTGGAGCCTTAGGGCCTCCTGGGCCTTTTGCTATGATTTGGTAAATGTTCCCCAAAAGTCCTTATGTAAAGGCTTGGTCTTCAGAGAGGCATTGTGGACCTTTAAGAGGTGGAGTCTAGTGGAAGGTCCTTAGGTCCTTGGGAGTGTGTCCTTGAAGGGGATTGTGGGACCCCAGTCTCTCCATCTCCCTGTGTTCCTGGCTTGGCATAGGACAGCTTTCTCTGACAAATACCCCTGCCATGATGTGCTGCCCTTATCAAAGGCCCAAGGCAATGGCACTGTTTGATCTTGGATTGAATCTCCAGAAATGCTAGCAAAAATAATATTCTCTTCATTTCATGAATAGTCTGTGTCTGTTATTTTGTTATGATGCTGCAAAGCTGACTTAATACAACACCATTTTCAAAACACTTTAAATTCACCTTTAAAAATAGTTAATAAACCAGGTGTGGTGGTACACATGAGTAATCCCAGCTACTCTGGAGGCAGAGGCAGGAGGATTGTAAGTTAGAGACCAGCCTTGGCAACTCAGTGGGACCCTCTCTCAAAGTAATAAAAAATAAAAAGAGCTAGGGATGTAGTTCAATGTGTGAGGCTCTGGGTTCAATTCCCCAGTACTGAATGGGGTGAAGGGAGCTAACAAATCCCTGTCATTCAACATGCAAGGGATATAGAAAGAAGAAACCAGAAAGTTCTCTCTCCTATCCTTGTCTCCCAGCCATCCACTTCTCCTTCAGAGAAACAACTTTTTTTTTTTCCTTTTGGTACCAGGGATTGAACCCAGGGGCACTCAACCACTGAGCCACATCCCCAACCCTATTTTGTGTTTCATTGAAAGACAGGGTCTCATTAAATTGCTTCGCACCTTGCCATTGCTGAGGCTGGCTTTGAACTTGCAGTCCTCCTGTCTCAGTCTCCTGAGCTGCTGAGATAATAGGTGTGAGCTACCATGCCTGGTTAACTTTTTTTTTTAAACCAGTTTCTTGTGTGTCCTTTCAAAAAACAATTTATGCATTCATAATCATCTCTTATCATTGACCGAAGTTTATGGTGGGGCTTTACTTCTTACATAAGATCTGAGCAGCCTTAGAAAACAGCGCCTACAGCAACACTAGTACTTACCCTTTGTGGAGGAATCCAATCCCAGGGAACAGCAGGAGCGAGGGGAAAAAGGAAGTGAAGCAGTGTGTTAGTTGTCTATGGCCGCCACAACAAAGTTCCACCAACTAGTTTAAAACAACAAAAATTTATTCTCTCTGGCTGGGCATGGTGGTGCACACCTGTAATCCCAGCAGTTTGGGAGGCTAAGGCAGGAGGATTGTGAGTTCAAAGCCAGCCTCAGCAATTTAGTGAGGTTCTAAGCAACTAAGCAAGACCCTGTCTCTAAATAAAATATAAAAAAGGTCTGGGGATGAGGCTCAGTGGTTAAGCACCCCTGGGTTCAATCCCTGGTACCCCCCCACCAAATTCTCTCTGCATTCTGTAGGTCAGAAGATAAAAATCAAAGTACTGGTAGGGCCAGGGCCAAGATTTCTCCTTGGAAGCTTGTAGGGGAGGTTCCTTTCTTGTCTCTTCTAGTTTCTAGTAGCCACAGACATGCAGCATAACACCGACTCTCCTATGGTGATTCCCTGTCTGTACTAGTCAGGGTTCTCTAGAGGAAAAAATCAGTAGGAAGTATGATTATAAAATGGAAATGTGTTAGATTGGATAACACAACCAGAAGCTGTATAGTCCACAGTGGCCATCTGCAGGCTGGAGAGCTAGAGGAACCAGTAGTTGCACAGTCCAAGAAGGGATCAATGGTGCTACTCCAGCCTGAGACCGAAGGCTTCTGGAAACTCCCTGGAGAATTCTGGACTCTCCCTGGAGAGTCCACTTTGGAAGAGTGAAGGAGTGAGAGTCTGATGTCCTCAGGCAATCTCAGCAGCAATCAAGAACCCATACAAGGAGAATGGAGCTTGCATCTGCTACTGCTTCCTTGTTCTTCCAACTTTATCCCATCTAAGCCATCATCCTATTGGATGTTGCTGCCCATGCTTAGGGAAGTTCTCAACTTCAGTTCACTATCCTACATGTCAGTCATTCCTAGACACACCCTCATTGACATACCCAGAAACCTCTTAATCTTTGGCATCTCTTTATCTAATCAGGTTGACAATTCAAATTAACCATTACACCATCTCTATATCTTTGTACAACCTATGCACTTCATCTTGTATGCTTTAAGTCATCTCTAGATTACTTAGAACACCTAATATAATGTAAATGTTCTATAAGGTTGTTATGCTGCATTGGCTGGGAAATAATGACAAGACTAAAAGTCTGCACATATTTAGTGCAGATACAATTTTTTTCAAATATCTTCAATCTTTTTTTTCCAAATCCATTTGTTGAACCTAGATTTGGAAGCCATGGATACAGAGGGCCAGATGTATGATATCTCTTCATAAAGATGTTATAAAATTTGCAGTGAGGAGTGAGAAGAAGATGTTTTATGCTATAAAGTGCTTCACAAATGTAAGGGAGCTCTACTGGGTAATCCTGAGATCTGCTCAAGTCACTTTTTAAAAATAGTTTTAATGAGGTGTGATTTATTTGCAGATGTCATTAAAAATGGAGTCAGACTGGAAGAAGATGAGCCTTCAACATATGATAGGTAGAGTCTGGGCTTTTCAAACTGGATTATAGCTATTTTCTAGAGGTGCTTAGTAGTGGGCCAATAGCTATGCAAAAGCCACAGGAAAATAATGTGTCTCTCTCTGGAGCAGGGTTTGGCAAACTTTTTGTAAGGGACCAGATACTAAAAATCTTAGCCTTTGCAGGTTTGATGGATTTTGAAGCACCTATGAACTATTGCCATGGCAGTGTGAAAGTAGCCATAACAATATCTAAGTAAATGAGTAAGGCTGTGTGCCAATAAAACTATATATGAAGCCAGGTGCTAAGCTGGCTTTAGTCTGTTGGCTGTAGCTTGCTGACTCCTGAGTCACAGCACCAATTTCACTAGAAGGCTTGTGGGAAATGTTATTTTTGGAACCCAAGTATTTATAAGGTCTCCACTCTTAAGGATCAACCTTTTCTTTAACATTCAACCAGAGCTGTTCTATAAGTACATGTTGTGCAATGTGCACAGTCACATACAAGTTGACAAGTAGGTGTTGAAAGGAACCAAGTAACAGGTGTAGTACTTGGGGGAGGAGTGCTCAGAGGGGCCCCCTTTTTTGGTAGTTTGCATGACAGCACTGTATGTACTGATGACAGCCTTGATATATGTTAGTCAGATTTTTGTTACTGTAACAAAATACCTGAGATAATCAACTTAAAAGGAGAAAGGTTTATTTTGGCTCATGACCAGAGATTTCAGTTCACAGTCCCTTGGCTCTGTTGCTTTCAGGACTGTGGTGAGGCTTCATGGCAGGGAGCATATGGCAGAGTAAAGCTGCTCTCCTCATGGTGGCTGGGAAGTGAAAGAGAGAAGGGACTGAGGTCCCAATAACTCCTTTAAAGGCATGCCCCCAAACACCTAACTCACTAGGCCTCACCTCCTAAAGCTTCCACAACTTCATGATAGTGCCAAGAGTTGTAGACTAAGCCATCAATTAATGAGTCTTTGTGGGACATTCATGATCTAAACTATAGAATATGCACCACACTCCCATCCCGCCTGGCTCTAAAAGCTTTGCCTCTATTTCCAGGTGATGTGTAGCTTGTTTGCCAAGTGAGGGTCTCTTCCTTCCTGTTGGTCACTGCTGGGGTCCTAGAAAGTTCTTCTCCAAGCTGCTCCCCTTATTCCCTTCTGCCACAGAATAGGCTCAGTCCTCTCTACTCCAGGGCACTTCTCAGCCGAGGCCAGCAAGGGTACTAGACCTGGCTGAGACTTGAGGTAAACAAGACAGCTCCGAAGCAGAAACTTTCACATCAGACACCAGCCATCTCTGTCCTCATGTGTCTTGACTGAAGCCAGTCTTTTAGGTAACTCATCAGTCACAATATCCGGCCAGAATTTGGCTCACTTCCCTGCTTCAGACTTCCATTTATAAGCAGAAACTTCACACCTAACAACCCGAATGATTCTGCAGCCCTAAGCCTTTCATTGAATGAGGATTTAAAAAAAAATTTTTTTTAAATTGTTGATTGACCTTTATTTATTCATTTATTTATATGTAGTGCTGAGGATCGAACCCAGTGCCTCCCATATGCAAGGCAAGTGCTCTACCACTGAGCCACAATCCCAGCCCTTGAATGGGGATTTCAATGGAAGCAAATGAACAACTACATACATTTTGAAAACAAAACACAAAACTTGGAAGCATTTTCCATTTTCTCAGGGTAACTTTGAGCAACGGCCCCAGGCTCCTCAGTGCAAGGCCCTGGGCTCTGTCATTAAAGGTCCTTCAGTAGAAACCTTTGAGAAGCTGCAAATCAAGTACTTTCCTCTTATTTAGCATGGATGAACAGACTTCTTTGAAAGCATACATCTAGCATCAAACACAATTGCCTGTGGTGAGTTTAAATGAGTTTCCCTTCTCTTTTTGAAACTCCGTCCTCATTTTCTCACTGACAGGTTTGGCTCACTGTTTGGTTTAGAAAACTCCCTTCCATGTCTGCACGTTGGATCTCCTGAAAATGCAAGGGCTTATTTTCTCTTGGAAACTTTGGACCTTACAATATGAATATCTGATTTGTTTGTTCAGTTCTTAGATATCGCAGACCCAGATCTCGCTGGCACCTGCACACCGCAGTCATCATTCTGTGTTCCCCAGGGAGATAGTCTGCATCCTCAGAGGAAGGGACCGACAGCAGGGACATCTGGCCTCAACATCATTTGTCTCTCTCTCTCTCCAACCCCTGAACACAGAGAGCCTCTCTTATCCCTGATTTTGTCTGTTCCAAGTTGCTTTGATATTTTCCAACTGCATGTTGCCTTAATAATGTACAGTAAAAAGTGAGGTCTTCCAGTCTTAGGGTGATTTTTTTTTCTTGAACAAAACACAGAACAGACAAGGTTTGAGTATCAAAGGAGATTTTTTTTTTTTTAGGTAGGAAAGGCACTGGGTCCTCTGAATTCCACCTTGAGATCCTTTACTGGCCCAAGGACGAGCTTATTGGATCTCTGGGCCCAGGGTAACCAAATCTTCTGCCCTGAACTTCCCAGCTGATTCGGCATTGGCAGGCAGGAGTTAACACAGAGGCTGTATTGCCCTTGGATCAGGGCAGTTGATGGCCATGTCTTGTTCCCTCTGTTTTATAGGATCCTCTGCTCAGGCCTTCCTCTAGCTGGGCCCCTCCCCATGGAATAAGAACAAGGAGCCCAGGAGGAGGCAAGGACAGATCAAGCTCTAGGACCCTGGGACCCTGGAATTCTTGCCTTTCAAGACTCCAAGCCCTCTTCTAGGGCTTTTGATGAAGTCTTTCCTAAATTCATCCTCCCAAAAGTGGGCTGTGCATCTGATAGGCACACATGGGTATCCAAGAGGTGGCCAAGGGCAGCCCTTTGCTGGTGGGAACACATAAATGAAGCTTGGAAAAAGTTGTCTGGCACACATGCATTCGAGGTTCTCAGTAGTAAGAGACAGAAACAGGGATATATAGGGAAGCTTTAGGAGCTGTGGGCCAGGGAGTGCCCATTTAAACTCTTTTTTTATTAACGTGATGATGGTAGGTTCATCTTTTTTTTTAAACCTTTATTTAATTTATTTATATATTTTGTATGTGGTGCTGAGGATCTAACCCAGTGCCTCACGCATGCAAGACAAACGCTCTACCACTGAGCCACAATCCCAGGCCCCCATTTAAACTCTTGGTCAACGTCTTACAAATGTCAGGGGTGGGCCTGCCAAAGGAAAAACATATGGAAAGTATCCAGAGAAAATCAAAGAATTATGAAGCCAAGACGTTTGCTAGAGTTTCTGTTTTGGTGGGGAGAAGTGTCCCCAAAACCATTGCACTGATAAACTTAGACATAAAGTTGAATTTCTTCTTCATCTTAAAATTTAAATAAAATATTGATGATTCCAATAACCAAAGCATCTGTTTTTAACATGGTGATAATAGGTCCTCATGTTATTATGAGGATGAGAATGTGCAGGGTCCAGTAGAGGGAGGCACTTAATGCATGTTGATGGGATGGTTCTTTTCTTATTTTCCTCCAGCTGGTATCAGATAATGTTCAAAGCTTAACTTTTTCCTCCACTTGTCCTGTACTGTCTGGTATGATATAGTTAATAAAAAACAGATACTAAGATGTTTTTAAATGTCAAGTTAAAACAAGTTAATAATTGCTCTCCCACAATAAGAGAGCAAACTGTAGTCCAGGATCAAAAGGAATTGTTTTTCTATTTTGGAGCTGCCAAAATTCTCTTAAGGGTGTGCACAAGGCAAATGTTAGGACACACTGAGAATCTGAATGGCGTCATTGTCACAGCCCATGCCAAACCCTGGCCGGAGTAGCTATTCAGTTTGATGAGGACGTGATTTAATCCAGTTTTGTCTGAAAAAAAAGGAAGGGCTGAGAAACCAAGCTGATGAGCCAGGCAATCTGCTTACATATCAAAACACGCCATCTGTGGATAGTTCTCTAACACCAGGGAGGCTGTAAGGAATGTGGCTAGTGCTAGAAGTCACAGTCATTATCCCTTACACATGTATAGCTCTTTGCTGTTTGCAAACGGCTACCACAGACATGAGTTCACATTGTCCTGCCATGGAGACAGAGCGGTGCTTGTCCACACAGAGAACCCAGAGCCAGAACCCCCCACATTTCCCCAGCTCCCATTTTGAGAGCATTAGAGGGAATGACATTGGCTTTGTGGGTTGGTCAGAGTACTATGTTCTCAAGAAGCAGCTTATCAGCGGCCACTGGGATTCAGTGATACCACCCTCAGCAAGACCTCTAACGAGAGTGCAAGCCACAGATGCTTTCAGGAAAACAAAGCGTGGGCAAGCCCATGACTCACCCCCAAACCCCTGGGTGCAGCCCTTTCCATCAAGACCCCACTAATGGGGAAGCTGTTGTGCTTGTACTCTGTGGGCACAGGATTGGCCTCTCCTCTGCCTGCCCTGGAGGAAATGTTGTTCCTTACCCAGGTGGGCATCAGGAGACTTGTGGTTGGAGCCACAGATGTCTGAAAGGAATCTCTGGTTTGCAGATCTGGTTGGACATAGCAGTCTTGAGCACATGGGTATCTCTGAGAGCTTGGAATCAGATGCTTAACAGTCTCATTATGGGAAAGGGAAAAGTGCTGTTTGTCAGTTTTTGCTTCTTTCAGCAGCACATGAGACTATGGTTAGGGAAATGCTGGGGGAAAAAAAATTCTTTAGAAGGCCCATCAGATCTGTGGGGCAGGAAGCACTTCAGGCTTAGTAGATCTCAGGAACCAAGACAAGGTGTTTTCTCAAAGGACAGCATGCCCTCTCCTCTGTGGTCTGTTTCAGGCTATCTGGCTGTTTCCTGGTAGAGGAGAAAAGATACTAAGTTAAAAAGTACTATGTACTCATAGTTTTTAACCCTTCTGGAAGACAGAGGGAACACATCCCTGAGGGAGCCCAGGAAGAGCACAGAACCTCGGGTCCAATACCCAGAATCACTGGTGGGCCCTGGGCTGGATCAGGTAGACAGAATCCACATCAGTAGGATAGAACAGGGATTCCAGAAATGTGAAACTGAAGAGGGAGGAGGTGTATCAAGTGGGTAAGAGCCAAGCAGAGCAAAAGCCATCGGGATCAGCTATATAGGAGCCAGGAGTGGTGTCACATGCCTGTAGGCCCAGCTACTTGAGAGGCTTAGACAGGAAGATTGCAAGCTTGAGGCCAGCCTGGGCAATTTAATGAGACTCTGTAGTGGGGATGTAGCTCAGTGGTAGAGTGCCCCTGGTTTCAATCCCTAATACCTACTTCCTCCCCCCACCCCCCCCAAAAACACCCTGTAGCATTAAAAACAAACTTTGTCACATACTGACATCCATTTTTCCTTTCTAGTGTGACCGCCACTGATTCTCTTTGTATAACCCACACCCTGTTTTCCTTAATACATTGATTGCACTGTCCTGGCTCCATGCCTGACCAGGCCATTTGTTGCCAGTGGAAATCTCGCTCATTTGTTGTGAACAGGCAAATTACATGAGAGGTACAACCAGGCAAGATATGGGAAAAGAGTTATCAAAGAAACGTAAATTAAAATAACAAGGAGGCATCACGGAATAGCTATGATATTATAGAAAGTTAATAGAAAACCCAAACCAACTCATCCAGTGCTGACATTGTTTTGACAAAACCGACACATTTATTGCTGCTGAAGTTGTAAATGAGCTGGGATGGTTAATTTTTTTTTATTATTGCTTTATTTATTTTTAGTTGTAGATGGACACAATATCTTTATTTTATTTATTTTTATGTGGTGCCGAGGATCAAACCCAGTGCCTCATGCATGCTAGGCAAGTGCTCTACCACTGAGCTGCAATCCCAGCCCTGGGGTGGTTAATTTTATGTGTCAACTTGACTGGACCAAAGGATCCCCAGAGAGCTGGTAAAACTATTTATGGCTGTGTCTGTGAGGTGTTCCTGGAAGAGATGAGCATTTGAATTGGAAGATGGAGTAAGGAAGATTGACCCTTACCATGGTAGGTGGGCATCATCCAATCTGTTGACACAGCTAGGAAAAAAAAAAGGCAGAGGAAGGGTGAATTTGCCCTCTGCTTGAGCTGGGACATCATGTCTTCTCTCAGACACAAGCACTCTTGGTTCTCTGGACTCTGGACTTAGATTGGAACTATACCATCAACTGTTCCTGGGCCTCCAACTGGCAGAGAACAGATTGTGGGACTTCTCCAGAACAGCCAACCCCTTGTGATAAACCTCTTTCTATAGATCTCTATATTCTATTGGTTCTGCATGGAAAACACTGCCTAACACATGGATCCAAACTTTTTGGGAAACATGGAATAATATGTATTTTAAAAAGTAGAAATATTCATGTCCTTTGGCCCCCATCAACCCTACTTTGCAGGGCTGAGCTAAACAAAATGACTTCTTTTACTAAAGAAGAAAAGAGCTACATGCATAAAGATATCCCTTCCCATGTCATTTTTCACTGTGAAAAGACTGGAAATAGTTGATCTATTTTGCCATGGGAGATTCTAAAGGCAATTACACTCACCAACATATGGGAATTGTGATGATGAAAACAATTGGGCTAAAGGACATGCTTAAAACACAATACTTAGGAAAACACAAAACTTACCATGACTATACCATAAAATCAAATATATGTATGAAAAAGGAGGTATAAGGAAACACAGAGAAAGGAAAATTAGTGCTCATCAGGCTTTTGCTCTTATCAGAATGTTGCTAATGTAAAAAAAAAAAAAAAAGTCTCCTAGGAAAAAAATGCTATCTTTCCTTTGCGACCCCTGATTCAACTTATGCCTGCCTGGCCTGTGGTCCTCATAACATTATGCCCGAGAGTTATCATTTATGTACTAGTTTTGGCCCCCCTTGGACCATAAATTCTTCAAGAGCAAGGACTATGTTTCACTTTCCTTTGTTTCACCTGAGCACTTGTATTTACTGGAACATAGTAAATGTTCAGCAATTATTTGTTAAGCAAATTAACCACTCCTGAGGATTATATTAGGCTTTAAAATAAAACTCAACATGTTATTCTGTCTATTCTCTTATCATCTGGCAAAGAGTGCTCAGATAAATAGATATCTAAATTATCTTTAAAGGCTTCCTGGGAAGGAAAGTCCACATTAAGAAATCTAGCATTTTTATCTGGAGTAAAATACAGATGGAGTCCTGCAGATGACACTTGAAAATTGAATGAGGCTTTTGGGTCTTATTCACCTTTGCTTCTGAATGCAACAAATGCTTTCAAGTTGAAGCCATGCTGATGTTTGCTACTAGGCCAGCTGAATCCCGGCCAGAAGGAAAACTACTCACCACTCCTACTGGCAGCCCCAAAGCGGCTGTGCTTAAGTCAGGGCCTGTGTTTTATGAGCTTAAATGTCAGAGCTGGTGAGGAGAGAGGAAATGTGATAACATAGCATGAACTTAAACCTTTCAGGGAGGGTAGCAGAAACTCAATGCTAACCTTTGTTTAAGTACTGAGCTCTTATTGCATGCCATACACTTTGTGCTTCAACTTGTTCTCCCATTTTACAGATAAAAACCTGAAGTTCAGAGAGGTCATGTGACTTACTCATAGTCAATAGCCTGCAGCTTGGAGTGTTTTCACTTGGCTTACATTTTGCCCTTGCTTTTAGCCTGTGTTCCTGAGTCCATGATTTTATTCCACACTCTTTGAATCCACAGAAGTCCTCAGTCATCTCCTCAATAAAATCGCACTCTTTCATCAGTGACCATTCCTGAGACCTGACTTTTAAGACATGTTTTCTTTAACTGAATACAGTCTCACCTACTAGGGTTAAGGTTCAGGGATTGATATGGTTTGAACGTGTCCTCTCCAAAAAATTCAAGTGCTGCCAATGTGATAATACCAAAAACAAAAACAAAAACAAAACAAAACAACAACAAAAAACTAGGACATTTAAGAGGTGATCAGGCCATCAAGTCTCCACCCTGAGAATGTGATTGGGTGCCTCTACCAAAGGGTTTGATCCTTCTGTCTTCTGCCACTGAGGATAAAGTCTTTCTCCTCTCCAGAAAACATAGCATCCGAGGTGCCATCTTGGAAGCAGAAAGACTGTTGGCACCTTGATCTTGGACTTCCCAGTTTCCAAAACTAGAGAAATAAACTTCTGTACTTTATAAGTTATCCAGTCTGTGGTATTCTGTTACAGCAGCACAAATGGACTAATATAATAGCAGTTTTTTCAAACAGTTGCTTCCAAAATTATACTATTTTCCTTTTATCTTGGAAGTGAAGCTCTTTTACAAATTCCACTTTTAAAATTTAATATTCTCCTACTGTAGATGTGTCCCCTTTTCCCTTATTATTTCATGTATTTTGTCTGTGGCACAAAGGTGACATTCTTTTTCTCTCTTAATACAAGTCATAATAACACCTAACTAACACCCCAGCTATACTCAGGCAGTGGCAGAAACCTTTCCATCTGGTGTCCTATTATAGCTGCCTCCCCTTTTGCTCATCTACGTTCCTCTTAGCTTTATTTGGTACCCTTCGAATCACCTTCCTAAAACTCAAAATTCCATGTTGACCAAAAATTAGTTTAGAAAATACATGATGCTCTGTCCTCAACTCCAAAGTTCTGCCATCGCCTCGTCCAGAGCTGACACAGTTAAACATCAAGCAGTACCAGATGCTCCCTGCTGGGGAGGCCTGGGTTTCATCATTCCCTGTAAAAGATAGGTTAGTTCCCCCAGCTTCTTTATTCTTCCATTAAAAAAAAGAACTTTGTCTAGGTTCAAAGAGAATTCAGGATTTGAAAGGGGGCAATGGTTTAATGATGGATGCTTTTTGTTTTAACCAATTGAAGGAAGTTGTGGAAATTGAGACTATCTTTTCTGAGTTTATTGTGTATTGTATGTATTTCAAAATATTAATTCAGTATTTTAATCTATGCGTGTGGTAGTCAAATATGAGCATAGATTTTAAGCCCCTCCCAGCAAGAGGTAAAGTCTCTTTTTCTATCCTTTGAATCTGTGTTAACCTTGTGACTTGCTCTGAACAATATTTGGCTAAATGGACCCCTGTGATTTCAGGGACCCAGATCTTAAAAGAATCCGTAGCTTCTGCCTTTGTTTACTTGAAATGCTGTCCTGAATATGCCACACAGGAAGCCAATGTGAGGCTGAGAGACCACCTGGAAAACCAAGCTGCCCCAGGTGACACCCAGCACCAACTGCCAGACATGAGTGAGGTCATTTTAGATCTTTCAGCTCAGTTAAAACTCCAGCTGAAAGCAACCCGCACACATGAGCCCTGGTGAGACCAGTGGTACAAACACCCAGCCAGCGTACCGTATTATGAGAAATAATAAATCATTTTGTTTTAAGCCATTGTCTTTGGGATGGTTTGTTCTGCAGAATAGATAAGTGAAACAATGTGGCATCCCCAAGTCACTGTGTCTCCTGTGTGTGTAAGTCCATATATTTGCATTTTAAAGAAAAAGTAGTTTCTTGGAACTTAAAGCAATTACTTACTCTGAATGTTCCACATATGCAGGGTGCAGAATAGAAATGGACTTTTTAAGCAGATAAATAGGGCACAGTCTAGAAATTTGCAATAAGTATATTAGGCAAGTAAAACGCCCACATATCAAAAGCATTTGCTGCCTCTTTTAGTACCTAACCACTGTGTGATAAGCATGCATCTTAAATCACTTTTATTATGAAATATTTCCAGTGTACACAAAAAATAGAAAATAAATATCAAGCGACAGCGTACCACTGCCTGGCTAAAGAAAAAGTATTATAGATACAATGGAAGCCCCTCCTCAAACACATTTTCCTTCCTTCCCAAAAGGAACCTCTTTCCCTAGATGGTATTCATAATTCCCATGCACATCTATGTTTAATATATAGTTTTGCAGCCTTACAATTTTGTGTAAAGTGAACCATCTGTATGTACCAACATTTTGCCATTTTTTTTTGTTCAATATCAGATTTTTGAGGTTTATCCATGTTGGTGCAGGAGGAAAAGCACTGGAATCTACTCTTGGGAAAGTGAGATGCTCACTCTCTGGGAGTTAAGCACAGGAATCAGGATTACCCAACGGGATAATGGAATCATTATGACCCATTTCACACTCACTCCAGAACAGACACAAAGTCATCTTCCCCCTGTCTCTCTCCCCCCTCCCCTTCTCTCTTAAATGTGTGCACATGAGCTCATTATATTGTAATGCTGTCTTACATTACAAAGCAGAAGTCACAGTCTATATTGTATAGCTCAATATTATCCAATTGAAATGTAATGTGAGTCACACATATAATTTTTTTTTTAATATTTATTTTTTGGTTGTAGGTGCACAGAATATCTTTATTTTATTTTTATGTGGTGCTGAGGATCGAACCCAGTGCCTCACGTGTGCTAGGCGAGCACGCTGCCACTGCGCCACAACCCCAGTCCCACACATATAATTTTTTAATGTCCTACTAGTCATGTTCTAAAAAGAGAAAAGAAATAGGTAAGTGAATTTTTGTATTTTTTATTTGACCCAATATGTTTAAAATATTGTCCATACATATTACACATTTAATATAGAATCAGTATAAAATTATTAATGAGATGATTTATTTTTTCATTTGAAGTATTCAAAATCTGATGTGTATTTTACAGTTACAGCTCAAATTAATTTGGATCCACTACACATCAAGAGCTCAGTAGCCACAGGTGACTAGTAGCTACCATTTTAGCACAGATGGACCTTAAAAATCTAACCTGAAAACACACACTGAGCGGTCGGTCCTGGGCATTCTGATCTTCACATTGGTAACTGAACGTTGTGAGGAGTTTGACTCTTTCCATGAGACCACAAAGGTCTGTGTACAGGGGTGTCCAGGGCTGTTGGGATGGTTTAACTGAAGCAGCACCTGCTGGGTTGGCCACTCTGGCAGGAGGTTCCAGCGCCATCAGCCTTTGTATAACCTTGGGAAGGTCACTTAACCTCCTAAGCTCTGTGGGCCTCAGTTTCTCCACTATAAAAGTGAGGGTGAGCTAGAAATGTTTAAGAGCCCCTGTGGCACTGATGATCCTGCTGGTTCCATCTTCCAACACCAGTCTGCCTTGGGGTTAAGGATAATGGCTGGTGTTCTGTCGAGGGGATGAGCTGCTGTTTGTCTTCCTAACATAGAGAACTGGAGAGCCTTTCATTAGAAACAGACTCCTACATGGTCTCAGGGAGCCTGAGTGTAAACCTTTGTTCTTTGAGGAGGACCTTGATTCCGCCCAAGGCCAGACTGGCACCATGGAAGTCCAGTCAGAAAGAACCACAAACCAAGTCCCCTGGGTGGCATGGTCCAGGCAGCGCTTTATTTAGATAATCCACATAGAGATGCTACAGTTTGGTCTGGACATATGATTATATGGTTTTGATGCCATGTAGCCTTACAGGAAATCAAGAGTACTGACGAAACCCTGCTCACACCAAATTCACTGTGCCCTGACTCAGTTTCCCTTTTAACAACTAGGTAGTATAATTAGTACTTATGATATATAAATTATATTTATATAATTATAAATATATAATTAGTACTTATGATGATTCTATTCTGGCTCCCAAATCCCTTCTTAAAGAAACATAGGACTTCAAGGAAAGCTCTCTTCCTCATGCAAGTCAGGAGGGGCCACTTCTCAGGGCATTCAGATCCTAGGGTCCTGGCAAATTGTCACTGGAAATAAACCTGAAGTTAATATGGTCCTATATCTCCTTGTATTATCTTTTAAAATAGACACATCACCACTTAATGACCACCTTTCCTGATGGGCATGGTGGTATTTACCTGAAGTCCTAGCAAATCCAAGGCTGAGGCAGGAGGATCACTTGAGCCCAGAAATATGGGGCCAGCCTGGACAACATAGTAACACCCTGTCTCTTAAAACAAACCAACAAAAAACAAAAGTTAGTTTCCTTCTGAGAGCTCAATTTTCTGAAATACTTTTGGTTTGATCTTCAGTGTTGTGAGATTTATTTTCAGATGTTACTTTTAATTTCAAAAGTAATTTATAACTCAATTTAATTTTAAAAGTTTCATATAGACACACACACACCTAGTACAAATTCAAATACTACAAAAGAGTATTCAATAAAAAGTAAACGTTGACCTCATTCTAGCCAAACACCAACCCGTTTCCAGTTTGCTGTGTATCATTTTAGAGCTATGCTCTGCATAAAATATGTATTTTCAGACTTTCTTTTAAAAAGATGTACTGTTTCATTTTAAAGCTACTTTAACTCAAAACAAGGTAAAAAGGTAGGAAACTGTGGATTAAAAAAGAAAAGGGCCTGGGGTATAATTGTTTTAAATGATGTGTTGATGTGTTGAGTTTAAAAATATTTTGATGCGTTTAAATGCATGGAAAACACAATGCTGTGAATCATTGTCTTGAATAAACTGTCCAATATGATTATATAGCTTTGTGTTCACCATGGCAAGGTCATCTTAACGAGTTTACATAATAATAAACAGAAGACAGAAAGCCACCCAATAAACCCGAAGGAAGCTGAGAGGGACAGGGAGGAGCAGAAAGCTGACAGCTTCAAGAACTGCCATTTTGAGAAGAGGTGTTGAGCAAGACAAGAGGTGAGAAGAGGTAGGTGAACCAAGCTCAAGGTTGGTGCTCTCCAGCAGGATGCACACAACTGTATCCGCACCATCCAACCTGGCAGCTGCTAGTGTTCTTGACACTTGAGATGTAACTAACGTGACAAAGAGATTGAATTTTTTGCTTTTTCTTTCTTTATTTTTTGTGGTACTTGGATTAAACCCAGGGCTTTGCACATGCTAGGCAAGCACTCTACCACTGAGCTACACCCCAAACTCTGAGGGATTGAATTTTTAATTTCATTTTGTTTTAATTTAAGTAGTCATATGGGTAATGGTTGCCATAGTGGATAATGTTGTTCTGGGCTTTGCAAAGTCTTTGGGAGGCATCAGTGAGCAAGGAGGATAAGGAAAAGGGAGAAGAGGGTGAATAAAGGGTATGTAAAAGCAGAAGACAAAAGAAGGAAGAGAAAAAGTCAGATGCCAGCTGAGAGGCATGGACTGCCAGGAGTGATTGCTGGAAGTGGGCCCTTCTTCACTGGCAGGGAGCTTCCCCTCACCTCTGGCATTATTTTGAGGTCTTCTGTGACAGCAGTACAGGAAGGTCTGAGCAGCACCCACCTACTGACCCTGTAAGCCTGTGAAAGAAGCTGTGGTCCCCAAACCCTAGGACTTGTCCTCCCCCTAACATGTACAACAAAATAATTTACTCCAAGAAAATTCAGTTTCATATACCACTAGGTGTCACCATTAACCAAAACGAGTTTTTATTTTTTATTGTTTTTAACCAGCAGAATTTGGTGAAAGTTTCTTCTTTGAGTCTGTAGTTCATCTAAAGAATTTATTTAGGTAATTTCTTTCACTTTGTCACATCAAAAGCAAGGAGATTTGTATTCTGGGAATCTGCTCAACAGAAATTCTAATTTGGTATTTCTTTACAGTTAAAACTTTGCTAAATACCACAAACATGTGCGTGCATGCACTTATTCACTACTAAAAATTTATCCTGTGCCAGGCAGGGGCCCCAGATACCACTAGGTAAGTTACAACTCCAAGAGGGCAGTGTTCACATAGACCTCAGTGTGAATAATGCTCCCTGAAGTTGTGCAGCAGCTCTGTAAGACTCTGGCCCGGACCATGGAGGGAAAAACATCATTAAGATACAATGCCTGCTCTATTCTATCCCTTAGGAAATTTTGTTATTATAAAACTTTCTTTGTAACTAGAAATACCTGTGCCCTATGTAAATTTTTAATTATGCACACCACCAGTAGCTCCCCCATTCATATTTGTGAAAAATACTTAAGTTTACTTACTTTTCAGAAAAGAAATACCCACCCCCCTCACTGAGCATATTTTATGAATAAAACAATGTACTAAACCCGCTGGAAAAATCAAGTCATGATCTTTTCCCTTGAGAAATTCGAGATGAGGCTTGGTCATACCCAAGATCCAAACTAATATCCTTAAGTTTTGCATATCTGAACCTGACCTCTGAGGAAGAGTAGAAGGAGAACAATTGAACATGAACTTAGGGAGCAGGACCCCAAGTCGATCCTGACTAGACTTTCTTGGGGAGGTACCAGTTAGGTTTTGCTATAAAGCAACAAACCATCCTGAAGCATAGTAACTTAAAATGATAAATGTTTATTATTTTTCTTGATTCACTGAATCATTTGGGTGGTTCTTCTGATCTAGTTTGGAGCGGCAGGTCTCTGTCAGTAGCTGTTGGCTGACCTCACTCATATGCCTAGAGATTGATAAGATGATTGGCTGAAGAAGACTTAGCTGCGTTGTCTCTGCTCCATGTGATCTCTCATGTTCTAGCAGACTAACCCAGGCTTCACATGGTAGTCTTACCATGGTGGCCTCAGGGTACAAAAAAGCAGCAAAAGAGGGCAAGCTATGATATGCAAATGCTTTTAAATGTCTTCTCATGCCATATTTGCTTTTGTCCCACAGGTCAAAACAAGTTACCTGGCCAACCCTGAAGTCAGTGTGAAAGCTATTATCAGGGATGTGGATACAGAGAGGTCTAAACAAATGGAGGGCCACTGTTGCCTGAAACAATCTGCTAAAGGAAATTAATTTCTCCTTATTTTAATTTTTTCCAAATGATAGTAGTATCATCTTAACCTACTGCCTAGGGATGCAAAAAGAATAAACACACAGAAGAAACTGCTGTATATCATTTAAAGAAAATGAATCACATAAACATTATGAATTTTACTTCAGTTTACTTATTTACCTTTTTCATGTCTCCTCCACACCATGGCTAACCCATTCATGGGGCAAATAGCAATACCACTTAATAGAAACATTTATCAAAATTAAAGGTAAGCATTTCAACAGAAATTTCCATTTGTTTTCATAATTTTCACTTGTAAATAGGTACATTTTATGGGCTGTGTTTAAACATACCCATCTAAGGATACAACCAGGAAGATTATTCAGGAGTAGAGGCCCAGAAATGTCCAACCGCATGCTAACTTTTATAATTGCACCTATGTCTTAGACTTTTTTCTTTTGTATCAGGGATTGAACCCAGGGGTGCTTAACTGCTAGAGCCACATCTCCAGCCCTTTTTTATTTTATCCTTTTTTTTTTTTATTATTTTGAGACAGTCTCACTAAATTGCTTAGGACCTTGCTAAGTTCCTGAGGCTGGCTTTGAACTCGTGATCCTCCTGCCTCAGCCTCCAGAGCCACTTGGATTACAGATGTGTGCCATTGTTCCTGGCTCCTATGTGTTAGGCTTTGCAGATGCATATTGTTGCACAGGGTCAAAGCTGTCATCGTAGCCTTGTTGAAGGACTTAATCAGACAAACAGAATGAATAGGAAATTTAAAAGACCTAATCAGATAAAGAAAATGACTAGGAGGTTACATGTGTGTTCTCATTCCTGTTGGCATGTTACTAATTATTGACAATAACACCACTCTGTAGAGTCCTACCCAATCCTACTGGAACCAAGATTACCCAAGGACAGTAATTCATTCTTACTAATAACTTCTTTTTCATAAAATTTGTGATCTCTATCATTCATGAATAAACATTTACTGAGTAACAATCTGTTAAGAACTGAATCAGAAATTGAGATATGGATAAAACACAGTCAGTCCTTGCTCTTCTGGAGGTCACTGTCTGATGAACAGTTAAATAACAACAAACTGTAGGGCAAATCTGACAGTAAGTGCTCTGGGGAGCATTGAGGGAGGAATGATTTATATCAATGGGATGAACTTGAAAAGACTTCATAAAGATGACAACTTTTGCTCTGAGCTTTGAAGAATGAGTAGGATTTCTTAATGTGAAGGAGGTGTAAGAGAATTCCATGGAGAAGGAATCAAGTGGTAAACAGAGGTTTAAAGTCCACAGCATGTTCAGGAAAGAGTACCTGGGGGAGTTTGAATATGTTATGGGAAACAGAAAAGCAAGTCAGGCCATCTTGTTAAGGCCTTTTGAACACTATATTAAAGGCCCTCACTATATGAGGGCCTTCAAAGACCTTTGATTAAAGCATTGTCATGATTGTTAGAAATGTTACTCTGAGTCCCAGCAGCTCTGGAGGCTGAGGCAGGAGGATCACAAGTTCAAAGCCAGCCACAGTAACTTAGTGAGGTCCTAAGCAACTCAACAAGGCCCTATTTCAAAAAAGAAGTGAGTGGGATGTGGCTCAGTGGTTAGGTGCCCCTGGGTTCAACCCTTGGTACAAAAAAAAATAAAAGTTACTCTGGCTTCTGGTTTCTGGCAAACTGGAAAGCTAACAGAGGCTTTTTTTTTTTTTTTTTTTTTTTTGGGTACTGGAGATTTTTTAAAAATAATTTTTCTTTAATTTTTTATTTTTTATATCTTTATTTATTTTATGTGGTGCTGAGGATAGAACCCAGTGCCTCACGTATGCGAGGCAAGTGCTCAACTGCTGAGTCATAACCCCAGCCCCTGGTACCGGAGATTGAACTCAGGGGCGCTCAACCACTGAGCCACATCCCCAGCCCTATTTTGTGTTTTATGTAAAGACAGGGTCTCATTGAGTTGCTTAGCACCTCACTGTTGCTGAGGCTGGCTTTGAACTTGCTATTCTCCTGTCTCAGCGTCTCTAAGTGCTGGGATTACAGGCTTGCGCCAATGTGCCCGGCTAGGGGCTATTTTGCTATCTCCCTCAACCTATTTCTGCTAGTTCCTCAGAAATGGGGCAGTTGGTAGTTCTGAGACCTCAATGTAGTAACTGTGAGAAGCTTCTAGAAGGACAAGTGGTTGGGTTCCAGGTATGTGTGAATGTAACTGCAGGCTACACGGGAAGAAGGCAAGTGCCACAGGTGGGAAAGTTTTAATTTGAGGCTCTTTTTCTCTCCCATATTACCATGTGCAGATTATGGTCAGACTTACTCCACTACAAGACAGAACAGAATCAGTAGTCCTGCCCCAGCAGAAGATGAAGCTTGTGGGTACATCAGGGCAGGCATAATTTCTGAGTGGTATAGGAAGAAGATAACATATGCAGACAGATGCTTTTTCATTCTAAGAACCACTGCTATTTAACATAGTACTGGAGGTACTGACCAATGTGATAAAACAAGAAAAATAAGCAATGGGAATAAGGATTTGAAAAGAAGTAGCAAAACTGTCATTATTTACAGATGACCTGATTATCTGCATAGAATACTTTGAAGAATTCAAAGGAAAACTTTTAGAACAAATATTCATGTTCAGCATGGATATTAGATCTACCTACAAAAATCAGTAGTCTCCTTCTTCAAACAATATTCAACTGAAAAACAATATAAAATCATATGATTTTCACAAGAGTTATAGAGCTACAAAGTACCTGAAAGTCAACTTAACATAATTCAAAATAAAATTTTGGAGAAAAATGTAATATTATTAAAGCACATAAGACTTGAATAAGCAAAGATAAATGCCAAGACGGTGGACAAGATCTCTTAACATGTAGATACCAATTCTCCCAAAATTAATCTAAAAATAGAAAACAATTTTATGATACAAAAATGTTTTGAGAGAATGAAGAAATATTCAAAATTTATATGGAAGAAAAAATCCAAGGTCCACAATTAGTTGAGTCAGTTTTGAAAAAAAAAAAATCAAGGAGGAAGTACCTCAGTGCACTCCAATACTACATAGTAAAACACCATGGCACTGGGAAAGAAACAGGTAAATGGAGCAAGAGTCATAAAGTACTCAGAAGTATATATGTATGTGTTTATGTGTGTGGGTGTGTATGCACCTAGTGTAAGAAAAACAAATCAATGGGAAAAGATGGGTTGCTTAGTAGACAGTATAGGAAAAATTGGTCACTACATGAGAAAAATAATATTGTATCCCTACCTAACACCATAAACTAAGATGAACTTCAGATGAATTAGAGATATAAATATGAAAGGTGTCTCTACAAAAATACATATATATGTATATACACATAATAAAAGTATGTGTGTATATACATATACACATGCATGATATTAAGGAATTATTGATTTTGTGTGGAGTGATAACATTCTTATTATGTTTAAATAAGGAAATGCAGTGGTCCTCAAAGTGTAGCCCCAGATCAGCAGCATCAGCATCACCTGAAAAATTACTGGAAATGCACATCCTCAGCCCCTCCAGACCTATTGAATCAGGAGCTCCATGGTGGGCTCAACCACTGGTGGTTTTTGTAAAAAGTTGCAGATGGACACAATATCTTTATTTTATTTATTTTTATGTGGTACTGAGGATTGATCCCAGTTCCTCACAGGTGCCAGGCAAGTGCTCTACCACTGAGCCACAACCTCAGCCTACCACTGGTATTTGAATGAGCCCTTCAGAAGAGTTTGATGCATGCTACAGTTTGAGAACTACCAAAATAGTGTGATGTCTTGAATTTGTTTCAAAATAATCCAGGAAAAGGGTGCTGGGTCTATAGAGGTGTGGGTGAAGTAAGTTGATCATTGCTGAAGCTGGGTGAGGCATATGTGGAGGGTCAATATAGTAATACTCTCTACTTTTATTTATGTTTGGAAGTTTTCCATTACTTTCAGTGCAGTACCCCCAACTGCTCTCTCACCTCTCTCACCACCTGTCTCTCCTCCATTCTGAACATTTGCTCCTGGCTTCATAAATAGCTGAAGTCATTATTTTCTTCTTATTTTCCTTGTCAGCCTCAACTTTGCCAAATCTCAGGAGCTCCTTCTGCTTGTGCCCTCTCTCTATGTCCTATGCTGAAGTTTGGAAGTGGCTCTTCTCTTACCATCTGGGTACCCCTCCTCTACTTTCAGCTTCCTCGACCTGCTGTCTACTGTGCTTGAAAAACCTGTTGTTGAAGACCTTTCCTTTGCACAAGTGCTATGTGATCTTCCTGAGCTAATTCTGGCACTATAGATGGATTCTTTTCTTTTTCTTAAAACAGAACACGTCTATCTCTCTTGATTAAATTTTTTAAAAATTTTGTGTAACTGTTTTAATTTGTAAAATATTTGATGTTTTTAAAAACCAGTGGTAGATGCCTGTAATCCCAGCAGCTCAGGAGGCTGAGGCAGAAGGATTGCGAGTTCAAAGCAGCCTCAGCAATGGCACTAAGCAACTCAGGGAAACCCTATCTCTAAATAAAATACAAAATAGGGATGGGGATGTGCCTCGGTGGTTGAGTGCCCCTGAGTTCAATCCCCAGTATTCCTCCCCCAACAAATAACACAAAAAAACCCCAACAAATAACACAGGAGTGGAACAAGTAAAAATATCACCTTGTTTCCTTATCTCTACCGTTAAACTCCTGTTCTAGCTAATTCTTTGGAGAGGTATCGGTTTTTTTCCTCCTTTGGCCTCTGCCTAGGTTCCCCAATACAGCACTTACAGTATGGAACTGGAAGAACACAGCCCACTGATTCTTCAGGCTAAAGGATGAAAAAAGGTGAAAGGAGAGGGGGAATAAAATAGAGAAGAAGAGAGCAAATGCAGAGCCAGGAGTGCATGGGATGAAGATGGTTGGCAGCCGTTCAAGTGGGTCAGGAATTAAATGTCCCTCACGGATGTCCAGCTCCCATGACTCCCAAAGTTTTCCCTCAGTGAAATGCCCTGGGTTCTGGCTCTTGACATCTTTTAGAAGCACTAGATCCAGAAGCTTCTTCAGACAGCCTAGGGATGAAACACCATTCAGCGTGTGAACTCAGAGTGAAGATTGACTGTGGTACCTCTACTCCTGGCCGTGGACTTGCATGCCTCCATGTCACCAGCACAGTGTGTACTCACTTCCTGTTGTTGTCCCCATCAAGCCCACAGTCTACCCGGGGTCATACTTTAGCTTCACTGCCCTTCTAGGAGTTCTCTGACCTTGAGGAATTCACGTGAGAAATTTGACTCCCTGTTTTAAATCACAAATCTTCATAACTTCTTGAAACTTGATTTAAGATTTGTTGACTTAAAACTATTAAGACTGTAGAAATGTGGGAAAGTGTTTATAATCCAATGTCAGATTTTTTTAAAGTAATATACCTAAGATAGTATTTTTACTACAAAGTAACTAGGTAAAACATTTTTGACATAAACAATAAGAAGAATAGAATGTATAAGAATGAATAAAGTGTTATCATCAGGTAGGAGGGATCGCTGGTATTTTTTTTTTTTTACTTTAAAAAACAAAAGCAAAAACAAAAAAACTTTTCCATGGGTTCAATACTTAGCACAGGAAAGAAAAATCCCTCTAAATAACTTTGTTTCTAAAACTCCTTCAGCTGAGACGCTTCTTTGTGCCAGTTCAACTTTTAAAGTTTGTTTCCGGCAGGCACACTGCCCAGCATCCCACTCCAGGTTAAGGGTCACAAAACCATCATGTTGCTAATTCTCCTGCCCCAGGACCCATTTCCATGAACCTCCCCTTTCCTCTGAACAATGGCTACAAATTACCAGGCTCGTCCTAACTCTTCTCTGTGCCTTTCCCCAATTCTTTCCCTCCTGTGGGCTGCTACTTAAGGAAGGCCTGTTATGATAGGCTTTCTCTCACTCACTGTCTATAAATTCATTCTTGTTTCTTTCCTATGAACTCGGCCTGTATCATTTTGGTTTTTTTTTTGTTTTGTTTTTTCTCTCAGAGGTGAAATGGGCCCAGGGAGCCTTCTTATCACAGACAGATCTGATGATCTCAAACAACAGACAAACAATTCTAGTTACAAGCATCAATAACCTTTTAGGGACTATGATGTCCTTCCTAAATGTTGCAGAAGAATTTTACATGTTTTCACTGTGGTTCAAGTAGCACAGTCCCTATCATAAAAGTGGCATGACTGAGGTAAGTTCTACTCCATTCCTCCAGGGAAAACAGAATTTGTAGAAGAGCGCAAGTCTCTTGGGTTCTATTTTCTGATTCTTTTATTGTTTGTTAAGAACTTTAACTGTATTTGCCATCATTTCTACCACGTACAAAATTCTGGATAGTAAAGAGAAATACATGATAGAACCAAGTTTTGCATCTCAGTGTTAAAAAGCTGAGATTCAAGCATAAGTAATCCAGTTATAATCACTACAAAGTGAGCCCTACTCTCTTTTTTTAAACTATTTTTTAGTTGTAGAGGACACAATGTCTTTATTTTATTGCTTTGTATGTGGTGCTGAGGATCGAACCCAGGGCCTCACGCATGCGAGGCAAGTGCTCTACCACTGAGCTACAATCTCAGCCCCGAGCCCCACACTCTTATTTCAAGTGGAGTAGATACTAAGAATTAGCTCCATAGAGCCAGGCAAATGGCACACATCTATAATCCTAGCAGCTCAGGAGGCAGGAAGATGGCAAGTCCAAAACCAGACTAAGCAACTTAGTGAGGCCCTAAGCAATTAGACCTTGTCTTCAATGAAAAAAAAAAAAAAAAATCTGGGGTTGCGGTTCAGTGATTCAGCACTCCTGGGTTCAAGCCTTGGTAATGAAAAACAGGAATCAGTTCCAGAATTAAGATTTCTTTAGTCACTTTGGTGGGCTTGTCATGCCACACCATGCTTCCTTGGGGACATGCCTTGAGTTCACTGACTGTACTGTCTTGGGTGAAAGAAGTATAAAGGCTTGGCTGCTTACCTGCTTGGCCAGCCACCAACTATAACTTAGCTCTTTCTCAGGGTTTGAGAGGAAGATGGCTCCCAGCCAGGGATGGCTGCTGGCCAGACAGTTCAACTTGATCTGTATGAGGGGGAGTTTGCTGAGCTGGCCTTCACCTATCCATGCCACAAAGCCAGCAATGCGAACTGCACCAGGCTCTCGACCCACTGTACTTTGTCAGGCACTGGAGCCTTAAACAAGGTCCTGCTCAGTGCACCGACTCCAGCTGGAAGAGAAGTGGAAGAAGCACATTGAATGTTCCTAGTATCTATAGCCAGGGGAGACGAATACAAGCTGAAACGCAGGCAACTGGGGGTTGCTTGCCAGTTTTCTTTAAAAGCACCCAAAATAAAGGGTCAGTTCCCAAATTCTTGCAATTTGTAGAGAACTAGAGTATCCCAGCAGGAGGAAATTGCCAACCTATTCCAAGAGAATGTGGCATCTCTGAGCTCAGGAATACCTCTCACCTCCAAATTTCTAAGGATCAGACATTTCCTGTGGTAAAGTGGTTCTGAGTCTTTTTGTTTAGAAGCCATCTTATCTCAGTAGGGGGACGAGGTTTGTGATGACCAAAGCCTAAATTCTTTGAGAGGCCACTGGGTAGACTACTGGGGAAAGCAATCTGTGCTCATTCTCCTCCAGGGTTTGTGGGAGTTGGTGGGATTGCCCAAATCAGGATTGGGAGTATGGGGTAAAATAGCCCCCTTTCAGCCAGTCAGGACTCTTCTTTAGAGAGAACCACCATTTACACAGTGCTTATTATTTGCCACTTGGCTAGATTCTTCACATGCCTAGCTCACTGTATTTAGTCCTCCCTGCATACCTTTGAGGTATACTTACTCTTTGGCTCTTATCTCTTTGGCCAGGAGGAAAGTGAGCCTTGGACAGGAGGTGACTTGTCCAAGATCACACAGGGTAGTGAGTGATGCAGTAGAATTTCAAAACCCACGTTCATGTAATACCAGAGCTCTATCCTCTGTACCATTTGACCTATTTAACTCAGCGTAGAAGTCCAGTTTGACTTTTTTTTCCCCTCCAGTACTGCAGATTAAACCCAGAGGCATTCTTCCACTAGCCCTAGCCCTTTTTTAAATTTCAAGACAAGATCTTGCTAAGCTGCCCAGGCTAGCCTTGAATTTGCAATCCTCCTGCCTCAGCCTCCGGAATCACCAGGATTACAGGTGTGCACCACAAAGCCCAGCTAGATTTGACTTTATGTTGGCCCTTCTGAGCTTGCTGGAATGTGATCTGTGATTACACAGTAGTTTGAAAGACAGTGGTGAGAGAGGACAGAGCTTCAGATTGAGACAAAGACCAGGATCTGGATCAACCCCCTGAGGTTAGGGGAGAGTGGATGCAGCCAGCAGGTGGGAAAGGAGAGATGTCTGCAAGAAACCTTAAGTTATTGCAGTTTCATGATGTCTACTAAGTGGTTTTGGTATCAGCTAACCGTGGTCTTCCAAATAACTCAGCTGGGAAGAGGTAAAGTATATTGCTTCAGGATTATTTCCCTTAACAATGCTAAATTTCTCTGTATATAAAATTTCAAATTTGTATCTTTTTTTTATTAATCATGGAGAGAATTTTATGGAAGTCTGATGGAGAGCCTTTATTCCTCACTCAACAGAAATTTGAGCTGAAGGATTCAGTGAACAAATAACAGGACCAGAGTAACCATGGCAACTATGTCAGGCATAGACTGAGAACTCATGTCTTATTGGAATCCAGTTTTAATTTTCTTAGATTAGTAAACTCAGGCTGAGATCAAACCAATTTCATTTCATTGCAAGCCCACTGTTGGATGGGATATCTTATATATGTCGAGTGCTCTTATTCTTTCCCCAAAAGCACCTTCACATTTATGGTCCCAACCCCTCCCTGTGTGGGGTTAGACTTTTTTTCTTTTTCTTTTCGCAGTACTGGGGATTGAACCCAAGGGTGCTGTACCACTGAGCCATATCTCCAGCACTTTTTATTTGTCTACTTTGAGACAGTGTCTTACTAAGTTGCTCAGGCTGGCCTGGAAATTATGACCCTTCTGCTTCAACCTTCCAAGTCACTGGGATTACAAGCCTGCACCATCGTGCCCAGCTGAGGTTAGACATGCTTATTCCAGCTTACAGATCAGAAAACTGGTATGTACAGGATGAGAGGCTTACTAAGGTCCCAGAGTTGGGCCAGGAGTCCAGCATTCTTTCCTGCAGGTCATACTGTCCTGCAACCGATCTTGCCTGACGCTGAGCAGGGTGGTAGAGTTCACATAGAGGTGATGTTCCATGCCATCACTGCAAAGGTGAAGAGCAGATGCAAATAAAACTACAATGCTGATTTTGTTTTCAAAGATGAACCTTGGCACCCAGATCAGTGGGTCCATATAAGTTTTGCCTCAACACTGGGCAAAGGGTACAGTTGGCCTTTTCCTTCCTTCTTCCCTCCCTCTCCTTCCCGCTGTCTTTCTCCCTCTCTCTGATTCCCTCTTTCTTCCCTTTCCAGGGTCAAAGCAGAGCTCATTAATATAACAAGGAGCTCTGTGTAGGGCTCAGTCTCCTTTGCTGGAGAACTGTGTGGAATCAAGCTCTGAGTTCTCAAGTTCCTTGTATTATATTTTGGCAGATGCTCCAGGCATACATCAGAGTATAGGGTCCCTCATTAACTCCAAAGGGCCTGGAGAAGGCACAGCCTTGTCCCCTGCTGAGCATTATTTATTTGCCAGAATTGTCACATTATGCCTATGTTCAACAAATAAATGATCATAGAATCTATAAGATTGGAGAATATACATCTCAGAAGGATTCAGTAACAAAATATCCCTATTTGAAATATTTTTGTGGGATGCTGGGGATTGAACCTGGGGGTGTTTTACCATTGGGCTACATCCCCAGTCCTTTTTTGTTTTTGTTTTTTTAACTTTTTATTTTGAGACAAGGTCTTAAACTTGGGAACCTTGACCTTAAACTTGGGAACCTCCACTGTTGCTGGGATTACAGGTGTGCATTACCATACCTGGGCATTTGAAGCATTTGTAGGATAGGCATGGAAAAAGCCTTTCTGAGTCTTGGAAACAAAATCTTCTGGGCTGAGAATTCAGTCTCTGCCCTGTGTTCAAAAGCTTTGTAAACCTGTGCTAGGAAAGGATTTAACTTCTCCAAGCCTCAGATTCTTCATACATAAACTGGCAAACGTAACACTGTCTCCACAGGTTTTTGTGAGAATTGAATGTCACACATTTCCAGGCAAACTGTAGATGCCCAATCCATGTTAGTTTTCCTCCCAGCAACCCTGCTTTGCCTTTTCCTTTGCTTCTCTCTCTCTCTTAGCAGTCCTACTTTAGCTCCACACAAAGGCTCATTCCCAACTGAGTGACACTATTTGAAGAGTTTATTCTTAAGAAAAAAAATTCCCTCTATCTAACCTTTCCACCCAAAAGTCTAACAATTAGCTTATGAAAGGTGCAAATACCACCAATGGCACCATCTTTGGGAAAGAGGAGCCTGGCCTAGCTATGCAGTTCAAAGGCTTTATAAAGTCATAGAATCTAATCTCCCACTGATGACGTCTTCTGTCACTATTCCAGAACCGAATGGAACCCTCTGGGTTATACATCAACCTTCCATTGCACTTACTAAAATCATAGTTATATAGTTATTCATGAGATTATTTGTTTTATGCCTAGAGCTGTGCTTAGCACACAGTGGACGAATGAATGAATGGAGGAGCATAAGTGTTTCCACTTGCCTTATGTCCTTGCAGCCATAGCTCATTCTGATGGTGTCCACAGGCAGGGATAACACCTGCTCTTTACAGGTGAGGAAAGTGCACCAGTCAGAGTCATGCAGTAAGGAAGTGGTGGGCAAAACACTTCAGCCCAGACCTCCTAACACCAAATCTGCATTCTTTCCTTCACACTCCTCTGCCCTTTGACTCACCAGCCTCACCCTCCTGTCTATTCAAATGGCAATATTCTAGAGGGGCACTGTGCCCTGGAGCTTGGGTGTGACATTTGATGGCCAGTTGCCACATTTTGCTTGCAGAAGGTCCACTTTCCACCCTAGCTCATCGGGTAATGTGTTATTTATTGGCTGACAACAGCCTTGCCTGATGATGGTAAAGCAAGTCCTTACAGGTTTATCTACACAAGCTTTAGGAAGCAGGGAAAGGAATTTCCAGAGTTGAGAACTTAAGCTGGTTAGGTGTGTGTTGTTCGCTGGAGGGACCCTTGACATTCAGCTTGAATACTTTTGAAGTTTGACCATTACGCCCAGCCCGTTTCTGCTTGCTTCCCTATCTCCCCTTTTGATTACCTAAGAATAACTTTTTTTCTCCTTTTAAAGTTCATTCAGAGCACTTTGGGCAATTAGGTCTCAGTTTTTATTCTTGATTCTTTTTTTACTTGCTATATACTCTTCACTAATTAACTGATTTTTTTTTGGTTTAGACATGCAGTAAATTTTTCATTCCTTTTTGTCTCCATGAATCCCAGTGCCCAATCTAGCTTTATTGGTCTACTAAATTCGTCCCTTCCCCCTTTTTAACTCCTCCATCTTTGGCGATCCCTAAAAAGGTGCATGTTCAAGGTTAAGTGGAATTTTAACATTTAGCCAAATATAATGGGAGTAACAGCAGATGTGTGCATAGCCCAGTTTATCACCTGGAACTAGTTGTGAAATGTTTGGCACGTGATTTTTTCCCCAGCAGTTTCTGCATCTCTGAACCTACAGTGGTTCCTCCCCAGGCTCTGGTGTTCCTCTAGTCCATTTCATTTTCTAAACCAACTGCCCTTGAGGACAAATCAGACACTGAACAAGAACCACAAGCAACTACTCCTTTGCCACTCCAAAGCTTGCTCAAGGCTCTTTATCAGGCAAAAAAGGTCATCCTTAAGCCTCCTGTGGTCTGGAAGTACTTGTGACAAGATTCTTACTGTAACAACTTCCTTAAAGAGACTGCAAAGCTCTTTATTACCCACACAATAGCTGAGCTGATAGGAAAAGAACAGTAACACCCCTTGAAATGTGGGTGGCATCTACTTCCTGGTGGTTGTCAGGAGAGAAGCTATTCACTCCCACCAAAATCATGTGAAAAAGAGGCTTCATGGGACACTAAAGCCAGCCTGAGAGTCTGCTTAAGCCAAGGGTCAGAATGGACTTGAGATGGGTAAGGTATAGTCTGGCTACTGTGGTCAAGAGAAGAGGGCATGATGGGCCAGGTTACAAACCCAGGGGTCACATATCAGGGCTGTGGTGGCACGTTTCTGCAGCCAATGTGTTCTGAGCAATGTGTGTAGGAAGTAGGTTTGGGGTCACTGAGTGGGAAGGAAACCAAGTCCAGCATCTGGAGCAGGGCAGAGATAGTCAGAGAGCCCTGGGGAAGCCAGAAACACAAATGACCTCAGTGGTGGGACTAGCAAGTGGCAGTAACAGCAGCGGGAAGATTTAGGAAGTATTGGGGACAACAGGTTAATAAGACCTTCAACTTAATGGCTGGCTGCTTATGGGCTAAATACAAAGGGGATCTGACTAGAACTATGAATGTACAAATTGCAAAGCATATAGAAATGTGAGAAAAGTGAGCCACAGGTAGTGATAATATGCACTGGGAACAGAGCTTAGATACTGATCTGAATCAGGATGCACAACACCTAGATGCACGAGATGCAGTGGCTGTCACACAGATGCTCAGTAAATAATGTAAATCCTTATCTTCCACTTCCACCCCAGAGATCAGCTTCTTTTAGTGAGGGTGGATTGATGTTGTGAACTAGCATGGGCCTGGTCTGTCCACCTTTGATTAGGAGAAATTCTAATTTGTTGAATAAAGCTGTTCACATATATCCCATTACACTATTTTTTTATTCTCAATTTATTTACCTTTAAATTTCGAAGGTAAGAACCTAGTCGGATGCACTGTGCAATTCACAGAAATTCTGAATTGAATGAAGCCCCTTAGTTATCTTGTACAGTTCAGAACCTGTGGCCAGTCCAAACAGGAGCACGCCTGGAGCCCTTAAGACTTTGGCTTAAACAGCATTGTGCTTGAGAGGCTTCTAAATAGGAGCAGTGACAGACTTCAGTGATCCCTAGACGCACCTCCTGGGATGGGACCGAAGTACGTAGGCGGATCTCGCCACGCCTGCTCGCAGCCGCCACGGAGAACTCGAGACCTCGCTCGTAGGTCAGCAGTGGCTCTGAAGAGTGCTGCGGAGAACAGCTGAAGTCAAGGCTGCAACTCACCTCGGACCTGGGGCTCCAGCCCTTCGGTAGGCTGGGCGTTCTTTACCCTGCACGATGACATCATGTGTTTGGGGTTGAGTTGCTCCATAAAAGCGGTCCGGGGGGAGCCAGGAGCCCAAAGAGCAGACGTGTTCGCCACGGCTCCGGGCTACGCGCGCGCAGTTCTTGTGCGCGCCCCGCTGGCTGCGAGCGCTGCGCGGTGCTGCCTCAAAGCGAGTGGCAGTCACCAGCCGCTAACTGGAGCCAAAGATGCCCTACCACAGCCTGCGTGCGGCGACCGTCCTCCTACTGGTGATCTTGAAGCAGCAGCCTTGCAGCCCAGCCCCACTGAACGGTGAAGTTTGCCCTTTTTTTCCTCCCTTCCTCCCTCCCTCTTTCCCTTTCTTTCTTCTTTCCTCCATTCAGACACATCTGGGCAGGATTTCCTGCGAGGCTCTTAATGATAAAGTAAAATTCTTGCTGGGGGAGCCGGAAAGGCAGTGTAACGAACAGCACATTTTTAGGAAAGGATGCTCGGCTTTCCTTTGGGGCGGTTGATTGGAGCGGGAAGCACGTTGTCCTTCTAAAGGTGCTTTTTTCCCATCTGAGCTCTGGAGATGTGGTTTGGGAACTCGCTAAGCAGGGAGGAGAGACAGAACCAAGATTTAAAGTATCCCGCCTCTGATCCACATGCAGACAGTAGAGAAGAGGCTGTGGGCATCTAAATGGTGTGAACACCAGAAACTGTTTGCTGCCGGACCACTGCCCAACCCTCGGACAGTAGTAGGGTTTTTTTTTTTGTGTTTTTTTTTTTTTTAAGCCTCCAAATCAAAAGGATAATGCATCCGATCCATCCATCGATCGTTAACCACTGTTTTTCTCCAGGAGGATTCTAATGGTGCTTTTTTGCCATGAATGTACACCTTATTTCTGATTGTAATTAGGGTGCTTTACCTGGAAAGGCTGGAGGCTGAGGGTGCCATAGAATGGCAGGTGGAGGTGGGTAGCAGGACCTGAACTATGGGCTCAGGTCCAAGGCCATGTTAATTAATCATTTGGAATAAGAAAAGGATACCACCAAGCTCTCACCTCCCTCTCCATCAGCTGGATAAGCACCTTTCTGGGGGAGTAGAGAGTGACTTTTGTGAAAGGTTCCTGGGTAAGTGATGAGAGCTCCTACCCTTGAGAGAGTTTGCCCCAGGTTGTGGAGACACTCATGGGTTTGACAGTTTCTGGACCCAGGCTGGGTTGGAACATTTGTAGAAGGACTGAGAGGGACTATAATGGCTGAAAATTGATTTTCCCTGGCTAAGCAGTGGTGATGGGAAATTGGTCCTGCTCAGCAGCATCAAAGCTCTGAGCCCCTTTCCCTCTTAGAGGTCATTGTGCACGTGGGGAAGGAAGGGCAGGGAGCTAGGCATGAGTAGCTGTGGGATTGCTCTAAAGTAACTTCTCATCTACCGGCTGGCATAATCTGCGTAATATCATTTCCTTCATGTGGGAGAGACAGAATGAGAGATAAAGGAGTTACATAAAAGTGGCAATTAATTTTTTTGCGGGATTGGAGAATTGAACCCAGGACCTTGTGAATGCTAGGTAAGCACTCTACCACTGAGCTCCATCCCTGGCCCAGAAATTAATTTTTAAAACTGCAAACCTTGGGGGCTGGGATTGTAGCTCAGCGGTAGAGCGCTTGCCTCGCATGCGTGAGGCCCTGGGTTCGATCCTTAGCACCACATACAAAGCAATAAAATAAAGACATTATGTCCATCTACAGCTAAAAAATATATATTTTAAAACTGCAAACTTTGGCATAGATTTCCCTCTTAAGAAAGCTGTACTGAGACTGAAGTTCACAGTCTAAAGGTGCTCCAAAAAAAGAAAGGCCATCCATTGGCCCTCTTTCCTGAAAGCTCCTTATTTCCCTCACTTGGGGCGGCTGTTCCCTATTCTCTTCCTTCTCTCTACCCCTCCTTCCCTCTTTCTTTCTTCTTCTCCTTCTCCTTGGCTCCTCCCTCCTTGTTCTCCAAGTTGAAGTGGGGGAAGTTTTCAGTAGAAACCCTCACCTCATCTCACACTCACCTACCCTTAGACTTGAGAACACAAGTTGTTTTATTTTTTTAATTTTTCTGTTATTTATTGCTCTGGTTTCTTGGCTTTTTGACTGCCTCAGGAGACAAGGTCAAAGTAAAAACCACTGAGGTGTATAGGAACATCAGCATTAACAGAAGGCTGGGGATGGAGGGGCTACCTGAGTAATGGGGTCAAAGTGTAGTCTGCTTTCTGCAGAGCATTGAAACTTTCCTCAGCTGGCACTGAAGAATATCGAAAAACATCTGGGACCAGGGAATGGTGGGATCATGATCTTCAGATTCTTCTGGAGAAAACCTTGGAACTCTTGGCAACTGTCGCTAAGGGGTGTTTCAGTGAATTCTGGAGAGTCTGCTCTGCATGAACCTGGTGCAGAGAGCTTGGAGATATTTAGCTGCCAGGATGACAGATTATGGTTACTTATGGAAGGTTCTAGCACCCAGGACAGGAAGCAGGCAGGTCCCTGAACCCCTGCCCACATCTTGGTAAATATCATTTCCTAATGGCATCCCCTCCAGGGCATCTTCCTGGCTAGCACTAGCAGGATATGCAGGTTCTAACAGGCTGAGCTGCCCAAGTCTCCTGGAAGAAACAGATGAACTTTTGGGGAGAGAATGATTCTCTTCTGGGAAGGACCTATTCTCTCAGGAAGCCACTGAATCCTTGGCCCAAAGTAACTTGTGGGGTCAGTTTAATCTTGTTAAGGTTCCTACCCCTAAAGCTAGAGGTGGGAAACCAGGAGGTGCCCTTTCTCAGTAAAGCAAACACACGCATGCGTGTGCACTTTCAGAGCTGAGCCGATGATGAATCAGGTGTACCCTGATCTCCATGTTCACTTTTAGAACAGCTTCTTAAGGTTGGATCTGAGCAGATGATGAATCAGATGTACCCTGATCTCCACTGATGAACACTACTGACTCGCCATTCTTACCTTTATTTTATGGTGATGCTTCTCCCCTGCCTTGGGTCCCCTAAGCCCCTCCTGACATGACCATTTATACCTGAGGCACTGAGTCCTGAGGGCTCAGCAGGCTTGCTCAGAGAGCAGAGGACAGGAATTGCTGCTGCTTTTCAACAAGTCCTCAGTCCTGTATCAGAGGCTTTATAGTCCCTGATGTCCTCTATATAATGTTTGTTCCTGAGTTTTCCGGAGTATTATGCTGGTACTTCATCTGAGGATGAGAGCTACAGTACTGAGGGAAATCTCAGCTTAGTGAGCTTTGGGGAGGAATAGTAGAACATGTTCGTATTAAATCTTGGAGTTGACTTGGGGGTAGATGCAGTGCAACCTCCTGGCCAGTGCAGGTTTGCTCAAAGGCAGCAACTAATTTCTGGTGGCATCCGGGGTTGCTCCCTGGAAAGAAGTGAGGATGAACTCCCCTCTTACTTGGGCATTTACATCCTGGCAAAGCAGCAATCATCTGGTTTCCTCCTTTGAAAACCATGATTGTATTTCAATGGTAGACCCTCAAACCAAAGAGTTAAGGAAAATCTCCAAAAAAAGAAGTCCAATGTCTTCTCTAGATTTGTTCCAAGGTAATTTTTCTCCCTTTTCAATATTTCAGCGGAAGGGCTAGTAGTAAACTTGGGGGTTGTATACAAGTTTGGTTTTCCCATGGAGGTGAAGAAATAAAACAGGACAAGAACAACAAAGCAAAGTCCTCTTTTAACTTTTAAAAATCACCATTGGCTCAAGCAGAAAATGCCCCTGTGATAAATGACCAGATTGCATGCCAGTTAAGTTTTACTAGGAACAGATTCCAGAGAGAGAAAGGGATGTGAGGTTCTTTCTCTTCCAGTTGTGCCTCCCATTCACAGAGGCATTTGGAGAAGCTTGGAGAGAGGGACCTAGAAGTTACACCTAGAAGTGGATGTGTTCCCTGAGACACATCGGGGTGCATCTCAGCTTGGGGCTCAGTCTTCTTCCAGAGCTGAAGAGGAAGGTGGGCAGGCAGGGTGACAGGAACACAGCTCTACAATGACTTTTTAAAAATACATTTTCCACGAAGGAAGTGTGTGGCATGAAGGGTGTGGAGTGGGAGGTGGTAGGTGATTTTCATTATACTCCTGACATAACCACTCCTCCATGTTCTTACCGCCTCTGGGGATTCTAACTCAGAGAAGGATGGCTGTTTTCTTAGAGAAAAATGTCTCCCATCTCTGATTAGTGTTCTGTTCTTTGGGCGCTGTTGTGTTCTCCAGGATATGTTGAGTGGGGTGTGGGCAAGATATAGAACACTGCTTCCAGAAAGTCAATGTTTGTGTGAGGGAAAAGGAGGGGGATATAAATACAGACATGTGTGGCAATCCCATGTAAAGGCTCATAGTTCATTGATAAACCAGGTGTCCGATGGAAGCAGGGAGCAAGGGTGGAGGAAGAGCTTTCATTGGATGGACCTTCTGGCTGCTTTAGGTTTTTGAGCCATGTGCAAGTATTACCTACTTGGACAATAAAGTTGTGGTTTTCTAAGATGTCTGGGAGGCATCTATTCAAGAGCCCACGAGCCCTGCATGAACTTCCCATCCTGAGCCCACGTGTTGAGTACAGTTGTTCTGAGAAGCTGTGGTTCTGACTTGGACTCAGAAGAAGTCTTAATTTCTGGGTGTCCACCTCCTTTTCAGTCTCACCCATTTCCAAACACATCTGTCATGTTTTCCCTAACTCCTCCAGTTCAATTGTACTTATTTGCTTCTTTTTGTTCTTTGCAGGATCCAAGTGGACCTATGTTGGTAAGTAGAGATTTTTAAATATATGTTTGTAAGGAGATGGCAGTATTTAATGAGAAACCCAGAAACTTCATGCTTTTGGGGGGTCAGAAAAGTTGTGTTGGTATTTTCAAGAGAAGGGACGAAAGCATTCCTAAGGAATGGTTCCATGGGAGAGTGATGCACTGCGTTTCCCAACACAGATAGCCTGCTCTGTGCAATTGAGCTGTGAGCCACAGGATTAAGGCTTCCAGATTCCTGCAGGGATTTCTGCCAAACCTTCAGGTACCTCCGGACTACAAGGGCACTGGGCAGGAGAGAAACTTACCTCCTTGTAGGACATTTTTCCTACAATAAACAAGGAATAAAGGACTCCTTTCTGAAAGTTTGGCTCAGGCCCTAGAACTTGAGCTGGCAGTGTATCTGGAATTAAGTTCTCATTGCCATCTTCATAAGCAAGTGATGGATGAAGTGGTAATGGTCAGTCCTTGCTGGAGGGGGAGTGTTGTCTTACGTGGAGAGAGATGAGCATCAGGTAGGCCCCAGGGTTTCTGTGGGTCTGGTTCAAGAACATGTTAACCACTCTGGCAGGCCTGCAAGATAGACAGCTCCAGGTTGGCTCAACTGGGTCATTGCAGTGAATCGGCAATGTTGTCATTGATGGAGTGGGAATGGGAAGCCTGACACCTGGTCCTCCGGCAAGTACAAGAAACTTAATAGTAGCCGGGCACAGTGGCGCACGCCTGTAATCCCAGAACTTAGGGAGGCTGAGACAGGAGATTTGCGAGTTCTAAGCCAGCCTCAGCAATGGCGAGGTGCTAAGCAACTCAGTGAGACCCTGTCTCTACATAAAACACAAAATAGGGCTGGGGATGTGGCTCAGTGGTTGAGTGCCCCTGAGTTCAATCCCTGGTACCAAAACAAAACTTAATAATAATGTTTTGTTGGGGACAGCATCATAGAAGACACATAAGATATATTGTTTTGGAGAGTGGAACTGACCACACTGGCCCACGTGGCATTTGAAACAGGCAGAGGTATGCTGCCAAAGTTAAGGCCATGAGACGCAGTGGCTGTGGGGTGGCAATAGGCAGGGAGGTTGATTACAGCAGTAGAAGCATAGTCCAGGGAAAGCCCCAGCCTTGATTTTCAAAGGTTAGTCTTGGAGTACTCACTAGTCCAGGAGTCATAGAAAAGTCACCGAACCGACCAACCAGCTACCTGGCTCTGGCACTACATAGCTCCATTATTGCTAATGTCCCTTATGTACTGATGTGCAAAGCACATTGCTAAATGGGTATGTAATTGGTGGGGGTGCTGTAGTCTGTATCTGGGAATTATAATCCACAGTTAAAAGCAGAATATAATAGGTAATACCAACATAATAAATAAATGGTTCTGTTCTCTGATTGCTCAGAGGGCTGGATAGTTAAGGAAGGCTTCCTGGAGGAAGTGGCCTTTTCTCTGGGCCTTAGAAGATAGGGGGGATTCAATGGAGGTGGAGGAAGGGCTGTTGGCCAAGGTGATAAGGGCATCACATGAGCAAAAGGAATATAGAGCAAGGTGGCACTTGAGGGAAGCACATGAAGAAAGAGGGTTTATTAGAGAATAATGGGCTCTAAGGTCAGAAAGATAGGTTGGGTCACATGGGGGGCAGGCTTCTCCCACCTTGTTCTATACATGGAGGGGCAGGGCAGGTTGTATATCTGGTTTAGGAAGAGTAATTCAGTGGTAGGAGGGAGGGGACAGATAAAAGGGAGGTGGGAAAGTGGCCTTTGTAGGAGGCCTATTCTGTGTCTCAACAACCAGTTTGTAGCAATGGCAGGAAGAGGGAGAGAAAGGGCTGGTGAGAGACCTCACAAAAGAAGGAAGGGAGGGAGCTGGGCTGTGGAACCCTCTGGCAAGCTATGTGTATATGCTGATGGTGGGCGTGTTTGTGACCTGTACAAAAGAGGATGGGTCCTGGATTCCAGGCCTTAAGCAGTGTGATCCCCTGTAAGTCATGTGAGCCCTTTGGACCTTACCTTCTGCTGTGAATCTGGTGTGGAGGGCAGTGGGCTGTGCTTGTCTAGATCAGTGTTCATAAAACTGTGGCTTAGGGCCACCTACATCAGAATCACCTGGAATGCTTTTTGAAAATGCATATTTCTGAGCCTCAGTCAGGACGGGACAGGGGCAAGGGTGATGAGGGACTGTAAAACCTGCAGTCCCCAAGTGATTCTTATCTTATGAATGCTTTGTTAGAGGACCACTGTCCAGGTGGTTCCCAAGATCTTTTCTAGCCCCACCTCTTCTACTGGAAATACAAATCAAGTCTTTACAGGGTTCCCTGCCTCTGTTATAGTCCCCCAGGCAGAATGAGATGGTTACAGGGAACAGAGAGTCAGTGTGTCAAGGAGTGGGAGGAAAAGATTTGCTGCCACCTGGGACATGATGTTCTTCCATAAAGGCTTCCCTGTGCAACCATATCAACTGGTCCAGAGCATTTCTGACCACTGGCCCTGGCCACACCTCTGTCCTTCTGCCTTGTACAATGAGAGCAGCTGTTTGCTGAGAAAGCAGAGGGCAGAGTCTGATGATGCACGGACATGCATGGGGTGAGCTGAAAAGCAATCTGGTTCTCATTAGTGAAATGGGCACACGTAGTGTGGTCAGCCCTCAGTGGGGACAAGCGGAGGAGGACAGATGGAGGATGGTTCAGGAGGCAGACAGGTTGGGGCTGGCAGCTGGCTTCTGTTCCGAGTCACAGGTAAATAGAGGGGCCAGCATAGGTGCTGGAGGGCAGTGGTTTCCAAGCAGCAAGGCCTGTGCCGAGTGGGCAAGTCCAGCCAAGTGCCACATGCTGGTTTTCCCAGGGTACAGAACTCAGCTTCTGTGCACTGCACGTAGACAATGCTGAGTCATCCTGCCTCCGGGCTTCCTGCTGCCTGGTGCTCATGGTGGGGCTTCTGGAAGTGTATGGAGAGGGAATTCTACCCCCATCCCCTTTGCATAGATTCATCAGTCTGACCATAGGGGTGGCACCCCAAAGAGAGGAAGACCTTCTGACAACCAAGATGGGACAGCCCTGCGTGGTACTCCTCCTGGGTGACTGATACAGCAGCTGGGTTTCTGCTGAGTTGAGAGTTGCCCCATCATGAGAGAAAGGAAAGGATGAGGAAATCTGCATTTCCCCAGTCAAACCAGTGCCAAGTCAATTCTGCTGAACCGTGGCGGCTTCTCCTGTTCCAAACCCAGGGTGACTGCAAGTCAGGTGGTCATATGAACTGAGGACAAACTCCAGCCTGCTGAAGTGAATCTGTGCTGCCAAACATCAAAGTAGTGGGTGCTTTTAGAGGGTAGGGGTGACCCAGAGGTGGCACAAGGCAGTGCTGTTCATGGTCAGGTCCTTGATCGGATGCTGTGTTCAGTTTGTGAAAATTCATCAAACTGTTGGTTTATGATACACCCATTTGTATGTATATTAAATTCAATATAAGAGTTAAAAAGGTCCAGCTGGCTGGGAGAATTATCCTTACCCTTATAGGTTTTGTGTTTTAGCTCTCCCCAAGGGAAAACAAAAACAAAAACAGAAACAAATTCCAGTATGTTTTAAACAACAGGGTAACCAAAACAAACAAACAAACAAACAAAAGCCTACATCAGAACTAAAACCAGCACATGAGCAGAGAATGAGCGCTGTGCTTCATTCCTGATAGTATCCGACAATGGTGTGTTGCTCCTTGGATGTGGGCTGGTTCAGAAAGAGACAAATACCACTATCTGATACAGATATAGGCCAAGTAAGAAAAGATAGACCTTAAAGGTGATGGGATGGGAGGGGGATGTGAACGCTGAAGTCTCTTCTGGAGGAAGGGTGAGTCCCACCTCTCCAAATCACCACGCCACAGGGCATCCATGAGGCCAGCCACTCCATCACATGAAGGAGACTCTGGGAAGATGGGGGCTTTGCTGGGGCAGGGGGCTAGCAGCTAGCTACAGTTGCTCACAGGGGCTCTTGCTCACCTACTTGGCTGTGGTGGGATGGGCCTGGGCTCTAGCAGGACTCAGTGTGACCCAGGCAACACCATGTACTCACAGTGCTGTCCCTGCTCCACTCCTTGGCTCCTCTCCCAGTCAATACAATCTCCATTGCAAAGTCTCCTTTGGCAACAAATATGGGCTTTGTTACAGGGCAGAGGCCTTCTAAGAAACTGAGGCAGTGCTGAGCCCCCCGCTTCAAACCTTGATTCTTATAATCATGTCAGAAAGATTTCAGACATGTCACTCAGTAACGAATATGAGTTAAAAGGGACTAGAAAGGGGAAAGGGGGACACCCTGAAGGGAAAGAATGGATCCTCTCAGGAGAGAGATGGCTTGCCCCTCCTGCCTTCCAATTTTATTGAAAGTCCCAGGAACATTTCCAGAGTGTTCTGCCCAGGCCTACCTCTTGACTTTTGATTGACAGCAGGATGAAATCAGATTTTCAAGTCCCCACTGGTCATGATAACTCTTGGTCCCTTTGGCCCATACTGACCAGTTCCATTTGGAACCTGTTCTTACAGATTTTATGGTTAAAGAGAATTATCTTTATCTCCCTGCATTCTGGAATCTGGTCTGCGTAAGGGTCACAAAAAGCACCCTCCTTCAGGGCACCGTGTGTTCTTTTTATTGGCATTTTGGGCCTGCATTTTTCCTACAGATAACAGGTAGTTTGCTGAGGAATGTGACATATCCTGTCAACTTAAGCTAGATATCTATAGATAGATAGAGCTTCAGGTAAATTGTTTTTTAAAAGAGTAAGCATGTGGGGTGGGGGAGTCAGTACAGTGTATCCAGATTATAGAGTTATTCCCTTAATATGTTCTCACTGCTCCCACCTGTCTGTTCCTAATCAGGCTTTATGGGGGCAAGCTTCCTGCTCACGTCCCCCAGGTCCTACAGGGCCCCACCTCCACTCACCTTTATCCAGTGGAATAAGTTGCTGCCAGTGAACTTGCCCTGTGTCTCTGGACACCCTTTCCAACCCCTTCCCAAACACTAAGAACTGGATGGAACGTGGGGAAGGAGGCTGAGAGGTAGACTCTGCTCCCTGTTCTTCAGCGGGGATCAAGGCACGGTGTGACCTCACATTCAAATTGCAGCATCAGGAGAAGGCCTTAGATCCCAAGGGAAAACTGAAAATGGCAGTTAGGGAGCATGTGAGATTAAAGACTGGTTTAATTAAGGAGGGCTCTTGTCTTTCTCAAAGGTGAAGAATCAGCCAACTTGAAACACACCCGTGCTTTCTCCCCTACTCCCAGCTGCCATCCTGGGGATGAATGAGAGACCCACAGCACTCTTTGGAGAGCTAGAAAGGGTCAGGCATGTGTTTCATACCAGGGAACTGAATCCTTATTTCTGTGTCTAAGGGATTTCTCTTGAGGGTTGCAATCTGAACCCCTATCATTTATTAAATCTGGGCTATAGTTCCAGTTACTTCTAATTGAAATTGTGATAGATAGCCAGGGTCTCTTTGGAGGTGACCTGACCATTTGTAACTATTTCTCGTCTTTCCTGGGTTGCAGAATTGGGGTTTATGTGTATTCTGGAGGATCTTGGCCTGTAGCTGCTGAAATGCCTGCCTGTTAGTGTTCACAGTTGCCCTTGCCAGCTAAGGAAAAGAGATGGCAACTAGCACTTGTTCCTTAAGACACATGTGGTGGCATGGGGGCAGCAGGAAACCAAGAGGAAGAGGTGGGAGGTATAGAGACCCCAAAAGCAGGCAGACTACTGTGGGACTATCTGTTAGGCCACTTTCTGGCTGGCTGGTCTAAGGAAAGTAATTTGACCTCACTAAGCTCAGTTCCTCAGCTACACTTTGGGTCGTACAACAGATGATTCTTTTTTTTTTTTTTTTTAATATTTTTTAGTTGTTGATGGACCTTTATTTTATTCATTTATTTATATGTGGTGCTGAGAATCGAACCCTGGGCCTCACACATCCAAGGCAAGTGCTCTGCCACTGAGCCACAATCCCAGCCCCAACAGATGATTCTTAAAGTGTGGTCCCTGGACCAGCAACTTCAGTTTCACTTGGAGCTGCATGTGTGGCTGTTAAAATGCAAATTCTCAGCCCCATCCTCGTTCTACCCACTAATCAGAAACTTTGTGGGTGGCCCAGACATCATTTTGGCAAGCCCTCTAGGTGATTCTGGTGTGCACTCAAGTCTGAGAACCACTTTAGGTCTGTGGCGAGGATCAAATCAGATCATCCACAGAAAGAGGCCAACACAACGCTAATCGCCACTTTCCTTGCCTTCTTTGCACAGAGCTATGGTGTAGATAAAATTGGCTAGTACATGAGGAAAGGCCTTATAAACCCTAGAGGCCCAAACACAGGTGAGTTCTATTATTGTTCAGACAGGTTTGCCTTAATCACACTTGTCTGAACTGTTGAGTTTTTACAGCCAGGAGGAACTCCTTTTATATGCTGAACAAACAGGACATTTCCTTTTTGAGAATGAAAGGGATTGAACAAAACACCAGGGCTCCAAGCTCTTGTCCTAAGAGCCTCTCAGGCCAGAACATTCTTTCTAGCTTTGCCTTCGTACCATGGTGAAGTTGGACCTAATCTCCCTGGTGCCTTCCTGGCATCTAGGGTCCTCGTACGTAAGTCTATGATCACGGCCACCTCAGCCATGTGACTGGCCTCCTAAGAGGGCCAGTTTCCTAAGTTTCCACAGGGGCTAACTCTTGGGTTAAGGCTTGAGCCTGGGAAGAAAACTTGGGCTGGCTATCAGGGCACTGAGCAGCATACACCTAGCCCCACACAGGGCTCTCAGCAGCCCAGCACATGGAGAGAGAAGCCTGAAGTCTCCTATGAACTCACCTAAATAAAGCTTTAGAGCCAAAGGCCTCAATTCAGAGCAAGTGTGTGATGAAGGTGGCTTCAGGCAGGGACTAGGAGGTCTGGTTTCTAAGAGAAAGAGAATGAATGAGACCATTTTGGCAGAACTCTACAGTCTCTGAGGGAGCCAAGACCCTCTTTCCTGGTGGGTTACTGTGTTCTTTTACAAGGAAGTCCCAGAGTGCAGGTGCAGACAGCATCATGGACCCAGGAACAAAAGCTAAGCTCTTCCAGGCCCATGCCATGGACCAAGAGAGAGGCAACACCTGCCATGATCAAAGAGCCTATTTTATTGATTCTAAGAAGCCCACTTTTTGGCATCTCTGAAATGGGATAGATCTTATCATCAATGGCATCTAGAAGCAATAAAACACGGTAGTTGTTCCACAAACAGAGAAGCACAGTGCACATGCTACAAACACACAGAGACTGAAATGATTCATTTCAACCATTGAATAATGAAAACAATGGAAGCAAAGATATAAAAAGATGGCTGATATGTACCCTGTCCAGCAGCATACAGGAATGGTGGGGATTATGTTAGATTTTGAACTATAGCTTTTCCCACCTTTCAATTCACAGCTCACGTATGCTTTTTGGTAGTAATGGGTCAGTATTACAAGTAGCAAAGTAATTTAGGTGCTATTTTTGTGGGGTTTATTTATTTATTTATTTATTTATTTATTAGTTTTACATGGACACAGTGTCTTTATTTTGTTTACTTATTTTTATGTGCTGCTGAGGAGCGAACCCAGTGCCTCACGCGTGCAAGGCAAGCGTTCTACCACTGAGCTACAACCTCAGCCCTTAAGTGCTGTTCTTTTAGCTTACAAAACTATTCCTTTAAGGAGCAAGCTTTCCAATTATCTGTCAAGCATTTGACTTATTCCAACCAGGAAGGAACAAATACTAGCTGCCACCTCCTTGTGTCTATAAAGGTTGACTCAGAACTGGTATTACTCTAAATAAAATGGTTCGTTTAGTTCGCCTTAACTTTTAAAACGATTTTGCAATCCTTAACATGTGACTAGATCAGCGGCATGAACTCTGGGTGAAATGGGGGGGGGGGCTGTCCAGCCCTGCTAAGGACACCTGGAGCTTCAGGCAAAGAGGTGCATGCTGGCCCTCCTTTCAGGACACACGGGGCAGGAAGGCCTCCTCAGTTGGGATGAGAGGTTTACCTATTGCACAACATGATGATTTTGGCAAAGGAGGCCTGGGGCTTTTGTGGGGTAGTCCCTCCTTGGTCTTCCATCTTCTAGGAACTGTATGAGAAGTAGAGAAAGGAGAAAAGGTGACTTCAGGTTGTGGAACAAAGATGTTCTGTAGCAAGTCCGAGGCAGTCATGCAAATGACTAGTTCCCTTTTTGGCTTTGGCCACCAGAAGCAAATTGGTAGCTTCAATTTTAGTAAATGACTATTTTTGTATTTTTAAAACAGATTAATATATATGAAATAAATTTAAAATTTCTCATTTGTTATTAATTAAAAACATGTAAAATCAAAGTTTTTAGTTCACCTGAGATAATTGGTTCACATTCATTCCACAAATATTTATTGAGTGACTACTGAGTGCCAAGTGTTGGATTAAAGAAATAGGATGGTGTTAAGGAAATGATGAACAAGGCTGGTCCCTTCCATTATGGGACTGAGAGTCTGAGGAGACAGCAAGTGAGCAGGGCTTTACAATACAGAGGAGAAAGACTCACTAGTGTTTTAGAGAAGGACTAGAGGAGGTTCCTGGAGGATGTGATTTCAAGCTGAGTTCTGAAGGACATGTAAGAACTACCCAGGCAAAGCTCAGGGGATAGAAAGGCATTTGGGACAAAGGGACAAGCTAGGCAATGATCAGCCAGGAGGCTGGTATGTGCTGGGATTTCAAGCACCTCAGTAAGGAAGGAAGGAGCTAGTGAGATGGGTGAGAGCTGGAGCAGCAGGAGCTCCTGAGCCAGCCAGGGAGGCCATAGGGAACTGCTGGAACATTCTAAGTAGAAAACTAACATGGATTGCAAAGCATTTTAGAAGGATCACCCTGGCTGCAGGGTGGAGAAGGGGTTGAGTGTGAACCACTGGAGGAAGGAAATCCAGAGGGACACAGAGGAAAGGGGATGGTGGTTCTGAACTAATGGGAGGGGCAATAGGTGTCCTGACCTGTTGGTATAATTTAGCCAGAAATGTAGGCACCTAACACTGTAATTGGCTGTTGCAGCTTGCCTGTGGGTGAGTGTCCATTTTCATCTGGGCTTCACAAAGAATCCAGATAGGCCTAGGAAGGGCCCTGACTCGGGCTGGGGATGCCAATGTAGTCAGCCAAGCCCCATCCCATTTAGAAATGAGGCCAGGAAAACTCAAGAGTCACCAAGTGGCCCAAACAGAACACAAAAGGCAGAGCCAGAGCTCCATCTCCTGATCCCACCTGATGTACTTCCCAGGCATGTGGCAATGCTTATTCAATGCCAGGCATCGAGTTTCCTACACAACACATCATGCCACTGAGGAAATACAGTATTTTAAAAAAATAAACAATGTAGATTGGTCAAAGACAAATTAACTCGCTTTTCTTCCCCTCATCAGGATAAAGGGCTTGGTGGTTAAAGCAAACACAATAGACTTAATACCTATTGACATAAACAAACATCTGATACAGCTCACTGTGACATACTCATGAGAAATGTGGATCAAAGACCAGTGTAGCTGCTAGTGAAAAAATAAAACAAACAAAACAAAAACCAAAAAAACCAGTGGAATCCAGTCATTGTTACTGTCTGCAGCACATAACTGGGAGAGATGGAAGGATTCCTCTAAGAACAATCTTGAATCATGCCCTTTACGGAGCATTAGGACAGCGATGAACAAACTGCAGGATGAGGGGTTGGAATGGTGAGGACATGTATGAGTGAGGAGATATGCTGGGAACGTGGATCCAAGTGAGAGAGGCTGGCCAGAAGTATTGATGTAGTGAGCAAATTCTATGCTGTGTGAGAGCAGCACAGAGTGAGGCCAGAGCAGAGGCCACAGAGGCTGAAGGAAGAGAAGGGCTTGCCTGCCCACCTCCCTATTCACTTGGGATCTACATTCTTAGCTATGTCTCCACCTCACATACCATCTCCTTAACTCCGAGTGAACCTCAGCTGGTTTCTGGGTTACATGTATTGCATTTAGGTCTAACTGCTTGGAGTCGTACTTAGGAAAAGACTCCTCTGAACATCCTGTTGGCAGGTCCCTGAGAGTCTCCTACCCTTAAACCTTTTGGTGCAACTTGCCAGTCAGCAAGGCTAAGGCAGGGAAGACCCCCATCTCTCATTGTGTAAAAATGATCAGTCATAAAACTTGTTGTATTTTAGAAAGAGGAATTGAGAACTGTAGGAACTGAATGCCATCCTTTCACAGAACTGCCCCATGATGCACAGTACTTCTTGGGTCAACAACCAAGTGCTTGCTTAATGAACTTGTTAGATTATCGCTGGAGAATTTTTTCCCCTCAATGGCATGTTTTGAGCTGGAGCTTGCTACATACACAGCAGTGTTTTGGGGACTCTGAGGGGCCCAAGGAGCCATTTGCCCCCTCCAGAAGAGTTATCCAGAAGGAGGGTGTAACTGTACAGTGTGTGAGGTGACCCCTCCCCACAGGGGCTGCACCATCCCAAGGGAGGTACTTGAGAAACATTTGTTGATGAAAGAAGAAAGAATGGTTTATTTCTCTATTAATTTTTGGTTCTGAACTCAGAGAAGGAACCAAGGACAAGGTGACATTTGATCTGGGTTGATAGGATTTCAGAGGAGAAACCAGTCTGAAAAAAAAAATGCCATATCACCATGCATATCTTATTAGAAGTAAGAGGAGACACACAGGAAACCCTAGATTTATTTCTAGTGAAGTAAATGGGAAACCAGCCTCTAAAAAAAGAAAAGGAAAAAAGTGTGAATCGAGACAGTTCCGCTTAGAAAGGACTGGAAACTGGCATTATGTGAGAACATTTTACCTACACATTATTCTTATGCTTTGACATTAATTCTGCACAGCTGCCCTAGGAGATGGAAGTTGTTGCCTCCATTTTGTAAGTGAAGTTCTGAGAACCAAAGAAGTGTGCCCAAGGTCACATAGCTAGCAGGTGGTAGAGCTGTGAGTGGCAGCTTGGCTGTATGGTTCCAAGGACCTTAACCTTCCCATTTCCCTTCACATCTTTCTGGAAAAGACACTTAGAAGTAGCCTGGATGAAGGTCTTCAGGTATGAAAAGAACCACCAAGAAGCTAGTTTTTTCAAAGCTAGGAGAATAGCCTTAAGAAACAGCAATAGTTCTATAGGTTACTTATCAAAATGGACCCCCCCCCCTTCAGTCAGGGCCTTGTACACGCCAGGCAAGCACTTTACCACTTATCACTGAGCTATACCTCCAGCCCTTTTAAATTTTTATTTTGAAACAGGGTCTTACTAAGCTGCCCAGGTTGGCCTTGAACTTGTGATCCTCCTGCCTTAGCCTCTGGAGTAGCTAGGATTGCAGGCATGTGCCACTGCACCTGGAAGCTGTTAATTGAGGGTTTGGTCAACATCAGATTAATGAACAGGCCAGTTCATATTCACTGTAGTTCAGACTCCAACCTGAGAACTGTGGAAAGTTCATTTCTTTGATCAGATCCCCTCTTTTCTTTATTTCCAGACTCCCCAGGGACTGTTTAAGGGAATGTTTATAAAATCACAAATCCCTCCATTGCCACTTCTCCTTCCAGCTCTGGACTCTCACCAGGTCTTATCTGTCGGTGCTTCTCACCACCTCATAACTACTACCTCTGCCCGGGGCGTGGATACTCCGAAGTGTGTGGAGAGGTTGCTACGGTGGAGACCGAAAACTCTCATGGCAGTATGACTTTGCGCATGCCATTCAATCCCTCTTTGCCTCAGTTACCTCATCTATGAAGTGAGTGCATAGTACCTATGTTACAGGGTTATTATGCAGAGAAATAATTAATAGCTGTGGTCCATGGGCCAAGTCCAGCCTTCCACTGTTCTTATAAATAAAATTTCATTCTTGCACAGCTATACTCATTTGTTTACATATTCCATATGGCTGCTTTTGTGCCACAATAGCAGAGTTGAACAAGGACAGAGATGAGATAGCCTGCAAAGCCCCAAATACTTACATTCTGGCCTTTTACAGAAAAAGTTAGCCAACCTCTGATAAAGAAATATGCTCAGCATATAGCAAGTGCTCACTAGATGGCAGGTTTAAAGAAAAAAAAGATCCCAAATTCACTAGGCCTTGGAATTTAACAAAATTTGATTGATATGTAAGATGATACAAGGCAACGACAAACTCAAAATGCAAACCAGATATATCTGTAATCAGTACTTCCCCAGAGTGATGATTGTACCCTGCCTCTTCAGATGCTTGAGATGGTACCCTCCTGTTGAAGGAATCAGCCTCACTCTTGTGGACTGGATTTGTTCTCTCTTCCCTGTAGCCAGGACCCCACTCCTCTTTTCTGCCTAAGATGATTGCCAGTAAGAATATCCACTTCCTTCAAGAACACCTCCTTTAAAAGTGGTGTCTGGTCCTATCTTCCACATGGGCCAGGTGGGGCAACCACAATAAAATAAAATAAGCCTAGAACTTCTGAGCCACTACACCATGGACATTTGGGGATATTTCTTTGTTGTGAGGGCTGCCCTGTGCATCGTAAGATATTTTGCAGTATCCCTGGCATCTGCCCACTATATGCTAATGGCATCCCCCAGTTGCAGTAGCCAAAACTGTCTCCAGATATTGCCAAATGTCCCCTAAAGGACAAAATTTCCCCAGTTGAAAACCACCTGGCTTAGTTAAAATAACATCATAGGTGAGGCAACAACAATCTGGTCTAGCACAGTCAAAATTAATATTTTAAAAAAGTGTTCTTTGTAAGGGCACAGACCTGTTAAAGATATATCCAATCTTATCACTGGATCACTAAACAGAATGCCAGGCATCTCAGCCTGTAGTGCCAGGATTTGGACACTACAGCTGGGGCTACATGTCCCCAGAAATTCTGGGTAACTGCTTGCCTTGTATCTGTTTAAATAAAAAGGGGTTTGGAAGCACTCCCTTCCACAGCACAGAGAGGGGCCCCCCACCATGATGTAGAATGTGCTTATGAACACCCCACGCTAGCCCTTGCCCATGCCAGCTTCCCAACTTTATCATTTTCCCATCTAACTCCACCTCAAATGACAAGAGGAAACTGTTGGTGGCTTTAAGATGATAGCTGCTTCACTGATTCACTTTTTTTTTTTCTTGTTCTCAATGGTTCTCTTTGTAGGGTGGTCATGGGGGTTCAGAGTCAAAGCCTTGCCTTCAGCAGGCTGATAGCTGAGGGGGAAGCAGACACATAAACAGGTATTTTGAAGGGGCAGATTAAGTGCTATGATAATGTTCACTGGTGCTTTGGAACACAGAGGGGATGGATAACTTCAATTTGGGGGTAAAGGTGACTGTCGGCAAAGGCCTGCCTGAGGAGCTAATTTTTTTTTAAGACAAAGGAGTTAGTAGGGCAAGGAGATAATATATTTAGGCATTGGATTGGCATGTTATAGGGATGAGGATGACATCCCATTGCCAGCAATAGAGGCCTTAAGAAGCAGGTGAGAAAGAGCACAGAGCACAGGGAGAGAGGCCCAAGAGGGCAGCAGCCTACTGTTTGCAGGCTGGTGTTGGGGACAGTTTTCCATGGGTCTCTTCTGGTTCTTCAGTACATCTATGAGCAGAGGCATTGAAATCTTTTGTTCCAGACTCTTTTCAAGGATTTTTTTTTTTTTTGTAGCAAACAGTCTTGAAAGATAGAGACAATAACTCTCTCTAAGACAGAGAGTAGATTTTTTTGTTGTCAATATAATAATGATGGTGTCTCCCTGAAGGATAAATGTTGGAGGGGTTTGCTAGACTCCCCCTTTAAAAGACTGAGGTTTCCTAAACTTCCAGTTCCTCCGTCATCATGCTGAGTGGTTGGCATATGCAAGTGTCACTTGGCCCTCATTATATCATTGTTGGGAACTGGGCCTTGGAAAACAGAGACAAATCTTACTCTTGTGAATATTCAACTCTCCTTTGTCTCTGACCCAGGAGTCTCATGTCTTCTTCTAATGTCCATGAAACTGTGGCAGACTCACTCATTATGTTGCAAGTAGGATAAAATCTTTGACCATCCAGTTTTTGACAGATGCTAGTGGAGAAAACAAAGTCTGCAGAAGTGGGTGTGGTCATGAGGGTCTTATGAACTGCACAATAGATCTTGGAACTTATCCTGAAGGCTTGAGGAGCTTCTCAATAACTTTCAGCAAAGAAATGCCAGGATCTGGTGTGTATGGGTGTGGATAATGGAGGACTGGAGGGGAGCCTGAAGACATGGGCTAAGGAGGGGTACAGACAGAGAGCTATGGGATTGAACAGGGGCTGTGCCTGTGGGGAGACAGAGTGGCCACATTTAAAATAAACTTCACGATATCCTTAACAGCATGTTTCTCTGATACAGAACTCAACTCAGTTAACCTATTGCATTAATCTGTGGTGTCTCTTTTGACCTTTCATGCTTTGACATTGTAAAGGATGTAGACCTTGTAGCAGATAGTGCATAAATCTTGTAAAAGGTCCCTCAGTTTGGGGTTTATCAGGAGAAGCAGGTCATATGCATTGACATGAATACCACAGAAGTAATATATTTTTCATGGTGTGCCACATCAGGAGGCACACCATGAAAGAGATGTCAGTTGTCCCGTTATTGGCGATAACCTTGTTTACACCGTTAAAACGTCTGCTGGGTTCTACCATCGAATGTTACCATTTTCCACTTTAAAATAATAGATCATCTGTGGAAAGATCTTTTGAGACTGGGTATAGAAATTTGAATATTGATTATCTACTAGATAACAGTATTATATTATTAAATTTCCTGACTGATAATTATATTGTAGTTATGTAAGAAAATATCCTTGTTCTCATTCTCAGGAGATGCATGTTAAAGTATTTAAAAATGACAGAGCATCTTATTTGTAGCTCCCACTCTCTCAAATCGTTTAGAAATAATAACAAGAAGAGAAAGAGAGAGAGAGAACGGGGCACATGCGAATATGGCAAAGTGTTATGTTAATTGACAATCATAGACGAAGAGTACATGGAAATTCATTGTGCTATTCTGCTAAATTTTCTGTACATTTGAATTTTTTCAAAATAAAAAAAATTTTTAAAAATACACCTAGAAGGGTAAATTTGTTAGGTCTCAGGACCTGGAAGTGGAGGATGAAAGAGGAGAGAATAGTGGACAGCAATTCCCAGGTCTTTATGGTGGTACCTGGTCCCACCAGCTGAGATGGAACACTTGGAAGGAAGTGGAGGAAGTTTTCGAGGGAGGGTGGGGGAGGGAAAGATGTTGAGTCTGGTTATCTTTTCAAAGATTATTTGTTTGCCTATCTGATTCCTCTTCCAGCCATATCTGATTTCAGGAACTTATGAATTATCCAGTGGAGTGTTCAAAAAGCAAAAGATCCTGAACTTGGGAGGAATCATGAGCAGGGCTGGAGATGGTCTTGGAGATGGTATAGGAGAAGATAGCATCACCCCCAGGGAGTGTATATGTGAGGAGATGAAAGAGCCAAGGACAAAACTCTGGGACAAAATCACTGCCCGCAACATTAAAGGACAGGTAGCCACAGAAAGATGAGAAGGGGCAGGAGAAATGGGAGACCAACTCAGACAAAGCAGTGTCCACAAAGGAGAGGAGAGGTTTCCTTCAGAAATTATAATGTATCCATTGAAAAAAATAAATAGATCAGAAGAGTAAAGGAAGGGGATCGGGGGAGAGAAAGAGGAAGTCCTGAGAAAATGAAATGGAGCAAATTATGTTATATGCATTTATGAATATGCCACAATGAATCCTACTACTATGTATAAGTAGAATGCAGGAATAAAAAAAAAATTAAAAAAAGAAGAGGAAACGATAGGCCTGGGGGTAGATAAAGCACCACTGAGGTCAAAGCGGCAAGGAAAACGGGGGCAGAAGAGTCAATTTGGATCCCGAGAGATGTAGGCATGGAGCAGAGTGAGATCTGAACGGAAGTGATGCAGAAGTGAGCGCACAGACAGTTCTTGTGAGATGCTTACTGCAAACAGGACAGAAACCAGAGCAGGAGTGAAAGAGGAGATACTTGCTTAAGTAGCCAGATATTGGAAGTCCACCACTCAGTTTACACTCAATTTACATATCCAGACTGTCCCCTGGGTCTAAATGCCAGTCAAGCCATAGCTTCTCCCCCACAGCCTCGCACATTTAACAAAACGAGTGCTGAGAAGGTGGATGGGGAGAGGCAGCGAGGGAGGGAGAGAAGAGCAGTTAGTGAGGTGTCTGTACCCAGACAGCTGCACCCATGATGAGAAACACCTGTGACATTTTCAAATCTCTCTGTGCCAAGGAAGCAGCCTGTTACAAACTCAGCCTCTGCCCACAGTATTTACTCTCCCACCGGTTTCCTTTCAGTGCAGGGGAACATTGCAACACCGCCTTGTATGGAATATGCCTTTATTATCATGATTATTTAAAATGTTCCCTTTCCACTCAGGAGTTTGTAACAAATAATACCCATATTGACCCTAGCCTCTTGTTTCCTAGAAACCATGTATATTCTTTCCTGCCAACTGCCCCTTGGCTCCATTCACGGCTTATTTATTTATTTATTTATTTATTGGTACTGGGGATCGAACCCAGAAGCACTTAACCACTAAGCCACATCCCCAGCCCTTTTTATGTTGTATTTTGAGATCAAGTCTCACTAAGTTGCTTAGGGCCTTGCTAAGTTGCTGAGGCTGGCTTTGAACTCACAGTCCTCCTGCCTCAGCCTCCCAAACTGCCGGGATTATAGGTGTGCGCCACCATGTCTGGCCACAGCTTATTTTCTAAAATCCAAATGGGAGAAACACCAATGTTTATTTCAGACAACTATTTTACAGAAAATTAATGGCAATTTAACCACAGATAGAGTTACACTAAAATATACCCCTAAGGATGGATAAACAAATTGTGGTATAGACTTAGAATGGCATATTATTCAGCCATAGAAAGGAATAAAGTATGGATAAATGTTACCATAAAGATGAACCTTGAAAACTTGATGTTAAATGAAAGAAGTCAGTCACAAAAGACCATATACTATATGCTTCTATTTACATGAAATATCCAGAGTAGGCAATTTCATAGAGACAGAAAGTATATTGGTGGTTGCCTGGGGCTGGGAAGAGGGAAAATGGGGAGTGACTACTTACTAGGTTTAGATTTCTTTTGAGGTGATGAAAATGTTCTAGAACTAAACAATGGTAATGGTTGCATAACAATGTGAATGTACTCATTGTTACTAATGGCAGATTTTACGTTTTTTTTTCTATTTTACCACAATAAAAAAATTAGTTGCAAAACAGCAGCCCTGCCCCGACACAGAAGAGAAAAAGGCTCAGGCTCCAACTTCATGGCCTTGGATCAGAGGAGGGCTTTGAACACATCTGAGCATGCACAGGTGACTCAGGCCTGCCTAATTTTCATTATCAGTGCCAGGCGATTACCACTTAGGTGACCTATTTAACCCATAAGTAGTTTATTGTTGTTGTTTTTTAGTTCAAGAACCATTTGTTGAACCCCAGAGTGCTGGGCTCTGTTGCAGGAGGCACTTACACACGAATGAATGAAGCAAGCTGCCCATCTAATGCAGTGCTCCTCAGCCCTCAGTGAATGTCAGAATCACCTGGTGGCCATGTTCAGTGACAGATGCTGGGAGCCACTCCCAGAGAGTCTGGTTCAGTAGGTCTAGAAACTTATTTCTAGTAAGTTCCAGGGTGGTGGTGGTGGTTGGTGGTGGTGGTGATGATGATGATGATGATGGTAATGCTTGTCTGGGGACCACACTTTGAGAACCACTGAACGATTGGAGTAGAAAGACAAAGTATAAGGGTAGGTTCTGCAAGGAAGGGGTGCAAAGGGCTCTATAAAGCACAGAGGAAGGGAAGCACTTTATCTTGCCTTAGGAGGTGAGAGGGTGTTTGAGGGAGATGTGAAGCACTCCATGTGTCTGCAAAATGCAAGTAACTCAGCTCTTTGGAATAGAAAGGAAAGGTGGGAGCAGGCATGGCAGAGTCCAAGAAGATGGGCAGGGCTTCTCTCTGATGAAAAGAGAGGCAACAAGTCATGAGGACATAGGAGGGCGGCCAAGATTCAGGGGCAAAAACAAACAGATTGTCACCTATTTACCTTTGGCAGCCTGGAAACCCCACCCTCCTTTCTTTAAAAACCTTTCCAGAAAGGACCTGACTGAGCCTGACGGTGAATGATTGTGAAGCCCTCTCCCCAGGGTGGAGGTGAAGGACTTCCCCAGGGCTGGCAGAGAGTTGATTGGGAGCCCCAACCTCACAGCTCATCCCTTCCCACCCTAGCCTGTGCCATCAGCCCCCCCACCAAGGCTGAACCAAAAATGATGCCAGAGTGGCTTGGGGGCATTTTACAAAGCCCAAATTGATTTCTCCTCCCAAACAAAAATTGAAATAATAAAGAGAAAACTTTGATATAAAGTGTATTAAAGGATCTTCAGAAAAAGAGTCTATTTTTATTGATCTATATCATAAAATACCAGGAAAAAGAACTAGCTAGCTATGACTAGTCCAGCTTCAAGCTTTATAAATAATGAGCCCTCTAGCCCTGGCTCCCTGTTTGGGCCCAGGCCTGATTCACTTGTAACATTAGCAAAGGAAAAGCTCCAATGCCAGCATGATTCCTTGACCTCTGTTTGTAAATAATACGATCATAAGACCTCATCCATCAATTATTAACCCCCACACCTGGCAGCCTCCTTCCCTTCCGGGCAGGATCTTGGCCTTTGTGGCTGTGCCTCTCTCTCACTTATTGGGTGGGAAAACAGGCAGAGTCCAGCAGAGTGTGGACTAGGAGATCAAAACCCAGCCAAGATAGACCCTATGGGAGCTGCATACCCCTGACTGGGTTTTTATGAGAAGGTACATGTCTTTTAATCAATTTCAGAAGTGAACTGTAGAAGCTGCAATGTATTTAAAATGCATTTTAAAAGATAACTTCTATATTCAAACAACATCCTGAGGATATATGGTTTTGAGATGGATTTAGAGAGTTATGTCTTGCCCTCTGAATAGGGTCCTGTGGCTTAGTTGTGATTTCTGTGGCTCCAGCCATAGGACCAGACTGATGGATGGGTCCTGGGGGGAGGCAGGTACCAGCCCCCCCAAAAGAAGACCTTCTCAACAGATGGAGGAATATACCTGAGCAGGTGCCAAATAATTCCTGCTCAGCCTAGTCATAGAGCAGAGACCTGCCTTGGCAAGGAGAAGCCAGATGGATCCCATGTTTTTTCTGAGTCACCCTAAAATATACCAGCTGTCTGCTGCAGCAGGGCTCTAAATTCCCTGGGCCCTCCATGTGGAATACCATTCTTCAAGTTTTGCTCTTGGTTTCATTGCATACTTTAAGTCTCAGCCTCCTCTAGGAAGCCTTCCTGTATGACTCACCCAACAGTGGTTTCTCCATATTCTCCAAACAGTCCAGGTTTAATTTCTTCACAGCACTGGTTGTAGACTATGATTATTTTCTCTGACTTATTTTCTTATGTTTTATTCCTTAGCAGTCTATTCCTTTGGAATGTAAACTCCACAAGGACAGAGACTATTTCTGTTTTGTTCTCCATTGTCTTCAGCACTGAGTAGACTACTTGACACATAGTAGGCCCATTTGTTGAAGAAACGGATGAATTAATTCCCGAATTAAATAGCAGTCTAAAGTGGCAAGTAAAGATTTTTCTTTTTATTCAACCCGTGGATACTCATTTTTATTGCAAACATAATCTGTTTTATTAAATGTGATTCAAAGTTGGTACACAATCTTATACTTTCATGTAAACACACACACCAGGACTTTTATTATGGTCAGATCTCTGTGCAAAACAAAATAACCTAAAGCTTTCAGGGGACTAACTAAAATAAATTTTGGCTATTGGTTGGAAAAAAGGTGTGCTGACATCTGGAATGTGTCACTCTTGCCACTATGATTTTATCCTTTGGGCAAGTTTTAATCTGATTGCATTTTGGTAACCAGCTGGAGACATGCCCTGCAGCCAGCTCCCAGATGGCTGTCTGCTTTTAGCATTCATACAGGCACCTTGAGCATCCACCTTGGAGAGGGGTACCACCAAGAAATGTCAGGGGGCAGTATGCAGCTCTGAGGAACCAATTTCAGAAGGACCCAAGGCCAAACTCAAAATTGGATGACATTGAATACTGCACACTGTCGTTGGTCCAGACTCTATCAGATCCTGTCCAGGTCACAAACAATATTTATTTTCATTAAAATTTTAATTATTCCTGAGCACATGGATGTATAGTGAGAAACAGTAATAAAACTGTGCCGGTAATTATGCACTTCTTGTCTTCTGAGGAACTCTGCATGTATTTATTATTATAATATATGTTATAATATATATGTACCAGGGATATAAATATAAGAAATTACTTAGCCCATAATTTTTTCATTGACCCCATACCATGTCTGAAAACAGGTTATAAAATAGATAAAATTATCCTTCATTTAATAGCATAAATTATTTGCCTAGGGCAAGAGTGAGGCTGTATATATGTACAGACTAAATATATTGCCTTAGAGAGAGATGAGACAGGAAACTTCATATAGAAAGAAACTTAAAAGACACATCAACCAGTCACCAAACATGAACCTTACTTTGATATTGATTCAAGCAAACTGTAAAAATATACTTATGAGACAATCAGGGAAATTTGAACACTAGCTATTGGATGACATTGAGGAATTAATATTTTTTTAGATATGAAAATGATCTTATGGCTTTTAAAGAGCCTTCATCTTTCGTGATATGTAAGCATCTGTAGATTTTCTTCTAAATAACCTGGGGGAGGGGAAATAGATAGGACACACTTGAAACTAGACTAGTCATGAAATGGGCACATGGGACCATTACACTGTATCTTTGACTTTTGTACATGCTTTGAAATTTTCTGTGATTAAATTTTTAAAAACATTTTTAGTTTTTGATGGACCTTTATTTTACTTATATATATGCGGTGCTGAGAATGGAACCCAACGCCTCACACATGCTAGGCAAGTGCTTTACTACTGAGCTACAACCCTAGCCCTCTATGATTAGATTTTAAAACAAGACACAACGTATGTTAAGAAAATAAACAAGTCAGAATGCATTTTTTGAAATCACACCACCTTTTTTAGTCTCTTTGGTATATTCTTACTGCGTACATCTCAGAATGTGAGAAACTGAGACTGCTTGTCTTCCTTTAGCGGGTCCTTGGCTCTGATTGTCTTTGTATTTGGCTGAGTCCCTGCAGGTGACTGGATTTTTCACTGTATGGATTTTACTCTCAGGCAGCCTGCAGGGTTCTGGTCTGCAGCATTCAGCACATATTTATTGAATGCCACCTTTGTGACCTCTCCTGACTGCATCTCTGTCCCACCACTGTCTTCTCAGAGCTGCACTTCATTAATGAGTTCCTCATTTTCCTATAGCCAGCATTCCTTCTCTTCTTTCCTGTGCCATCTGCAAAGAATTATGTTCAAGTCTTTCCATGAAAAACAAAGCAAAACTTTCCCCATAACCACCACACGTACACGCGCACTCTTCTCATCCCTTTATGGCTAATTTTTTTAAATGAGCTTAAGAAAACCTCCAAGTGGATTCCTTAAATGTGTACTAAGTACACCATGTGTTTAGACATGGGGAGAGAATGTGACAAAAAGCTCTCCGAAATATGTAACTTAGTCTGGAACAGGCTTATGTGCTGGTTTGGAGATAGTAGTCACAGGCAAGTCAGACAAATGATGAGTCACTGTGTGGCTGTGTGAACCCTGAATAGGCTGGCCAAGAGGTTCAGCCAGGGAGGAGAGGACCCTGGAGTCTCGTCAGCAGGACTTGAGCTGGACTTTGAAAAATGGATGAGATCTGGAAATGCACAGAAGGAAGGCTTTTCATGCAGATTTTACATGTAAGAACATTGGTGAAGGTTGGTGGGCATAGCCTGTCCTGCGGTTGGAGAATCAGACCTCACTAGAGAACCAGTTGGGGGAGGGTGTAAGAGTCTTTGAAAACACTGACAGTTTGGGGCCTTTTGAGGTCATGAGAAACAACAGGGGTGCTCTGCTTTGTCCTGTCGGGAAAAAAGGCAGGGCATGCTGGGGAGAAAGGGAGTGTGTGGATGGGGGGTGCCACCAAAGCAGGACTATTGTAGGATTAATCTGGTTACAACAGGAGAGTGAGCCTGGGGTGTTACAAGAAAGGCTGAGAGGCTGGGTCCCCTGCAGGAAGCAGCATGATGTGGCAAGGGCCAAACTCAGGGTGGAGGTGGTGATGGAAATTTGGGGTTCCATGACCAACTGAGGGCAAATGATGGAGCAGGCTAGCCTGGCTGTGTTTGAGCATTGTGGGAGTGAGGTCCAGTTCTCTGCTGAAGCATTGCACCATCAGAGGGTAATCTGGGCTCTAACACATCAACTGCTTGCAGTTTGTGGGCCTTACTGGATCCTAAATTTTGCAAACCAACCATTAAATAGTTCTGACATTTGATAACATTAAAGTATTAACTTTTTAAGGGTGATAATGGTATTCTAGTTTTGTTTCAAGTCCTCATGTTTTAGAAATACGTAATGAAGGCTGGGGTTGTAGCTCAGTGGTAGAGTGCATGCCTCATATGGCCAAGGTCCTGGGTTTAATGCTCGGTACCACCAAAACAAAAACAAAAAACATAATGAAAGAAATAATGAAACATGTCCATGTGGAATCTATCTGAATTTGCTCCAGAGTTATCCAAAGAGATGATATAGATGAAGCAGGACAGCCTGTTAATTCTGCACTTTCAAAGCTGGAAGATTTCACTCCTTTCTCTACATTTGTATACATTTGAAAATTACTCTCTCTCTCTTTTTCTTTTCTTTTCTTTCTTTTTCTTTCTTTCTTTGTGTGTGTGTGTGTGTGTGTGTGTGTGGTACTGGAGGTTGAACCCAGGGTGCTCTACCACTGAGCTATATTCCCCAGCCCTTTTTATTTCTGGTCCTGGATAATGCAGGTCTCATGCTCTTGGACTTTTAATCCCCACTCAGAAGTCACAAGAGGCATTTTGAGCTGTGCCATGTTAATCTCTTGTTACATTTCAAAACAGGAATTCCGTCCACTTCTTTTTGCCTAGAGCAGAAAAATTCATGAACTGGAAAGAAATAATGCCTTAATTTTATTTGGGTAAACAAACTGTGAGATACACATGATCTCCTTTATCATGATCATGGGATGAATCCAACCAACTGAAGAGGTGAAGTCAAAACCCAAAGCAAAGTCAAGTGTTTACAGTAGCTGGAAATAAATGCTGTCTTTAGAAGAGTCGTTTCCAGCAGAGGTCCTTTGGCAGCAGAGCACTTGGCAAGAGTGTGAGAGCTGAGACTCAGTTAAAGAATTGCAGCCAGCAAGGCCAGTGCTACTGTGACCACAAGTCACACATGGGCCCAACAGAGACCAGGGGCAATCAAGGAGTCCACCACAATCACCCTAGACATTGGTTGTCCCGGTGCCCACCCTCTGGCAATTCTATCTCTCTCTGCAAGCCACAAAGACAAGAGATTTGGGCTGGGGTTGTGGCTCAGTGCTAGAGCACTTGCCTAGCATGTGTGAGGCACTGGGTTCAATCCTCAGCACCACATAAAAAATAAAAAATAAAATAAAGTTATATTAAAAAAAAAAGACAAGAGGTTTATCTGACAGTGTCCCCAGCTGTTCAAGAACAGGATGGTAGCCATTGCCAGGGCTGGACGAGGGTCCTCCCAGGATATAAGGTAGGAACCAGATTTCATTTCAAGGAGTGGTCCCAACTGCAACCCATTCTCACACAGGTCATCTGGAAAGTCAGGAGGGGACACTGTGAACTTGAACAAATGACCCATTTCCTCCTTTTTTCTGAAGGGGAAAATATGTGGGGGATTAAGGTAGGCGCTTGCTTCCCCTGAAAAGGATCAAGCAGGAAAACAGTCATGGAAATCCAGTTCAGTTAATACGTGAGGGCCTGCTCTGTGCCAGGCATCAAAGGAAATGCAGGTATGAATGAGACACAGCCCTGGCTTCCAAGGAGAGTGTGGGAAAGGGAGGATACACATATCTAGATCTTCTTCATAAGTACTGTACAGGACAAAGAAGCTGTGACCTGAGCAGGGCAACTCTGTTTCTAAGCCAAAGTCTAACTTTGGACGAATCATTTAATCTCAAATTTTCATCTATAAAATTGGGCAATTTTTGTCTTCCTTACCCCACAGAGTTAGAGAGTTAAAAGAATGGAAATCACTAAAATAAAACAATAACAATAATAAAGACAGTGATGATAATGGAAAAGCAGCAGGAAAAAGCATAGAAAAGGCTCTTTAGACATGCTGCTCAAGGGCCTTGACAGGTGCCTGAGGATGTGCTTGCCTGTGAATGGCGGCCAGGACCACAGCAGGTTCCTAATGCAGATGCCGTCCCCTCCCCAACCAGCCCCAGGAGCACCAGAGCCCCGTGCCCTCATCCCTGAAGCCGCACAGGTGCTGCCTTGCCTGAGCAACCCTCTCAACTTGTTCTAACTCACTAGAGCAGAGGGTGCTTAGCTCTGATTTTTTTTTTTTTTTTTTTTGGTAGCAGGGATTGAACTCAGGGTACTCGACCACTGAGCCACATCCCCAGCCCTATTTTGTGTTTTATGTAGAGACAGGGTCTCCCTGAGTTGCTTAGTGCCTTGCCATTGCTGAGGCTGGCTTTGAACTCGCGATTCTCTTGTGGTAGCCTCTCAAAGTGCTGGGATTACAGGCATGAACAACCGTGCCTGGCTGCCCTAATATTCTTAATAAATTTCAGAGCTGAAGAGCCAGAGGGACCTTCTAGAACACATTATCCAACCCTCCCATTTGTGCCACGGAGAATGGAGGTAGCCGCAGAGACATGACCTGCTGGTGGCTGCTCACCCAGGCGTGGGGTAGCCAGTGCTGCAGTCTTGTTTTTGGATTCTCCGAGTCCAATATCCCTGCTTCTCTTTCTGAGGAAGCTTCTTTCTGAACACTCTTCTTTTTAATATCCTCAATCTTTCCTGCTCCTACATACCTCATTTAGCCCTAACTTCTCATAAAGAGTATTGAGGGCACAATTAAGAAAAATTGCTCCTTATAAGCGTTTCCTAAGCTCAATGATCTTTGGAAGAAATGATAACTGAATGCCCATTGGGCACCTCATGACCTGGGTTTACAGAGAAGGAAATGAGCTGTCTCTGTTTTCCAGAAGCTCTTGTTTAGTCAGCACTAAAACACCCTCTTGTTGAAACCCTTTGGATTTCCAGTCTGGGAAAAGAAAGTTCTAACCCAGTTCTCTTCAGTCAAATGTACAAGAGAAAGTCTTCTCAGTGCTACATTTCTTTACTTCCTGAGTTTTCCCATTCATGCCTATCTGGCAGCTTCAGTCTCCCTGGCTGTGGGCCCAGGCAGTGCTGTGAGCACAGAAAGGCTGGTGGCCTCTCTTGGGAAGTCCTCCACCCTGCTTCCTTTCCTAATGCTGGAGTTAGCATGATGCCTCATGATGACTTCGCTCTGCTCCCTGATGCCACTGAAGAGTTCAGTTTTGCTCCTAGCTGAGTAGCTGTATTTCTCCACTTTACCCCTGGAGTGAACAGTTTGGTATCCTCCGGTTTCTTTCTCACCCAGTCGCCATACTGGTATAGTTGAGTTGACGAGTCCGGGGTTTTGAGATCTTGAAATAAAAAACACATGAAATGATATTGGCATGCACAAAAGAGAAAACTGGTGTTTAGTTTTCTGTTGGTGTGCTGTGCCCTACGGAAGTGTGTTCCTTCCGCCTAATCTATTTCGTACCCTCTCCTGTGCCCACATTCTGATGAATGGACCCCAGATGGCTTCATTCCCAGCTCTGAGAAAACCCAGCAAGACACCATGGGTTCTACCCTAACGAGCCATGACACGCCAATTATTTGCTTTTCTGGAGAAACCTCAGCTTGAAAATCTGTTTAGTTACCATGGGAGATAATCTTTTAAACACAGATTTACATTCTTTAAAGATTTTCCCTGTGGGAGTAGGATAGTTTATCTGAACATGGGATGTTTATTTTCATTTCTAGAGGAGTGACTACTATCTGGTAGTTAGCAAGAAGCTTGAGCCCTGGAGGATTTTTGTTTTTAAGTCTGTTCCTCATCACTGATAATTTGTCAATTATATTGTAATAATTAGTTTGTAGTATTGTCATACATTTCTCCAGTGGAAACCCTGCACTTGGCTCTGTGATTCCAGGCTTGTACTTGACATTTTTAAAGCATCCCTGTCAGGGCTCTACACTCTAGATGTATCAAGAGTCAGTGTCCTCGGGACTGGGATTGTGGCTCAGTGGTAGAGCGCTCACCTAGTATGCGTGAGGCACTGAGTTTGATTTTCAGCACTGCATATAAATAAATGAAAAAAATAAAGGTCCATCAACAACTAAAAAATATATTTAAAAAAAAGTCAGTGTCCTCAAGGATTTCCTATCAGGAAGGTCACACCTATAAATCTACATCCTACCTGGAGCTGTGGTCAGTCAAATACCATTTTTTCCTCAACCTGGCACAGCCCAGCAGCTTTATTAAATTCTTCCTCATTACAATGTCAGCTCGGATGAGCAGGGCTACTCTGATGTTCAACCTGATGGCCCCAAGACCCAGAGTGATTCCTGGCTCATAATAAGTGCTCAATAAGCAGATGGTAAACTCCTAAAAGTCAACTGTCTTTACACAGAGAGGATGTGTATTATATCAACATAGGAACCATGTACAAAATAAAGCTGAGTTTGGGAGGCCCTAGACTCTGACATGGGCTGCTCTGGTCTTTCATTCTTCACATCACTTTTTTTTTTTTTTTTTTTAATTTTTAGTTGTAGATGAACACAATACTTTTATTTTATGTATTTATTTTTATGTGGTGCTCAGGATCAAAGCCAGTGCCTTGCTTATGGGAGGCAAGCACTCTACCACTGAGCCATAACCCCAACCCCCACTTTTTTTTTTAACTTGGTACTGGGGATCAAACCCAGGGCCTCGTGCATACTAGGCAAGCGCTTTATCATGAAGCAACATCTCCAACCTCGTTCCCCACATCACTTTATGGCAGGTGGTCTTGAGATGTTTGCTGGATCTGATTATGTAGGCTGAGATCTCTGGGTCTTAAACAGCTTAGCTTTAAGGATTAAGAAAAGAGCCTGGAGTAATTGTATTAGAAGTAATGGAATTAGAAGGAGAAGAAAAACCCTTTGTGGAAAACTGACTAAATCTTGGGGGTTGCACCTCTCCTTCCAGGTCCTAATGGGGAGAAGAGCTGGTCCAAGAAGTACCCATTATGTGGGGGCCTGCTGCAGTCCCCAATAGACCTGCACAGTGACATCCTCCAGTATGATGCCAGCCTTGTGCCTCTCGAGTTCCAAGGTTACAATGTGTCTGCCAGTGAACAGTTGAACCTGATCAATGATGGCCACTCAGGTGAGTGAGAGATGTTGGAGACCTGAAAGGGTAGGTCTGAGCTTCCCTTGGCTCCCTGGCCTGCCCTTTTCCACCTGGCAGGGAGGGGGCTCCATTGAGGCATCCAGGAGAAGGGACCTGGTGGGGGAGCCTTTCAGGTCTGCCGGGCCCACACTCTTCAGAGGATGCTGGATTCAGGTGATTTTTTTTTTTTTTGGTACTGAGGATTAAACTCAGGTACTCGACAACTGAGCCACATCCCCAGCCCTGTTTTGTGTTTTATGTAGAGACAGGGTCTCACTGAGTTGCTTAGCGCCTTGCCCTTTCTGAGGCTGGCTTTGAACTCGCGGTTCTCCTGTCTCAGCTTCCCAAAGTGTTGGGATTACAGGCATGTGCCATGGTGCCCAGCTGGATTCAGGTGATTTTGATAAAAGAAGCACATCTCTCAGGATGGGAGTGGAGACAGTCCTGAGCTCTTGGTTCATTGGATGTATAGCAGGAGTGAATTTTGGGCCATTCTAAACTGCTCAAGGGACCATGCAGTTCTATTGTGGGGGTGGGCATCCAGGCACCTGAATTTGAACCCTGGCTTGACTATTTATGAGCCATTGGATTCTGGGTAAGATTTAAACCTCTCTGAGTTTTCATCTGGAAAATGGACATATGGATGAGTACCGTGAAGACTAGAGATGACGTGTGTCAGGGTCTGGCGTATAATAAATGCTTCACAAGTAGCAATTGTTGTTGTTATATGATTCTAAAGCCTGGAAGGTGCTTCACCAAATATTCCATCTTCATAGCCAGGTGTTGATATATAAAGAAACATCCATTACTGATCTAGTGTTAGTGTTTCCAGAATCGCTTTCCAAGAGGCACCATGAAGGTGCTGGAGTTGTTCTAGGGTAATGGGGTGTTCTTGGGGAAGAGGTCAGAGCCTGAAGGCTGCATTTCTCTAGGCTGTACCTTGCTGTGGCCACCCACTCCTTCTGGATCCTGGGCAGGGTTGCCTATCTGACTGCTCTCTGGTACTGGTCAGGGCTCTGAAGGCTGCCCCTCCTTTCTCCAGTGAGACTGATCCTGCGCTCGGACATGCACATCCAGGGCCTCCATTCCCATCGATACAGTGCCTCCCAGCTGCACCTGCACTGGGGGAACCGCAATGACCCCCGTGGCTCTGAGCACACCATCAGTGGGAAGCCCTTTGCTGCTGAGGTGAGTGAATGGCCACTGGGAAGAGGCTGCCTGGTGGACAGTGGTCTGACACCCCCTTCACCTGGCTGGTGTGTAGGTAAGCCAGGGGATGGGCAGCAATCAGCACCTGTCAGCAGCACTGGAAGTTACAGCTGCTTCAGCTATGCTGTACCAACAGTTCATCTGTTGGTGTCCTGGTCCCTCCTTCCTGTGAACAAGCTGAGTTTGTCTCTCTTTTCCTGAGTGATCTTGCTGAGAAGGCTGGGCTCCCAGGATGGCACAGAGGGACACACATACTCCTTTTCCAGACATCTTCCTCCTCTCTATGTAGACAAAGAGCTCATCAGCTTGCCTGGCTGATACTTCCCACTGCTTAATCATACTGGCTGCATTGTTTCTCCAAACTTCCGTCTTTCCCCATATGTCATGCTGTTTAGAAATGTCCTCCCCATCTCATTTTTCCTCTCCCTGGACATGGATTGTGCTTGAGAACAGGGCCACTCTTCTACTTGGCCACAAATCAAGGGTTGACTGACACTATAATACAGGACATCACAGCATTCAGAGACTCACTGCGGCTCATTTGGGATGTCAGCATTGTGTTGCATCACCCTGAGGTGCTAGCCAAAATGTCAAAGGAAAGTGAGAAGAGATACAGCATTTTTCCTGTACCACAAATGTGCAACAGGGTGAGACACGAAGGGGCACTGAGCTGCTCCATTTCAGAGCTCCTGTAGCACTGAGCTGGGGGTGTGGCTCCAAGTGTTTACAGGGAAATAAATACAAGGAGATAAATGTTACTGATCAGCCGGTGGAGCTCTTGGTAAATAATGACAAGACCCCTCTCCTCTGTTTGTCACTGCTGAACTGCTTAATGTCTCAGGCTAATTATCAGTCTGATTACAAGCATGGAAGGGATGTGATTCTGGTTGATCAGATGCCACTACTGGAGGTTCACAGATTTCAGAGCAGGCCCTTCTCTGTAGCTCAAGAACTGCAATTTCTTCTAGGCTAATTGCAAGGTTGAGGCTTCTACTTTCCCCATGGGGAATAAAGAAGGAGTTAGGGTGCAGGTTGTGAGGGTTTGAACATTTAGAAATATTTCTTGTTATTATATTTTCTGCTATTGAGCCATATCATCAGACCAAGAGCCTGGTGAAGATGCCAATGCTAGAGAGAAAAATATCAAGGTGATCTTAAATGGCAGATTCTCCAGGAGAATCTTCAAAAGCAGTGATTCTTCTAGATGGAGACTGCAAAAGAAAATTCTCAAACCCCTCAGAAGGAAAGTCCATTGGGCCTGGATTAGTCTTCACTTCCTTTTGATTTAATCTGAACACATTTACAAAAGTGCTCTGAGCCCAAGCTCAAAGGTCATTTGTAAAAAGAAATAAGGACTCAAGACATTGGGGGTTTAGCTATGTAGAATTCCATTATCTGCCAGGCCAATGTGGCATGTGGGAAAGGTGGTGAAGCAGGGACCCCCAGGAAATCCTAAATAGAGAACTCAAAGAAGAGATCACTTGAGGGCTGGGGATGTAGCTCAGTGGCAGAATGCTTGCCTAGCACATATGAGGCACTGGGTTTGATCCTCAGCGCCACATAAAAATAAACAAATAAAATAAAGTCATGCTGTCCATGTACAACTACAAAAAAATTTTTAAAAAAGAGAACTTGAGGGGCTGGGATTATAGCTCAGTGGTAGAGCGCTTGCCTTGCATGCGTGAGGCACTGGGTTCAATCCTCAGCACCACATAAAAATAAATAAAGATATTGTGTCCATCTACAACTAAAAAAAATTAAAACAAAAAAGAGAACTTGATATAGTTTCTTAAAATGAGAAAGGACCGCTTAAAAAGTTCAAAATGGGGGGTTGGGGTGGGGCTTAGTAGTAGAGTGCTTACATTGCACATGTGAGGCTCTGGGTTCAATCCTAGCACCATAACAAACAAACGAAACCAGAAAATCAAAACAACAACAAAGACAAAAAAAAATGTTCAGCATGGGGACTCAATAAAATGTGCTTGAATTCTATTTCTAGATATGTATGATGGAAAATGAGATAAATGAAAAGAAAAAGAGATTAAAATCTAAGTGTGTCATAGTCTCAAGAACCAAGAATCAACAAAAATACATGTGTTGTGTATGCAGGGCTATCTACTAGTAACAGTTTTTTGAAGGCCAGGTGATCACATCTTTAGGATTAAAAGTCAGCCTAAACATTGTCAGAATTTGTTAAAGCAGTGGTCTTTTTTTTTAATTAAAATTTTTTATTACAGCATCATAATTATACATAGTAATTGGGTTCATTTTTACAATGCCTAGGGCCTAACACATGCTAGGCAAGCACTCCACCACTGAGCTACACCCCCAGCCTATACCTAGACTTTTTTTGGGGGGGCAGATACCAAGGATTGAACTCAGGGGTACTTGACCACTGAGCCACATCCTCAGTCCTATTTTGTGTTTTATTTAGAGACAGGGTCTCACTGAGTTGCTTAGTGCCTCATCATTGCTGAGGCTGGCTTTGAACTCACGATTCTCCTGTCTCAGCCTCCCAAAGTGCTAGGATTATAGGCGTGAGCCACCACGCCCAGCTATACCTAGACTTTTTAAACCCATGACTTCTCAAAAACTTATTTTTTATTTACCTTCATAATGAAGAGTAATTTCTGCTTTGAAAAAAAAATGGGTTTAGAATTTTATTTTGTGGAGATAGACGTCTATATACATGGAATAACTGTGCTTCATGGCCTGTTAAAAATATAGCTAATCAAAATCTATAAATGCCATGCTGTGATTTTATTTAGCAGATGAATAAACATGTGTGTCTTCTGCTGAAGCAATTATGATTAAATTACAGCAGGAGGTTTCCTGCCCCATCTCACTTCTTCTAGATCAATTGCAGAGAGGCCAGGGCTGAAGCTAGGCAAGCCACGGGCTCCAGAACAAGTAGGAAAAATCAGAAGGGGAAGAGATTCAAAGTACTCAAGTTTCTTTATGGCAAATATAAAAACCCACTCCATCCATCCAATCATTCATTCATTCATTCATTCATTCATTCATTCATGTCTATTGTATATCTGGTACTTTCCAGGTGCTTTATCAGATGCCAGGGGTCCAAAGAATGAGTAAGAAACAGTCTGCCCTAGAGGAGACTGAAGTTTGGAGAGGACTGATGGAAAAGGGAAAAATGGGGTGCCTAAAGGGGAGAGTCAGTTTGGTTGGGGGAGAGGAGGGACAGGTGTCTATCCTCCCAGTTGGATTCTAGCCTCCAGAAGAAGGGAAAGGTTCCTGTGAGAGTCCCTCGTCCCCTGACAGGCAGCTTCTCTCCCACGGCAGCTGCACATTGTCCATTATAACTCAGACCTGTACCCCAATGCCAGCACTGCCATCGACAAGTCAGAAGGCCTCGCTGTCCTCGCTGTCCTCATTGAGGTAAGAGATGTTTAAAGGGCTTTTGCAAAATTTGTAGTAAGGACAAGTTTGAGATTTGACGTTTTGTTCTGTGTACACCAGTGAGAAGCTGCTCCTTTATGCTCCTCCATGTTGCCTCCAGAGCAGGGGTATTCCCTTTGGGTTCCTTTTTCCTTGGCCTAGAGGCAGCCCTTTCTGTGGTTGGAGAGGGAAAATGGACATGTCTTTTGCAACATTGGAAAAATGAGGCCCAGTCTCCAGCCTTGTTGCATGAGGCATGTAATTTGCTCAGCAAGAGAGAACCTATGGGGAAGGAGATCACTATGCTGGCCTGTCAGATGCCTGAGCTCCTGATTCGTCCTCCAGTATCTAAACTCCATCCTATTTATGGACCCCAGAGTGAATTCTTTACTTAGTAAATGGGGCCGTCTTCTGATTAGCTTGCATTATCCCCTAATGAGGCAGTATGTCCCTCAGTTCCCAATGTGCTTACTTCTCTAAGTTGGCTTTGGTGAACCCAGAACTTCCTTAAATTCTGGGTTAGATGGACGTGCTAGTTGTGGCCTCCAGGCTCATGTACAGATAATTGGGAGCATACTCTGCACCCCACCCCATGGGACACTCAAACCTGATGCTTCCAGATGAAAATAGGAAGTCCTTTGATGTGAGATGGCAGGACCATTACACTAATTCCCAACAGCCTCTGACCCATCCTAACTGTCCTAGTAGGGTGAACTCTCTGGGAGGACCAGGGGGCAGGTAGCTACATACCATCAGCTCAGCCCCTCTGATGGCAGTTGTCAATCCAGACTTAGCCTATAGTATTCTGTCCCAGGAAAACCTGCATGGTCTCTGTTGCAGATGGGCTCCTTCAATCCATCATATGACAAGATCTTCAGTCACCTTCAACATGTAAAGTACAAAGGTAAGGGGATACTTATTCTCTCTCTGCTGGAGAAGGATACAGTCACGCTGTGTGACCTTAAGAAAGACAGTGCAAAGGAAGGGTGCCTTCTGTGTTCACCAGGGTAAGGGCTGCAGGTTGTTCAAAAGTGTATGACGGGCTGGGGTTATGGCGCAGTGGTTGCGTGCTCGCCTAGCACGCGGGAGGCCCTGAGTTCGATCCTCAGCACCACATAAAAATAAAATAAAGATATTGTGTCCACCTACAACTGAAAAATAAACATTTAAAAAAATGTGTATGACAAGGCCTTTGAGTTGCATGACTCAGACAGGGGTGAGTTCACATTTCTAGGTTCAGTCACTCTGCTTAGCTGCATCTTTGCTGTGGGGAGTGAGGCTGACGCTATCTTCCCAACATGGCTCTCCAGGCCAACAAGTGCTCATCCCAGGCTTCAACATTGAAGAACTGCTTCCCGAGAGGCCTGCCGAGTACTACCGCTACGAAGGGTCCCTGACCACACCTCCTTGCCACCCCACTGTGCTCTGGACAGTTTTCCGAAACCCTGTGCAAATTTCCCAGGAGCAGGTAACTATCTGAGCCAGAGTCCACATGGCATCTTGGTCCCCACCACAAACCATATCACAATGGTTGAAAGGCTGCATTTGTTAATATATTTCTTAGCATCTGGGTGGTATTCACTTCCCAGGTCAGGGAGAGCCTGGTTCTTTTAGAAAGCAAAATAGAGATGGCATCAGGTTAAATCATTTCACAAATGAGGTGTATGGTTGCAGCAGTGAGTGAGGGTTGCTACCCTCAAGAAGTTCAGTCTAGTGCAAAGTGAGGTACAAAGTCCTTGGCAACCGTCTCTCAGTCTCTCCTGTTATAGTGATAGAAATGAGAGTTAGACAGGGCTGGGGTTGTGGCTCAGTGGTAGAGCGCTTGCCTTGCACACGTGAAGCAATGGGTTCTATCCTCAGCACCACATACAAAATACATAAATAAATTAAATAGAGGTTTAAAAAAAGAAAGAAAGAAAGAAATGAGAGTTAGAAGCTTGTAGGATCATCCACTGGTTAATGACAAAGCTGAGATCCAAAGACAGGTCTTCTGGGTTTAAAGTCATAGCTCATCCCTCTCTGCTACAACTTAAAAGCATGAAAAAGAAAACTGGTTCCTCCGGAGCTGGAGCTGCATACCTGCTCACCCCCACCTTAGCTTCATAGTCCAGGAAGGCTCTCACTGTTGCTCCTGTTCTTCACTATCAGCTTCTGAGCTGAGAAACCTAGATAAATTGGCAGTAGGTAGGCTGATGGAAGCGAGGATATGGTGAATCAGGAGGTGAAATTGTGGGGAAGCAGCAGCATGCTAACCCAGAAACTGCCTTGGAAACCGATTATGTAATCTTTGTGGGTATGTGAAAATGCCAGGGAGCCAGTTGTCAGATGACCTGGGAACCCCTTTGCTCTCTCCTTTTATTCTTCTGTGACTACTGAAATAAATCCCAGGCTTCTCTGCTTTAAGAGTTGGGTTTTTGGCATATACACGTAATCCTAGCCACTCAGGAGACTGAGGCAGGAGGATCACAAGTTCAAAGCCAGTCTCAGCAACTTAGCAAGGCCCTAAGCAACTTAGTGAGACCCTGTCTCAAAATTTGAAAAACATAAAAAAGGGCTGGGGATGTTGCTCAGTGGTTAGGCTCCCCTGGATTCAATCTCTGGTACCAAAAAAAAAACAAAAACAAGAGTTGGATTTCAGTTCAGCTTTACGAGCGAGCAAAAGGCAGCCTCCGTGAGAGGCTAAGGAGACCTCTGTCCCTCCAGCTTTCCCTCTGTGGGGGCAGATTCTGGGTATAACCAGGGGCCAGCAGTATGTCCCTTCTGTGGAGTCTCTACAGCTAGAAAGCACTGACCAGCACTCAGTTAGCAAGACTCCCTTGAAAGCAAGAAGAAGCAGTTCTCTGGCTTTACCACTGCCTTTTTCTAAATTTTTTTTGGTACTGGAGATTGAACTCAGGGGCACTCGACCACTGAGCCACATCCCAGCCCTATTTTGTGATTTATGTAGAGACAGGGTCTCACTGAGTTGCTTAGCACCTCTCCGTTGCTGAGGCTGGCTTTGAACTCGCAATTCTCCTGTCTCAGCCTCCCTAAGTGCTGGGATTACAGGCTTGCGCCACCGCGCCCGGCTCCCACTGCTTTTTAATACCTCCCACTAAGCACCCCACAGGCTTGGTTCCAGAGGCTTCTCCCAGGGGCTTTCTTCAGGGAGGCCAGACCAGGGAATGTCACTCTGCCCACGGGCTGTGTTTCTGTTCTTCCCCTCAGCTACTGGCTTTGGAGACAGCTCTGTATTTCACACAAATGGATGACCCTTCACCCAGAGAAATGATCAACAACTTCCGGCGGGTCCAGAAGTTCGATGAGAGACTGGTATACATCTCATTTCGACAAGGTGAGGGATGCAATATGAGGCTGGTGGCAGAGCTCTGTTTCACACTAAGTCTGTCTCTGGCACTGGTGCCCTTAGGAGATTGGCTAAGAGCACCCTGGCTGCCACAGAAACTGGGATACACCAAGGAGCTATGATGTTGGGGGTTACTAGTTACTGGTCTAGGCCAGAACCTCCAGACACACAGGTCAGGTCCCTTGCTAAGACTGGGGGTTTCCCACAATGGGGAAAGAGAGGTTCCTGGAGACATCTCCGTTCTGAAGAATGATCCCTGCTCTTAAGACTCACAATAGGACCCTTTTTACAGATGAGACTTGAAGCTTCTCTTGCTAGGCTTTCTTGACATCAGGGTCTGCAGCTGTCCTCTCCTAGGCATAGCCAGGTGATTCTAGTACCACCAATGTCCAACAGGGCTCCTTTGTAAGACTGTGAGTATAACCATGTCTATAGCTATGAGCAGCTCAAGGCCTAGTGTAGCAGGGCCCATGGGGCATGAAAGCACCCTCCTCATTCAGCCTGCTTGTCTAGTCTCCTTGGAGTTTGCATGAGCACAAGTATACACAAACTGAATGAAGCTTGATAGTGTGGTTTATTCCTAAGGCAAATGGGGCTCATTCTTTCTTTTAAATCTGTAACTTCCAGGTCAGCGCAGAGCCTCCTTCAATACTGCTGGAAGCTAGGGGTTGGGGAAGGTGGTAATAAGGGAGCACTCTCGGGACCCACGCCCTTCTTCAAACCTGAGTTCATTTTCTCTCTTGATTCTTGAGCTTCTCCCAGCTTGGAAATTTTTGAGTAGTCAGAATCATGGCAGGTCTGTGGAAGTTCCACTTCATCCTTTTATGTCACTCGTGGACCAACTGTTCTTAAAGATTAAATTAACCCACTTGCCAGAGAATCCATGCCCCTCATCTCTCCTGTGCACTTTTTTGTTTTTGGTTCCTTTCTTATGATGTGAGATTGTAAGTATTGCTTCCTCAACGTAGTTGTGTAGATGAAGATTGTGTTCAAGGCCCTTGTCAGAAAGCTTTAGAAACATTTCCTTCTGAATTTACCCATTCATATGGTCAGAGTGATGTCCTCCACTAGTTTCTTAATTGAGAACTGCCCAAAGATTTTTGTGTGTGTTCTGCTCTTCAGATACCACAGTTAACTCCACTTCCCTCTTTTCCTTGGTTTCTCAGTCTGCAAACTGAAACTGTGAACAATGGCACCTTGCTAAAAATTGAGAACCTATGAGATGATGACTACCAACTTCTTACTCTAGCAAATGACCCCAATGCCCAGGATGCTTTCCTTTGTGATCTATTCTGGATACAGCATTCTCTTTTCCCATTCTTCTAAGTGGAATATATAGTATTTGAGGTTTAAAAGTACTCCAACTCTTAAATAAATTTTAAAAATCATAAAATTCTGCCTGGAGATAAGAGACTTTACCAACATTGATCAGGTAGAATTTTGCTTGGGATTCAAGGGCTCTACTCTCAGTTATGTTTTCCAAACTAGTCTATACACTAGTTTCACAAACTAGTCTATACAAACTAGTCTGGTGATGAGGTAATAAATATTTTCCCTACAGTCAGGGGGCCTTGGTCCGAGGCCTCATCTTGTTTTCTCACCTGTGTATGATGTAGACAAATTGTATCTCTTTTTTCAGCCTTGGTTTCTTCAGTCACAACATGCCGGGTCAGATGAAGTGATCTTTTCAGTGCTAATATGTTATGATTCTAAAAATGGACACTAACAACTGCCAATCCTAACTTTACATTGCAGGAACAGTGTTTGAGGGCAGTTACAGAGGATCGGAAGAAACCGTGCAGGAATATGATTATGACGTCTAAAAGTAACCCCTCACTTGCAATGATGAACTGTGGCATTGGGAATAATTAGCCATCTTCTTAGACTGGCTCAGGTCTAAGCAGCTGCTTGTAGACTGGGCACTGCAGGCAGGTCTGTAGCAGAGCGCTTCTGTAGATTCTGCAAGTCTGGCTGGGGTAGATTGAAAGAGCTCTAAGCAAAAGCTTGCAGACCAACTCCCGGCTTAGGACATCAAGATCAAAGCCCAAATACAGCTTTGCCACTGACCCTCTTGCATGGCTTGACCAGAAATTTTGCTTCCATAGCCCAACACGGGCTCAGCTTTCACCTTAGAATGAGAATCCATGGCAGTCCAAGGCAAACCTGTTCATTTGGAGGCTGATTATAGAAACTTGGCCTGAGTTCTCCCCTCCCTCTTACTTCCCAAAGCACAGGTAGCAAACGGCTGCCTCCGGAAGAGGAATAAAGAGGCAGTCCCTAAGGAGCGAAGACCCAAACTTCATCTGCCCAGGGGTGCATGCCTTCTCAAGGGCTTCTCATGAGAACTCGGAGTGAATCTCAGACTATCATTTGCTCTTTCAGGTTTATAGTGAGAGTTTGTTTACCAGCATGAACCTTGAGCAATTTGGGCTTATTTGCAGACCCTTCCACTGAGGCATGTTTGTAATGAAGAGTCCGGTTTATTCAGGGATTTCTCTGGAAGTTAACAAGAGTTACGGGGTCAGAAAATTCTTCCAGGAGAAAAGTAGTATCAAAGAAACCCCTAGGAAAGAAGGTGCAGGAAACTGGGCAGGAATGAAGGTCGGGGAGGGAAATCCAGGGTTTAACCGATGGAGATGCTGTAACTGAATCATTTAACCTGACCCTGCTGTTTTTCTAGATTGTGCTCCAGAAAGGGGTGCAGGACATGCTTTCTAGCCTCAAGGAGTTTACAGTCTAGCCATACCTTATAGCCCTAGGGCTTCTCAACCTTGGCACTATTGACATTTTGGGTGGGATAATTCTTACTGTGGGGGTGTCCTGTGTACTATGGCATTAGCAGCATCCCTGGTCTCTACCCCCTAGACACCAGTAGCATCCCCTCATTTTTTTTTTTTTTTTTTTGCTGTTGGTGTTTGTTTTTTGGTACTGGGGATTAAACCCAGGGGTGCTTTACCACTGAGCCATATCCCCAATTCTTTATTTTTTATTTGAGACAGGATCTTGCTTAGGAGCCTTTTTGAGTTGCTAAGGCTAGCCTTGAACTTGCAATCTTCCTGCCTCAGACTTACAAGTCACTGGAATTACAGGTGTGTGCCGTGGCACCCAGCACATCTCCCCATCTATGACAGCCAAAAATGCCTCTAGACATTGCCAAGTTCTCCAGGAGAAGAGGAGTAAAGTGACCCAACTGTGAACTGCTGCTCCAGGTGTTCACAGGTATTTGGGCTCCTAGGCCCAAAACTGATTTTTTCCACCCATGTCATAGGATTCTAGAGTTGTATATCACACACTCTGTTCTTTATTGTATTATAGCATGAAATTTTCAGTCTAGTAATGTTTAGCCTTGCAACAATAACATTGAGGTAAGTGAGGGAGAACAAGCAAACCTGAGAAAAGCCTTGTCTACCATCTTCCTTGAGAATTTGAGTGTATATCCTTTTTTTTTTTTTTTTGTCTTTTCCCCTTTGGGTTCCAGGGAGTGAACCCATGGGTGCTTAACCACTGAACCACATCCCCAGGCCTTTTTAAATTTTTTTTTTTTAAATTTTGAGAGAGTCTCACTAAGTTGCTTAGGGCCTCACTAAATTGCTAAAGCTGGCTTTGAACTTGTGATCCTCCTGCCTCAGCCTCCCATGCTGCTGGGATTACAGGTGTACACCACGGCACCTGGCTGTATATCCTTTTTATATAATTTGGTAAGGCTAAGAGAAGTGGAATGAGGAGGGAACTAGTCTCCTTAAGAGAAGCATACAGCCCCCTTTATCAGGAGTCCAGAATCTCCTCACCATATCTCTTCTCCCTCCCTTTTGTGTGAGATTTTTCTCTCTTGTAGATTATTTCTGACTGCCTTTGGTTAAAACTCTTACCTTTTTAACTTGTTATTTTTTGTGGTACTGGAGATTGAACCCAGGAATGCTCTACCACTGAGCTACATCCCTAACCCTTTTTATTTTTTTATTTTGAGACAGGGTCTTGCTAAGTTGCTGAGGCTGGTCTTGAACTTGTGATCCTTCTGCCTCAGACTCCCAGTCTTTGGGATTACAAGTGTATGCCACTGTACCTGGCTAAAGGCTTACTCTAAATGGGAAGATGAAAGTCAAGTGAGGCAATATTTTCAGCTCTTGGAATGTGCCTCTTCTGAGGAAGGTTTGATCTTGTCCTCGAGGAGGGCTCCGGGAGAAGGGGGATCATCCTGGGACCAGTTAAGGTTACCTGGAAGTCAGCTGCCTAAGTGAGGGCTAGGGAAGGATGGCAGAGGCAGGTGCTCATCCTCGGGGCCAGGGCTTAGGGCTTTGTCCCCAGTCTTTGTTCCTTCAGAGGGACCTCATCCCAGCCAATGACACCAACTCTGGGTTTAGATGGTATTGTGTAACGAAGCAAGAGCTTGTCAAACCTAAGTGCTAATAGCATCTAGCCCTTTTCTAACATGTTATTGCAAGGGAAACTGGAGGATAAAAAAAGAAAATAAGAGGCCAAAAGGTTTCTATAATCATGTCTTTAGGGGGTTCTGCTCTGAGTATTTGCATGTCACCTGCTGCAGAGCCAGAGCCCTCCAAGGTGCATCAGGACAAGAGTGCTAGACAGCAAAGGGAGAGGCTGCACAGAGCGCTGGTCTGTAGAGTAGCACCATTAGACTCTGCTTGACCCTAAGGGACTGTGTAGTTTTAGAAAACCTTAGAAGAGAGAAATCTTACACAGCTAAGATGGCTAATTATCTGATCTTTTGAGACTAGAATATATGTGCTGTTGTTGTTGACCTTGTGTGTCTTTAAGTTTATATTTATTAATACAAGTTATTAAATGGAAGAGTACCATCAATTCTTCCAAAGCATCTAAATAGTAAGCAGAGGAGTTCCTACCTTCAAATTCCTAGACCTGGATTGCGGGGGCTGCTCAGTCAGGAGCAGTCTTCAAGTGTGCAAAGTGAGGGACCAGTCCCTTCAACACACCACACACTTCTGAGCACAGCCCCAGTTGTGTACTGAGGGGGACAGAAAACCCCACTGTGCATTTCATCTTGTTCCTAACAAGCCTCTGGCACAGAGCAAACCATGTTCAAGGATAACAGCTGGAAAAGGATCAGGCAGAAATCTGGATGCCCCCTTGGTGAGGATCCCAGCTGACATTCCCACATTGGCTCCCATGGCACCCATCCTTGCCCTCTCAGCCCCAACCTCGCCAAACTGTAGGGCCTCCTTTAACAGGGCAGGGGCTCTCAAGTGCACACACAATTCCTTTTGTCTGGGCCAATTCACTCTCTCTCTCACAAGACCAAGTTCTAATCAATCACCTCCTCCCAGAAGTCCTCCCCATTCCGCTGAAGGTGACTTATAGTCTTCTTCAGTGTAGCCCGAACAACTGATTCATCTCTGTTATAGCACCTGGTGACAACAGAGTAATTATTTGTTACCATACAGTAAAAACAAGAAAGAAGTAGAGAGAGAGAGAGAGAAGAAAGAATATATATTATACACAGGTTGGAAGCTCCTCAAGGAAGGGGTCATTTTTTATGCCTGGCACTGTGCCTGGTGCTCATTATAAACTTGCTGAAAGAATATAACTGACTTGTCTCTCTTCCCTTTTCCTCATCAGTGATTTACCCATAAGCTTGGCCAGTTGTCAAATTTTAGTTTTATTAAGTCTTATTTTGCTCTGTTTTCAATTTGCCAACAGTGTTAAAATCAACCCATATATTTAAGAGAAACTAACGATCAGAACTTACAGTCACGAGCTGAAGGTCCGGGAGAAAGCTGCCCAGCGATCCTGCCATGCTTTCTGCTGCTCTGACTTGATGGGACAAAACATCACCCATCATTTCTTTCTTTTTCTTTAAAAATTTTTTTTAGTTGTCAATGGACCTTTATTATTATTTTTATTTATACATTTTATATGTGGTGCTGAGAATTGAACCCAGTGCCCCACATATGCCAGGCAAGCGCTCTACCACTGAGCTACAACAACCCCAGCCCCACCCATCATTTCTTCAGCACAGACAGCCTGGGCCACTGAAATAGTCACAGGGCCAGCGGCTGGCATTGTAACCACCTCTGCTGCTCCAGGATTTAGGCCCCTGAGAGCAATGTAGCTTTCTGTTCTGGGCCTGTGTTCTTGCAGTTTGGAAGGCAGAGCCTTCAGTTCCTACCACAGTTGTATAAAACCAATGCTCTTGTATAACCTGGTGGTGCCTTTTTGGCAGATTTCTTTGTAGAAATTATTTTGTTGCTGGGTTACACAGTGTAAATGAGGACAATTCCCAGGAAAATATGTCCTCTGATGGTAGAAATGCTCTGTGTTTGTTGAGGATATCTTCCTTGCTTTTCTTACCAAGAATTATCTGAAAAGAACACTAGCATTGGCCGGGTGTGGTGGTGCACACCTGTCATCCCAGCAGCTTGGGAGGCAGAGACAGGAGGATTGTGAGTTCAAAGCCAGCCTCAGCAAAAGAGAGGTACTAAGCAACTCAGTGAGACCCTGTCTGTAAATAAAATACAAAATAGGGCTCAGGATGTTGCTTAGTGGTCAAGTGCCCCTGAGTTCAATCCCTGGCACCGCCCCCCCCCAAAAAAGAACACTAAAGCCATTTGACTCCATGATTCATAGTAGAGCAAAATGATAACAGTTTGTACCATCCTATACTGTATTTCATGTATTTAAATGATTGAACTGGTGGTAAACCTATACCTCCTGTCCTCTTATATAAGACTAGAGATTGCTAACAACCCATTGGTGTAAGTGTTATCACTGTGCCCCATGCCACCTACAAAATCAGTCCATACTGCACAGTAATACTTTGAAAGGAAAACAAATGTATTCCGTAATCAAATAGCATTGCAAATAGAGCTAGAAAATACTAGAGTGTTGTTCCAGGAACCCCAAGATGTGTAAATAAGGTGTTTGTTCCTCGAGCTGGACTTATCTGTGTTTACACTTGAGGCTTCAGAAGACCTCAAAAGCAGTTAACCAGCATCCTCGAGCCAGCCAGATGCCAGTGGAAGACCAAGCTGCCGAGCCAGCCAGAACAGGTAGTAAGGCCCTGTTGGCGAGCAGT